>JAVRXN010000001.1:23015917-23615917 GCA_033556935.1 Timema podura
AATCGAACCCGGGACCTTTGGCTTAAAAAATAGTTGAGTTGTCTAAAACCAGTCAATTGTAAATTGAATTAAATTTGTTTATAGGAAAACGAAAATAACCTACATTCCTTATTCATCATATAAAACTCTCCCAAAATACCTATTTTGAACAAAATTGTTAAATGCATTTTAGAAATATTAAAATTTTTTCAGAAATTTCATAAATTTTTGAACAAGAAATCTAAGCCGTAATATGTGTATCACTTAAAATATTAATAAGGCTATAATTCCGTTAATTTTTTCCCTGGACTCCTCATTTTTAAAAAAATCCGGGAATTTCATCTGAATCAAAAATCCCAGCAGTAAGCCGCGTAATAATTACAATATTAATAGTTATATAATTAACACACTCAAAACGACAATCCTTAAATATTTTTTGTTACAGGTGTGGGCGTTCAGTTCCAAGAGATAACTGTATAACCATTCCAGGCATAGAAGGAGTATTTCCAAACTGCTGTCCGAAATGATGTGTCCAGCAGGATGAGCTTAAATAGACAAAAATTATGTAAAAAAATACTATGAATGTACTTTGATGTAGTCGTTATTAATAACTTTCCTTGTAACCAAATAAATATTAAAAAAAAAAGTTCACTGCTTTAAAGCACATCATGACTAAATACGTTACAAAGAAAATATTATTATTATTATTAGCACCGCGTCTTACTACCCGTTCGGGTTATACGCACTTACGCTAATGTGCAATGGTAGGGGGATTGTGAGATGAAATGGAGGACCTACAGTTTAACATGGAATCCGAACCACGGTGGAGGCCTGGCATTTCTCACATTCACAAGTTGTGATTAATACACATCTTGTCAGAGGTGAAGGAAGGGTTTGGCAATCAGATAAATCTGTGCCGGTACCGAGGATTGAACCCCGGACCTCCAGCACAGAAGTCTGACACCTTACCCCTAGACCACCAGGTCACCACAAAGAAAATATATGAAGGTATAGTGTGTGGACCAAAAGGAAGGGGTAGGCCATGTAAGACGTGGCTAAATGTTGTATACGAATGTGTGAAAAAGAGAAATAATAAGAGTTTTAAGAATAATACACATGACTTGGTGTATGGATGTTGTTGAAGCGAAGGGAGTATTCAAGGATAGGAAAGTGTGGAGAAGATTAGTAAAGATGGATTAAGTACGGAGTTTTTTTTAGCTTCAAGCAAAGTTTCTTGCCTACCCCATAAGGGAACGGCGTGATTATGTATGTATCTAAGTAAATAAGTGTACACTTCATTTACTTTGAAAGATCGGAGTCTTATCTTGACTCGATGACTATCATAAAAGCTATACCATAGTGCTGGATTAGGCCACTCTGTCACCAACCACCACAAGTGAAGAATAGGCCATAAAATTATGGTGAAATCGAGTTTTTCAGTTCTAGCTGTAAACTAAACTTTTACCTGAAGTAATGTCTTACATATAATTTAAGAAAAAATTAGGAGTGCGGCCCACTAGACGTAAACTAGACAAAAAAAATACCTGTCTCAGAAATTTGAATCCCGTTTTTTCTCATTTCAATTACTTCAAATTTAAATTAAAATTCTCGCGTAATCCATTTGATATTACAAACTAAAACAAAGAAATATATGTCCTTTATTTGGACATGCGTGGACTTGAAGATGATTTTGCTTTCTCTTAAGTCTGGAACAATTGAAAATTCACCATAATTTTTCACTCATATATAATGTGGAAATCTATTCTAACTGACAACGATCGAAATTATTGTTAACGTTCGGATCAACGCAGGTGCGTGAATCGAAGTTATATACAATGGGACCCATCAAACTTAATCAAAATACAGATTTCAAATTGTTGATGTAAATTTGGAAGTGAAAACTAATATGATATGCATTGAGTTAAGATTTTTAGCCAATGTTTCTGCATCTGGTCAGGAAAAAGGATTGTCAAATTTGACATTAAATTTTCTTACATTTGACTTTGAACAATTTTTATCATTTTCGTATGAGCAGTTGTATCTGAGTAGTCAATGTGTTATATGTTTGGAATAAACTTGTTCAAACAGTGTATGTTGTTTTAAACGTTCGATTGAGCAACATAATTTCTCAATTTTCACATAGTGTGGAGAATTTGACTTCTAATTTGTCACACCTGTGGCAACATTGAAAAATGCGCTAACCACTTCTGACATAATGGAATAATGCAAGGTAAACGAAAGGTAAGATTCATGTGTCCCATTGACTTTGTAGATGTTGGCCTACTTTAAGGGTCTTCGTGCGTGGTTTGAATTATTTTTTTATTTCATTTTGTTGTTGTTGGTAAAGTATTTTTTTATCTCTTAATTAGCAAAATTGTGTTGCAAAACAAGCTTTATTGTGAAACCTTCCTTTTCATTGTCATAAAAACAAATTTAATGTATTGAAGTTCATTAGGATTTAGGAAATACCAAAATTAAAACTTCAATAAATATGGTATTCATTATGTTGCAATAAAAATACTAAAGGACGTCCTTAACAACGTTAATTTTAGAACAAAAGTTTTGAGTCAAGAGCGTACTATTAGTTTTCCCTATAAAAAACATAAATCAAACTTTGAAAATAATTTAAAGTGGACTTGAACAAACTTAAGGTGTGATGTAAAGTCACGCGAGTTGAGGACAGTGTTTTTGCAAGTTTTATAACAAAAACTTTTTTTTGGCAAAAATAAATAAAATATTGCTTACGTAAAAATGTACTATAGAGCTTATTATATTCACATGGGGATATCAACAGTTCTTTAATATCTGTCATGAGCATAGAAACATTAGATGACGAACTTTTTAAATTAAGAAAAAAAATTATCATTGAATTCTATGACACCATTTCAAGAACTGTGGTTTAGATTACCATGTCCAGGGGAGATTTTTAAATATATATATATATAACTTATACCATTCGGGTTGTACGCCTATCTACTAATTACACTAATGGGTTAGGGATATGAAAGGTTTAATTGAGAGAAAATGCACCCGCATATGCGAGGAGGGAGAGTTGAAAACCATTTAAGATAAACCACCCTCAGTGCACCTTCTTCGGCAGTCTAGTCTAACATGAGAGTAGCGCGTTAGACCACGTGGCCACCAAAGCGGGTAAACTTATATCTATGAATAGTGTATATATATATATATTATTTCAATATATAAATATTACTATATATATATAAATATTGCTTCAAATTTTTCGTTTAAAACTACCTCCTTTATTAAACTTTTGTACGTGTTTTGAAACAATGTTATTGGCTAGTATAGTTTTAAGTTAAAAATAGTTTGTGGACTAAGGTGTAATGTTACTTTGTTTTTCTGTGAATGTGAAATTGAATTTATAAAATAAAATGTAACACTAATGAAAAGGTGTAAAACAGGAAAACGTGTTCCTAATTCAATCGTTTGGAAATTAGATTAATACTCGAAACGTGTTGCGTGTGATATTAAAATTTAATTTTATGTTTAGTAACAAATCAGGCTGACTTTTTCCACCTTTCACTTGGATTTTCATCCAGATCTTAGAACCAAGTATCACAATGGTGGTGGCATCAGCTTTTCTACAAGGGATATTTATTTTATCTTCTATAAACGTTTTACTCTCAGCATATATAGGTAACTATATCCATACTTTGTGATTACAAATTGTTAGGTTTTTTATATGGATATTTGTCTTACCGGTGTTTAAGTATATTAAAAATGACAAATATTATCATCCCTATTCCTCATAAAAAGATTCCAATTATCTTTTTGACTATCCGGAGATATTTGAGACAATATTTTAATTAATAATTTTTAACAGAAGTGTTTTATTTTGAATTTAATCCAGTTAAAACATGTTTTAGTTAAAATAAAAATGTTTACAAGATTATTTGATACAGTATATTAAAATATTTAAATGTAATTATTTATAATATTTCAACTTATAAAATATAATAATTTATATAAATTTGATGAGTTACATTAAGAGAACATTGGGAAGACATAGAAGTAGATGGAAGAATAACATTAGAATGGACCTGAAAGAGATAGGGTGTAATGAGGTGGACTGGATATAACTAGCTCGATATAAGGTGTAATGAGGTGGACTGGGTAGAACTAACTCAAGATAGGGATAGGTGGTGTACATTTGGTGGCGTACTTTTGTAAGTGCGGAAATTAACTTTTTAATGTTATAAAAAAGTAAATAAGTAAGTATTCACTACTGAGATATACTAAGTAATTTTTCTTATCAATATTTAAAGGAGGAAAACCTAGTAGTTCTCTGATCAGTATTACATGCTCTCTTCATTCAAATATACTTTTTTAAATGACAGGACGCTAAAACTGGTTTAAATACAATTTATATAATTAATTTTGTTGAAAATCTACCTACTACAGTATAGCTATACCTCAGTTTTAGCTTCTGTGGTGCTGACTGACAGCTCACAGCTGACTTCTGACGGCTTTGAAAAGCTACCAGACCAAATTATGTATCCCTACGCCGAACCATATGATCTGCAAAAAACAAGTCTTCAGCAGTTGTCACTTCGGACAGTCAAAATTTAGGTATATACCTAACTGTTGACTGTCAGAAGTCAGCTGTGAGCTGTCAGTCAGCACCACAGAAGCTAAAACTGAGGTATAGTCTACCAATTGAGAGTTTCCTCGACTAATATTTGCAGATATGATCGAGAAAATATAATATTTTTTAAGCACGCTATGAGCTTTCTTTTACTAACATATATGTCCATTGTCCATGTTAAAAAGAGACTCAGTGAAAGCATTGACAGCTGTATAACATGGTACACGCCTTAGATCATGGGACCACCATTGCGGCTAGCAATGTTACTAACATTTAATATAAGAACATAAGAAGCATAAGTGATTGATATTATTGACAAAATAACACTAATAAAATAGTAAAATATTATCAATTGTGTCCATGAAATAATACGTTTATATTTTACAAAAGCTATTTCCTTTGAAATATGGACTGCAAATAGGCTAATCTAGGTGGAAATGTTGAACTTAACTTGCTCCTATGCTTGCTTAGGTGACAAGAGAGGAAAAAATATATTTGTTTGGAGATTTTTGCTTGCGCGCTCGTATAGTAGGCTCCCTGTATAGGCTATCTAGCAAATATTGTGGGAGTGTAAAATCAAATAAGGACATAATAATATAGTTTCATTTATTAAACCAGTGAAGTGAGTTCTTCGTTTTAAATTAAACTATTTATATTTGCCTGTCTGTCTGTGGTGGATATGTCTAAAGATAACTTTTGAAATAATACACCCATTTAAATCAAGCTTGCAAGAGTTGTTCTTTGTAACATTTATTACAAATACATTTCTTTGGGGAAGAAAATCAAACCAAGAATTGGGGAGAGTTCAACCACTGTATTCATAAAAAAAACTGCATCTAGCATTAATTTTTGTATGTATCTACCTTATGGGGCATTTTATAATACCTTATAGGCTGAAAATCGGCCAATTACTGCGACGATATTAAACAAAAAAATTGTTTGTTTTTTAATTATTTTTGGAGTGAGAGGAAGGTTGGGGTAGCGAGGTAGAGAGGTCTACTGTTCACAGAACTACTAGTAAAATTGTAGTAACGATAAGAACATGGAGGGAGCGAGGTCTACTATTCACAGAATTACTAGTAAGACTCTAGTAACGATAAGAACATGGAGGTAGAGAGGTCTACTGTTCACAGAACTACTAGTATCGGTTGTTTTAGAGAAAAAAAAAGAACATATTATAATATTTTACTAAAATGTTTGGACAATTTTAGGCACATATGAAATACCTATTTTTTAAACTTTAAATCAAATATAAATGCGACCCTTTGTTGATATTAATAATATTATCGTGTTTCAGATATTAACAATCAGTGTGAACTCAATAACGAGTATTACGATCTTGGTAGTGTTTGGTACACAGACGAATGTACAACTTTCAAATGTATTCGAGGTGACGATGGACGACCCAAAACGGAAGTTAACATGTAAGACAATATATTCTGTGGTGTTTAATCTTTTAAGAGTCAGGCTAGACATATAAGTCTACCAACCAAATCAAGAAGACTCATACACATTTGTGTGTGGGTGTATCAGGTAATACTTTAAACGTTTCAAAACACACACAACGCTAAAAATAAAGTTTAATATAGTTTTTTAGAATGAATTTTACAGAAATCGCTTAAGTTTCAAGTTAATATTTCACTTTTCACACGTTTGAATTTATATATATATATATATAAATATATTATATGAAAATCTTAATTACTAAAGAAAATTAAAGGTGTAAAATTAGTTACGATTTAGTCTTAAATCATAGTTATTGTTGTCTTTATTTGATAAAAACTTTGGTAAAAAGATGTAAAGTCAAATTGTCTCATGAATTAGATATTTTTTGATAAAGTTTTACTAAAATAGATACAATTTAAGAAATAAAGCCCCGAATAGGAGACACTTCCGGGATAGTTCAGTTGTAGAGCATTGGTGTGCTAAGCGAATGCTACTTGGTTCTATTCCCGTATCGTTGTATCTTTTTCAACTGAGTTAATTTAATTTAATTTAATTTAATAATAACATTTGAGCGTTATTTTTGTGTAAATATTTTAAATGTTAAAAGGGGAAATTATTGTTTGTGGTTTTCCAGGTGTTCAGCATTGAACGTGGACCCCGGTTGTGAGGAGATACCAGGTGACAAGAGCCAAAAGAACCCTCTGTGCTGTCCCTCCGTCAGGTGCATGGCTTTTGGAGTCGTCGACGTAGAGGAAGAGGACCAAGGGCCCGATGTTCCTCCCCTGTCATACGGCAACGCTCCCAAAAACCGTTACTATTAGAACACTTTACGTCACCGTGGAGATCGTGTGACACGATGCATGCTCTGTGGCAAGATCTGGAACTACATCAACGCTCCCATGAACCGTTACTATTAGAACACTTTACGTCACCGTGAAGATCGTGACACGATGCATGCTCTGTGGCAAGACCTGGAACTACATCAACATTCCCATGAACTGTTACTATTAGAACACTTTGCGTCACCGTGGAGATCGTGACACGATGCATGCGCTGTGGCAAGACCTGGAACTACATCAACATTCCCATGAACTGTTACTATTAGAACACTTGACGTCACCGTGAAGATCGTGACACGATGCATGCTCTGTGGCAAGACCTGGAACTACATCAACGCTCCCATGAACTGTTACTATTAGAGCACTTGACGTCACCGTGGAGATCGTGACACGATACATGCTTTGTGGCAAGACCTGGAACTACATCAACATTCCCATGAACTGTTACTATTAGAACACTTTACGTCACCGTGAAGATCGTGACACGATGCATGCTCTGTGGCAAGACCTGGAACTACATCAACGCTCCCATGAACTGTTACTATTAGAGCACTTGACGTCACCGTGGAGATCGTGACACGATACATGCTTTGTGGCAAGACCTGGAACTACATCAACATTCCCATGAACTGTTACTATTAGAACACTTTGCGTCACCGTGGAGATCGTGACACGATGCATGCGCTGTGGCAAGACCTGGAACTACATCAACATTCCCATGAACCGTTACTATTAGAACACTTTACGTCACCGCGAAGATCGTGACACGATGCATGCTCTGTGGCAAGACCTGGAACTACATCAACATTCCCATGAACTGTTACTATTAGAACACTTTACATCACCGCGGAGATCGTGACACGATGCATGTGCTGTGGCAAGATCTGGAACTACATCAACACTCCTATGAACCGTTACTATTAGAACACTTGACTTCACCGTGGAGATCGTGACACGATGCATGCTCTGTGGCAAGACCTGGAACTACATCAACATTCCCATGAACTGTTACTATTAGAACACTTTACGTCACCGCGGAGATCGTGACACGATGCATGTGCTGTGGCAAGATCTGGAACTACATCAACACTCCTATGAACCGTTACTATTAGAACACTTGACTTCACCGTGGAGATCGTGACACGATGCATGCTCTGTGGCAAGACCTGGAACTACATCAACATTCCCATGAACTGTTACTATTAGAACACTTTACGTCACCGCGGAGATCGTGACACGATGCATGTGCTGTGGCAAGACCTGGAACTACATCAACACTCCTATGAACCGTTACTATTAGAACACTTTACGTCACCGCGGAGATCGTGATACGATGCATGTGCTGTGGCAAGACCTGGAACTACATCAACACTCCTATGAACCGTTACTATTAGAACACTTGACTTCACCGTGGAGATCGTGACACGACGCATGTGCTGTGGCAAGACCTGGAACTACATCAACACTCCTATGAACCGTTACTATTAGAACACTTGACTTCACCGCGGAGATCGTGACACGATGCATGCTCTGTGGCAAGACCTGGAACTACATCAACGCTCCCATGAACCGTTACTATTAGAACACGACACGACGCATGCACCGTGAAAAGACCTGGAGCTACGGCCAGCTTTTTGAAAATGTATTTTATTTTGTAGATGCAAGAAAACATAAGTTAATGAGTCAACCTTCATACAATATGACTTCTAATAAGCGTAAGGGAGCTAACTTTTTTCATGCATTTCAGGAAAAGTAACCTTAAAATTTGGATACATAAATATTAGCAATTTGAAATAGATAACTAGCTACATAATTTATTTTCACTACCATAGTCTTAAAGGTATTGAATTGCCCACCTTCAGATCAGGTATATTATGAGGTCAGGCTAGCTTCAAGTCATGTATATTATGAAGGCAGGTCACAATTGTCTAGCTTCCAGTCGGGTATATTTTGAAGATGGGGGACAGTTGGCTATCTTCAAGTTATGTATATTAAAAAAGTGGTGGACAATAAGTGGCCACCCTCAAAGTCAGGTGTATGATAAAGGTGGAGTACAATTTGTTAATTTAAAATCGGGTATACCATGAAGGTGGTGAACAATTGACTACTTCAAAGTCAGATACATTTGTCACAGTGCGCTTAACTAACTATCTTCAACCAATATAGATATTAACAGGGTGACATTTTACCTTTTTTCACTACAAGGATAAAAATTAACTAATTCTTAGGACATGTTAGGTTATGTTTATTCAATAAGCCACTAATTAAGAGTATGGAACTATTGTAGTTTCTTGTATATAAAAGCATATTTCCGCTTTCGGTATTTGCAATGTTAAGTGCACATAGTCCATTTTAGCCGTTCGCGTTTATACTATTATGTACTAATTACACTAATGGCTTTAGGGATTATGAAGGAAGGAAGAGGAAGTGCAACCACATTTGCATGGAGGGAGAATGGAAAACAACTTTGGAAAAAACCACCCTCAATACACCCGACCGAGATTCGAACCTCGATCTCCCCGTAATCAGCAGACTAGTCTACTACGAGAGTAGCGTGTTAGACCATGTGGCCACCGAAGCGAGTGTCACTACTTTAATTGACTAGAAATAACTGTGGTATTCCAGCATCATGCAGCCGACTTAAATTTTACGTCTTTTACAGATTTGGGGGTTGAAATTAAACAAGATAACAAATTTTCCGCCACTCATTAAACATTTAAAAAAATTAAAGTCGTATATTTATGAAATAAAGTAAAAGATAAATAATTTATATGTTCACTTATTGTATCAAATACAAATTTATTTAAAAAAATTCTAAACAGCTACCTATATAGGAAGCTACAATCGTTGTGTTTTTTCAAATATAGATAAACTTTTATACTCTATACTACTATAAATTGGACACAATAGCCCTACAAACAATCTGTACCACGTTAATAATATATATTAAAATATGTTTATTTTTCCAGAAATTATCCAAAATCAAAGCATATAACTCAATTAAAAATATTACATAACTGTGTTTAAATAACCTGTCATATACAACCGTAAAATAAATTTATTAAATACAATATATTAATTTTTACAAGATACATTTTGGGATGAATTAAATTTAAATAGAATACTATTAAGTAAACTCATCAGAGTAAAGTGTTTAATTAGAGAACTAAATTAAGCCTAATATTAAAACAATTTATATGTGCATTTATCAACAATAGTTTTTGATTAGTAATGTTTATGATGATTTTATCAGCACTTGAGGCCTGAATGAAATCTCATTTTTAATTTTCTCATTGAATTTCAACTGCTTTGTATAAAATGTATTTATGACACGTAACCAGTGTGGAAACATTATCAATTTGGTATTGGGTTACATAAATATCATGAATGTTTGTACCATAAAGTTAAAAAATAAATAAAATAAAAATGAAAAATAAATGGTGACCACAATAATTTTATTCGTGCTAGGAAGCTTACTCAATTAATCACTAATAAAAACCAATTATACAGCTTTATGTCCAATAGTGTTTGGTTTTTGTTTACTTTTTATTATTGTATTTTGAAAATTACATTACTGTGTGTATACTCTGTTTAAAAAAATACGCATAACATAATGAGGTATACATTTGTTGCACAATACCTTTCAACAATTAGTTATTGCATGCAACAGAAATATTATGTGGAACAACTTTTACCTATACCTGAATGTACTGTTAATAAAACGATGAAGTAATAAAATAAAAAGTTTTTTCTGAAAAATAATCTGTTTTAAAGGGTTTTGGTGTTAGTGGAACACAACAAACACGCCTACAGCTGGTTGATGAGTTTCATATTATTTCTATCAGGCTAAACTTAACACCAAATATGTATACAGAATTTAACCCATATCAAGTGTCAGGCATACGTTAGTATTAATTTTATAGTAGCGTTTATATTTCAAAAATAATTAATGAACCATAGAGATATTTTAGATTTTTTATAAGCAATGTGATACAAAATATGGGGCAATTTGTGTGCACATTTCCACGCACCAAACATCTGAAAAATTATTGCGTGCATGTATCAATGAAAAAATGCAGTTGCGTAGTGTAACTACTCTTAATTACTTATCACCCTAGTGAACGCTATAACCACTGCTCAATTATTCACAACAAAACTTGTTTTGGGAGTCAAATACAGTCCGAACAATATTTTTAAGCATAAGATCGATCAATTCGTAAGGAACAAAAATGTTTCATGTTAATCTTTATAATTTATATGCTTACCAACATAAGGAAAAACACTGCTAAGATACCATGTTGGTGACTGTGGAGTTAGGTTGGTTGTGTATCCTTACAGGGGTCGTTACTTCAATGATAAAGATACCAACCAAATGTGGCGCTAGATTGGTTGTCTATCCTAGCAGGGGATATAACTTCAATGTTTAAGATACCAACCAATTGTTGTGCTAGATTGGTTGTCTATCGTAGCAGGGGATATTACTTCAATGTTTAAGATACCAACCAACTGCTGTGCTAGATTGGTTGTCTATCCTAACGTGTTTTGTTACTTTAATGATATACAAACCAACTGTTGTGCTATATTGGTTGTTTATCCTAGAAGGGGGCTATTACTTCAATGCTTACGTTACCAACCAACTATTAAGACACCTAGCTATTTTGATAAATCTAATTTATTAAAGTAAGATCTATAAGAAAACAAATTTTAGGCTTAAAATAAAATTTAAATAACCAAACTAAAACGGTAGAATTTTTTAAAATCTAAATTTATGCTTTTTTAATTAAAAAGATCAAGGTAATTTTCCATGACCTCAAAGATAAATAAATAATAATGACAACGTTACATAAAAATATAGGTATAATAGTTGTATATTATGTTATAAAAACACAATATATTATTCTTATAAATAATAGTCTAGCATTTTATTCTATTATTAGTGTTATTTCGTATGTATTGATAATATCTATAAACATTGACAGCAGCAGATCATATGAATTGACGTATGAATATTTAAAAGTAAATCTAGTCGATATTTTAGCTGTCAGTTAAGACCCCATCTATTAAAACTGGACCGTACAAACATTTTAATGTTCTTGATATTTGTCCAGTTAAGGTTTTGTATTGTAGATGCACGCACATATAACGAAACTTTTTAAAGTATTGTTTCCACCACTTCATAAAATAAGTAACCCGATATTCGTGGGTTCAAACTCTGCCGGGGTCAACAGATTTTTCTTGAGCGATACAAATCTATAGTACAACTTTCTTCGGAGTGGAAGTAAAGCCGTAGGTCCCATGTCAGTTGTGGTCTTTAAAAGAATCCTGGAATTTATGTGAAATTACCTTTCCCGGCAAAATTGGCAGGCTCTTTCACTCTTGCTCATAGATATAAACGTGTGCTCATATAATCAGTCGGCTCAGAAAGTGCAATTAAAAGATTTCTAGTAAAATAATAAAAGAGGCATGCATATTGAAAATGTACTACGACCTTATACGTCGGTGACATTTTGAGCGTGACTTTGTTGTGTCCTATTGCAGGTATCACATCTATCACGACTCTGTTGTGTTCTGTTGCAGGTATCACATCTATCACGACTCTGATGGTTCTGTTGCAGGTATCACATCTACCATGACTCTGATGGTTCTGTTGCAGGTATCACATCTATCACGACTCTGTTGTGTTCTGTTGCAGGTATCACATCTATCACGACTTTGTTGTGTTCTGTTGCAGGTATCACATCTATCACGACTCTGTTGTGTTCTGTTGCAGGTATCACATCTATCACGACTCTGTTGTGTTCTTGCAGGTATCACATCTATCACGACTCTGATGGCTCTGTTGCAGGTATCACATCTATCACGACTCTGTTGTGTTCTGTTGCAGGTATCACATCTATCACGACTCTGTTGTGTTCTGTTGCAGGTATCACATCTATCACGACTCTGATGGTTCTGTCGTTTGAGCGGTACCTTATGATCAGCAAACCATTACATACCCGTCATCTCAGCAAGAAAGGCGCCATGGTCCTGGTCGTAGCTATATGGATCTACTCCCTTATCCTGACAACACCACCCCTTCTGGGCTGGGGGAGTTATGTGCATGAGGCAGCCAACATCAGGTATTATACCTCCCAACGTCAGGTATCATACTTTACAACATCAGGTATTATACTTCTCAACATCGGGTATCATGCTTTACAACATCAGTTATTATACTTCTCAACATCAGGTATTATACAATACTTCTCAACATCGGGGATCATACTTTACAACATAAGGTATTATACAGTACTTCTCAACATCTCGTAGCTTAGTTAACCAAGAGATTGTCATTTCCATCTTCTAAAAACGGGGAAAAAAAAAAAATTGGTTTGGCACCACGTCTTACTACTCGTTCCAGCTATATGAATAAGGTTGAATTTAGAGGAAATGTACCAACATTTGCGTGGAGGAAGAGTGGAAAACGATTTAGTGAAAACTACCCTCGACACCCGACAGGGATTTTAACCCCAATATCCCCACCATAGCCAATCCATTAGATTGTGAGAGTAACGCCTTGGTCCATGCGGCCACCAATTCAGGTTAAAAACAGCTGAATTCGCTTTCCATGACAATAATTTTACCTTTGTGAAAAAAAGGACCAGGTATCTCACCTCCTAACATCAGGTATCTATCTATATTCCCTTATAGGATATTATATCTTCCAATAACATCGGTTATTATAACTGTTCTTCATGTCATCTGGCTCCACCCCTTCATCCTGACTTAGACTATTTTATTTGTAGAATATATATACCTTTTTAAAAGCGTTGGCATATTTGACGGTGAGAGATGCAGTATATAGTTCGGTCGTCTTGTATGTAGACATTTAACCGCTCTGTGGGAACAGAACTTTGTCCAGGGCACACCTGGGAGGTTGTCTACACGTCATACCCATAGTGAGATGACGTCATGATAGTGATTATGAAGGTGTGGAGCCAGTAGCGATCTTAAACCTAGCCAAAACCGATTTTTCTTAGCACCGCGTCTTAATACCTGATCATGTTATACGCATACTTACTAATTATCATAATGAGTTCAGGACGATAAAGATAAATTTATATGAAGTTTAGCTGCATTTGCGTGGAGGAAGAGTGGAAAATAATTTAGGAAAGACCACCCTCAGTACATCCGACCGGGATTCAAACCTCATTCTCCCTGTCATCGGCAGTCTAGTCTATTGAAAGAGTGGAGCCTTAGACCATGAGGCCACCGAAGCTTAATAAACCAGAGCATGGTGACCATATAAAGAGTTCCTCTTTCGGGGAAAATGCGTTTGGTATCACTGAGAATCGAATCTGGTACCTGTAGAATAGTAGCCAGGTTCACCGATCACTATACCAAGAGGCAGGTATATATTTATTTGAAACTGTAGCTGCCTTCTTACTGTTCCACAGCTGTTCCGTGAACTGGGAGAGCCGAACCTTGGGGACCACCACCTACATAGTGTTCTTGTTCGCCATGGGACTCGTTGTGCCCGTTTTCGTCATATCTTTCTCCTACTTGAACATCATCCGCACCATGAAGCAGGTAATATTCATCCTTCAGAGACGTACTTTTATTAAGAACGTCGCCTACCTGTGAATGTCATGGCAAGCCAAGATAGTATTTCTCATGTTTGATTAATGACTTTTATTTTTATGTTTTATTCGGTTAGTTTTAAGGATACAACATTGAAACAAAAATCATAAATTCTTAAATAATTATAAAAGTAGTATTAATTTGTCAACATAAATTTTTATATTAGAAAATATTTAATTTTAAGTGATTAAAATAAATAATAATCGTCTACGTCTCGGGCTACTTGGTTTATTCACGTAAATAGCCAGTAAGTAGATTAAAAATAAGTCTAGAATAGGAAACAGTAAACAGATAATTTTTAAAAAACAAGTCAATGCTGTGCATGAGAAATTAGTAGAGTGAGTGTTTGTACTAGTGAGAGGAATAGGGGAAGTACAATAAACTCAAGAGACCTCGTAAGTTGAATAAGTCACTCCCCTACCCCTTAATATTTGGTGCATTGGGGTTTAAGCGTGATAGTGCTTAAATTGCTTAGGGGCGTCAAGTTAAGATGCAACCCGCTTCGCAATATAACTTTGAATCCCCCCAGGTAGGAAACTTCCTTAACTTTTAATCTACAATTCGGTCCCTTGAGCTGGATTGTTAACGAGGTCTGCAACACGTCTAGAGAAGTGTTTCTCAATTCGGGGTAAGCGTACCCTCAAGGCTGCGAGAAATATTTCAGGGGGTTAGATGACGTACCACTGGGTTTCATCAATATTAAAATATTGTTTGAATATAGTAAGTCTTTTACTCAGTCACGGCTTTGTTTAGCTTACATACAAAATAATTATTAATTTAATTGTTTGAATTTTTATCTATGGTTGATTAATTAATTAAGTGAAAGTTGAGGGAAGAAAGCCCACCTAAATAAAGAGGAGAACATATGGGAAGAGTCCAATGTACAAATGTGAGATCTTCTTCCTTTCTTCTAGCATCTGTAGTAGAAAGTAGGTACGATTTACATTTATCTTCTTATTTTCTTCTGGCTTCTATAGTATAAAGGAAGTAGACTTAATTTGTCACATTTGTGCATTGGATTCTTCACACATTTTTTCCTCTTTCCTTAGTTAGCTTTTCTTCTCTTAATTCTCACTTAATTATTTTATCTTTCCTTACTGTTTCAACTTCCATAATAATTGTATGATCATTTTGTCATTGGACATATCTAGAGTTTATACTATTATAATATGTAAGCTCCTAATGTACAGTACATCTTTATGAATAAGTAAACGATTACTGGGTTTAAGACATTAATAGTGCAAAAAATATTTTTTTTAAGTTATATTGCGTCGACTTAACAAAATACATAATATATCCACGAATCTTTCCGATACATAAATAAATAACTAGTAGTTTCTATCGGGATTCAAAACCGAACCCATTTTACTCAGAAGCCCTAAGCTTCCTATATTATAATTATTTTTCAGCTATTGGTAATGGAACCTCCTAACATTCTTTTAATATTAGGAAGACAATATTTTATTATCGAGCCATTAAAAAGGTTTTTTGATCAAGGCACATATTAGCTACTGTGGCTCAAATCCTGCATGATTTATAAAGTAGTCTCTGTTTTGTAACCACGTGTTACCATTGAGGGTTATACGCATATGAACAGTTTACGTTATAATGTGTGAAGGATAGCGAAGGATCAATTTAGAGGAAGTGTACCCACATTTTTGTGGAGGGAGGGTGTAAAACTATTGAGATATAATATTCTCAATGCCATCGACTGGAATTAAAAACCCATAATCAACATTCTAGTCTATATATAAAGTGACTCTCTAGACCATCCGACCACCAACACCAGTTGGAAAGAAGTTAAAGAGGTTTTTAAATCAACCAATCTCTGTCGTATGATTTGTGACGTCGCAGGACATGAAAATAGCCTGCCGAAACTAACACACAATACCGTGAACATCTGTAAGGCTTAAAGACTACTTACAAATAGCCTGTAGAATATATTACATTCATAAACATATCTTAAGTTGGGATTGAAGGGGACGCGAGAAAAGGACAGTATTTTTTTGCAGTTTTTATATCAAAACTTTTTTTGGTCAAAATAAACCAAATAGTGCTTCAGTACAAATATAAATATTAATTTTCTTCACATGGTGACTTCATCAGCTCTTGAATATCTGTCAATGGTGTCCTGGAATTTAATGAAAACTTTTTGTCTTGATTTAAAAAGTTTCTCATCTAATGTTGCTATGCTCTAGACCGGGGGTTTCCAACTTGTAAGGGCTCGAGGGCCACAGTGGAAACCTTAGGCATGTTAGCGGGCCGCACTTTAATAATAGGCCAATTTTCGTATAATTCTGTAAATAGAACAGAGTACCAGTATGAAATAATATGCATAGTTTAATTGAAACAAAGGTTTAATCATTTTAATTGCTTAAAACACCATTTTACAATTGCATAAAAGAGTGAAATTAAAAATAAACAACAACTATTACACCCAAAACAATTGAATTTCGAAGAAGAGCAGGAATGTCAGTTTATTTGACTTCATATTTTACAAATGGCAAAAAAAAACTAACCCAAAGTCAAACTGAAATTAATAATGTAGTCAAAATAAAACTTAAAAAAGGGCAATTTAGTGGGAGTACTGTGGTCGATCAGCTGCATCTACCAATGAACGAATGTCCACCTCCAGCTCTGTTGTTTCTAATCTCAAAAGATGCAGCAAGGAAGAATCTGCAAGTCAAATTCTGTACTGATTTTTAATGAATTTCATAGAAGAAAAAATACTTTTACATATGTACGTGCTCCCAAACATTGAAGTCATTTTTAAGTCCAAATTGTCTTAAGTTTGGGTATTTTCCGCTGGATAACAGTTTTTAAAAATGTGATCCCTTTTCTTATCTGGTCTGTAGGAACGTATCGGCTTGTAGATTGCACAGCTCAATATGTAGGTGTGGTTCTTGTTCCTCGATTGTAGCACCAATATGATTCATGTAAAGTTGGATACTGCTTTTCAGTGTTTCAGTTTCCCTGAATCATGTGATAAATTCTTCAATGATTTCTTGAATGTGTGAACTGAGATCTGAAAAATCTATAGTTTCCTGGTCTTTCTCCGCCGCTAATTGTAGACAGCAAGGGAAATGTGTCAATTCATTGTTTTCCAAAGCAAGTATGAAAATGTTTAACTTGTTTAGAAATCCATTTACAACTCCCACCATATCTGATACGACCTGGTTTCTTCCTTGAAGACTCAGGTTTAAGGTGTTAAGGTGTCTGTTAGGAAAGCTAACTGCTTTAAAAATTCTGGGCTTTGAATTTCTTCTTCTAGTTCAGTGGTACCAGACGAGAAAAACTTATTAAGGAATTCAGGGATTTCCTTGAAAATAGCAAAAAACCGTTCAAGGCACTTTCCTGCACTCAGCCACCTTACATGGTTGTACAGCAGCAAGTCTCCATATTCTGCCTCAATTTCCAGCAAAAACTGCTTTAGTTGTCTATGCAAAAGGGCTCGATTTCCACCTCTTAACATATTAATAATTTTAACCACAAATTTAAAAACTTCAGTTTTCTTCATTGATTTCCCACATAACGCTCCCTGGTGAATGAGACAGTGGATCATAGGACACGTTACACCATTTTCTTTTAGCAATCCTGTCAGACCTGTCTTCTCCCCTGTCATTGCTGGCGCTCCGTCTGTCACAATGGCTGAACATTTACTAAAGCCTCCAACTATGTCGACAGTTTTTTAACAGCATCATAAATGTCCCTCCCTTTTGTTGTTCCTTGAAGAGAGCACACATCAAATAGCTCCTCTTTACTGCTGAAATCTTCGAAGGTGGTGCGCACAAATATTAATAGCTGACTGACATCTGACTGGTCAGTGCTTTCATCAAGGCATCGCGATAAAATCATGCTTTCTTTAATCAATAAAATCAGCGATTTTTCTATTTGTTTTCCCATATCAATGACCCTTCTCTTTACAGTTTGGTTGGAAAGTGGCATTGATTCAAATTTCTCAGCTATTTTAGCATCTCCCAAGGCCTTTGCCATTCCCATAGCACACTTTTTAACAAGATTGTCTTCAGTGAAGGTTTTTTTGCCTTTGCAAGTTCAAGCGACACTGCGTAGGAAGCGTACAGGGAAGATGACTGATTTTGTAAGACTTTACTAAACATACCTGTTTATTGTTTTAATTTATTTTTGAAGTCTGCGACCAGTGCGTGTCGAGCTTCTTCCTTAAATGTTGCATACTTGTTATCATGCATTGTTGAGTAGTGTCGTTTAACATTGTTCTCCTTCGGTACAGACACAATTTTCATGCATACCAAACATTGAAGCTTCCCACTGTTGTTAGTAATTAAATAGTCACTCTCCCAGCTTTCCTTGTAAAATCTGTTTTCATTTTCAATTTTGCGTTTCTTTGAGTTTCCGCTCATTTTTTATACACGTAAAAGACTCAAGCAGCGGTACACTTTACACTCAACACAAAACAAAGCATTCAAAATGGACAGTAATTTGTGAAACTTCACTACACGTCAAGCAAGCGCTATTGAGCGTGAGTGGAGACGGGAGGAGTAGCCAGCAAGCCTTCCTGGGCGAGCGATGCAGTGCGTAACTTGTAGAACGGCTGACTATTAATTATTTATCAACTTCGTTTGATCATTTTTGCCGTATGAATATTAATACATCTTTTGAACAAGCTATTAAATATTTTTCATAACTTTTCTTGAGATTTAAAAAAAATTCTTAACATGATTGCGCGGGCCACAAAATGTGGTCTCGCGGGCCGCATGTGGCCCGCGGGCCGCCAGTTGGAAACCCCTGCTCTAGACAGATATTCAACAACACTGTTGACATTACAATGTGAAGAAAAATTAAATCTATGTTTCTACTCGAGAAATATTTGATTTATTTTGTCCAAAAAAAAGTTTTGTTATAAAAATTTAAAAAAAAAAGTTATTTTTTTCGCTTTCCCTTTACTTCAACCCTAATAATTTACCTCTTCCTAAAGTAAAATAATTTTATTTTTAATTGAAAAGGTTAATTTGATTCAAATATAGTAGAGTTGAAATTTTTTTGGGGAAGAAGGGACTTGGCGAAGTGCCCGTGATCTAGTTACAGGGGATTAGGAAGTTGGGTGAACGGGCCGAGGGGGGGGGGGGGGTTCTTCAGTTACGAATAATCTCCTAAAGGGGAGATGAAAGGAACGATAGTCGAGGTAAATATGTTTTAAGTGTCTGCTAAATTAAAATGTTCATTCGTTCGAAATGTTGAAGTCGAAATGTCGAAGTTGACCAACAAATGAAGATCGCAGATTGTCTTTATTTGTTTCACATCTCTTTTTAATCAAAAACACGCGAATTAAGATCCGCATTTTTACAGGTGTTATTACAGAAATACACATGTCTGGCCAAAACAAATATAATATTACTTTATTGGATACTTTTAAGTTAAATTTTATACACATAGTAACTTCAAAATATCTTGAGAATTAATTTATCTTGGGACTTTTAATAATTTGAACATTACTTTTTTTATTTTCATTAAAAAAATATGTTCGAATGTGACTAATTCCCATGTCATATAAGACTGGTTGAGATTATTATATGTAGGAAATTAAATTAAGTGTATCTACTGAATAAATATTTAAATTATTTCAGACAAAAATGTATTTTTACCTTAAGGTTTTTGTCTACCTATGACATAGCGGAAAGTCAAGACAGGAACTCAAGATATTCGTATCGGCTCATTCTTATACTCACACTAGGAATTAGACTTGTCTCCAACAGGTGAAATTTGGATTTCTCGTGAAGTGTGTTCTCTTGTTGTATTTTCCAAATTTTAGATTTTTTTGTAGCAAGAGGTAGTGCGATATGTATTTTCTACTAGAGTTGTCATTTGCTGGTTCAAAGTAAAGTACATCTAAGTAGTAGTATTAGTTAATTTAAAAAGCAAAAATCCTTTATAATATACGTAAAACACGTAACTAAAATAAGTTTTTAATTTTTTTTAGTTGATTATGTAAAAATAAAATCTGTATTTGTAAATTTTTCTCTTGAAATAATTTTATATTTTTTCATGAGCCAGAGGGCCGCAGAAAATGTTACCTTGGGCCGCAAGTGGCCCGCGGGCCGTGGGTTGAAAACTCCCGTGGTTTAGACTTTGCAGGTAAGTCAATGCTATCCAGACACAAATAGTAGAGAGTGTGTGTATACTCGTTAGCGGAATAGGGGAAGTATTATCAGCCGATAAACTAGAGGGCTCACCTGATATACAGCTAATTTTCTTACCTCTCTTCCTACATCATGCATTGACGTCTAGGTGTGATAGTGCTTTAGTGCTTAAGTGTATCAATTTTAGATGCAACCCGCTTCGAAAAATACCTTAGAATTCACCAAGTAACAGCATCGTTAAAACTTTTAAAAAAAATTCTGACCTTAGCTCATGTTCTTCTGATTAAAACGCTATGTAAAAAACAATAAAGACGATTTGCAAACTTATTTTTTTGGTCAACTTCCTTTTTTTATCTGCACGGCAAATTTCGGACGAATGAACATTTTAATTTAACTGACACTCGAGCGTCCATCACACACTCCATATTTCTTATAAAATTGGAATTGACCGTAGAGCAGAGTTGATTGTGTTTAGTTCCTTTCCTTTCACCCTAACGACTCTTATCCAATTTTGTTTCATTCTTTTGTTTAATTTTATCCATCCGCCACCTCCTACGGAAATTTATTCATTTTACCTTTCTTATTTCTTTTGATCTACATTTCTCAGTTTTATTACTAAACTGGCTGAAGAAAGTAATGAAAGTTAGCCTACCCTTAGGGAATAATATTGTTCTAAGCTCTCAATATCTGGTTATTCATCCTTGATTAAAATTACTGGACCCCATCTAAGCAAGAGCTCCCATTTGATTGCAAACTGCTTATCTCACTAAATTAGTAAAAACTAATAAAAAAGTTTCATTATTTTTTTCTTTTCATCGATAGCTCAGTGGTTATAACATTGGTGCACTAAACGAAGGTTCGCGGGTTTGATTCTCGTAAACAGGTGTCATTTTTTCAATTGAAAGAATACAACATTTATTTATGCAGTTATATACTTAACTAACAAAATTAATACAAAAGCATGCCTATCTAACTCATTATAAATACTAGTAGTTTTGTGAAGAGTAGACCCTGCTTATAACCCGAACGGATAGTAAAACGTGGCGCTAATAACAACAACAACAATAATAATAATAATAGTAGATCTCACTCCCTACCTGTTCTTATCATTATTACAATCGTAATATTTCTCTTTGAATTTCCAAGTTAAACATTTTTTTTAAATAATTTTTCCTGTCTATGAAGTTGATATTTTTCCTTGGTGATCAAATCAGACAGAAAACCTATTAATATTATATTCAATAGCTCATTATATTAATAGTGATTAAAAATTATTAACATAACTTAAGACATGAGTCTTATAAAATAGGTAAAAAAATTAATAAATAGATGTTCATCAGGTATTTAATCGATTATTCACAGCCACATTTCATTAAAATTGGTCCACCCATTTGGAAGTTATCGTAGAACAAACATGCAGAGTCGTGATTGGGTACCATCTTGAAACGGATAGCCAGTTAGAAAAACCATGTAAATACCTTGTTTGGAATAGATTTAATGAATAAACCATCCTCTTCCCCTCCCCCTGATTTTGTCAACATGGATCAATGCATTTGATAATTATTGCGGAGCAAGTATCCGGACTGACAGACGAAATGACAAATGTTCAAGATGAAACAAAGCCTTACCACGCTCGGCCAACAACTTCCTGGATATGTCTGGCTCTCTAATATAGTACGATTCCAGTATGAAGAAGCCTTTAGATAGTAAGACTATTTTTTGCGGTTTACATAGACACACTATAACATTTTACTATATTAGTTGTGCTATTTTATAGGTACCTATTAGGTATTGATAATATTTATAAAAATTGAAGATTACATAATTTGACGTATGTATACTGGAAAGTAGTTATAGTAGTTTTTCTAGTTGTCAGATGCTACTATAACAAATTAAATGACCTAATAATTAAAAAATTATGACTTTAAACTAACAAAAAAATTAAATAAAATATGAACAAAAAAGCTCGTAATGAATACCCATCACTAAATTAAATACGCGATGAAAAGCTTTTAACGACTTTGGCCCTTTGGAGATTTCGAAGCTATTTTTCGAAGCGGGTTGCAGCTTAACTTGATGCACCTAAGCAGTCCAAGTACTATCACACTTGGCCACCATTGTACGAAATAGAAAGGTAAGGAAGAAAATTGGCAGTTCCCTCTGAGAGGACTCTAGTGTATTTACTGATAACACTTGCCCTCTTACTCTGACGAGTTTATACACTCACTATCTTATTTATGTCTTGAAAACATTGACTTGCTTTTTAAAATTAACTTTTTATTGTTTTCTATTCTAGATATACATAAGCTTCTATATACTATTTTTTAATCTACATCCTGGCAGGAGGACTCCTACAGGCCATTTTCGTGACTAAGCCAAATAACCTATTTGTAGATGATTTATATAAAAAAAATACGTTTAGAAAAATAATTACTTCAATATAAAAATAATATTTTTGTGACACTGTAGGATTTTTTTAAGAATTATTTTAGAATTTATGGATTTTATTTCAACGTTATAGCGTTAAAATTCTCTGAATGAAACGTAAATTCAAATTCACTAACATGGGATCGTAACTTGACCTGCCGTGAAGTCACAGTTAAGAAACGTCCTTAACAACCTAAAATCTTGAGTTCTACCAAATATAATATCTATTAACAAATAATACCTAATAGATACCCCCTCCCAACGCAACCCTATCCAGTTTAATTGCAATGTCTCCACAGAAATGCTTATTTTTCAGCCATACAAGCAAAAAGGATAATTTTCCTTCTTGTTTACAATGATCAACAGTGTTTAGATATAAAATTTAATCATAATCATTATAGTGAATTTTGAGGATATCAATTTTTTTTTAAATCTTTTTGCTCTTCAGTAAACTACCCTTAAATTTAGGGTTAGATATATATATATATATATATATATATTACCAAAAGCCCCTCTAGGGGACCATATTAAAACCCTAGATATTAAGTCTTAGCCCAATTGGTAAAATAGTTTCATCTCTATCCCAAGGTACATACAGATGGACAGACAGACAGGCAGACGGCATTGCGAAAACAACTCTTTTGGTTTTAGGGGGGGTCATGAAACGTTGACATTTATCAAAATCTTGAGTTCAATTTTTATTTTTACGATGACAATACTTTCTTTCAGAGGTGTCAAGATAAAGTAAAAAAAGTGACATGTTATCAAAATCCAAGCCCTGGCTATCATCATAAAAATTGGACTATAAGTTATCTCATTACTTATTTAGGGCGTTAAATTAAATTTAAAGCAAAGGTCTTATTCTTACCACCGTTTAAATTATACCTACTCACATCGGTGGCTTCATTGTCTAAAAGATAAGGCATCAATCTCGCCATATACTTAGAGATAAGGGTACCGGTCATCTATACTTGGGATGATTTTTTCATAAATGGTTTTCCACTCTTTCTTTATGCAAATGTGGGTGTACTTGCTCTAAATCCATCCTTCTTCATCCATTATACAGTAGCCTAAATAGTTCACATGAAAATAGCCCTAACGTATAATAAGACGTGGCGTTAAAATAAAATTACAACAATTTTTTTCTTACAAATCATTTTGAATTATTTGTTGCGAAATCGATTGTTCTAAGAGGTTGAAACCCAATGAGATATATTAAAATGAAAACAAATCTCATTAGGTAGAAAAGTTATGTTCAAGGAATAAAAAAAATGAAAGTTTCAAGAATGTGTCACGTGATCGCTTCATCTCGAAAGGTATTAATCTCGCAACATATCTGCATGTTTGTGAAACTCATTTTTCTGAGTGGTTGAACGCGTGCAGGTAGAAACAATCTTCAAACTATTTGCAGTTAGATTATTGTACGTTGGAATAGGTGTGAAAATCCCACTGGAAAATAAAATGTACATACACTATGATTTCGGAAGGATTTCCGTTCTGGAAGGCTTTATTTTGTACCAAAATTCTAATGTATATTAATATTTTGGTAGGGTAAAAGACCTTGTAGAATGCTAGTAGAAAAATACATTCTGAAAGGCCTTATTTCGTACCATAATTCTTCTATATAGTAGTATTTTGATAGGATAAAAAGCCTTCCAGAAATTTAGTGTTGAAATCCGTTCTGGAAGGCCTTTTATGCTACCAAAATAATACCATATAATAGGATTCTGGTACGGAATAAGGCCTTTCAGAACGGGGCTGCCTACCAAAATCAGAGTTTAATACATATTTTGCAGAATAAATGTAATATAATGAGTTGTTCTTTCATAAAGTATCTAGAGAAGAAGTTCTACCGGAAAAACAAAATGTTGATATTTCTAAAAGGAAAGGTATACAAAGAGTAAAGACACGTACAATCAACTGATACGAGTATGACATCAAAGAAACGTGATGTTTACAAAAGTATTTTCAACTAGAAGGTATCCGTCGTTGTCAGGAAGCTAGAAGTGCGCAACTGAAGTGAAATTGGCGTAAAGTGGGACAAAAAGGAGGCGAGGAAAATGTTTTCGCGAGAACACTAGTAGTAATGAGTCGGTACGTAAACATAATATTTGGAAATAATTCTAAAATAGACCCACTCGAGTCGATGGGCACGTGGACTGAGTGTCAGGCTTATATAGTCTGGTTTGCTAGTCATGGTAGAGAAGTCCGGGCTCGAATCCCAACTGGCTATATTGAGTTTCTTTTATAGCCTGTTCGGGCTATATGATAATTATGTAATAACTACGTTAATGTGTTAGGATATGAGTAAGTTTAAAGTTAGTAGAAGTTTTCTTGCATTTGTATGGAGAGAGGGTGTAAAACCATTTAGAAAAATGTCACCCCCACTAAACATTAGTGGGTTTTGAACCACGATCTCCCCATCATTGTCAATCAAGGATTTGTCGATAGGGATGCCTTAGACCATGCGAACCCCGAAGAGGATCCTGAAGGTGTTTTTTATTTCATAAATAGTCTTGCACTGTACCACCACGAAAATGCGGGTGCATTTATTATAAGTTCTATATTCTTCGTAAAAGATTAACAAAACCCACCAGACATCAAAATCTGGAGTTCGAATGACAATTGAATGCACAGTTTATTCTCCTATAACAAAGGTTTTTTCAAAATTCTCTTTTCCAAGTGATTACTGGTGCATTTCCTCTTAGTTATCCTCCCAATTCCTACCCCCTCCTTGAATTAAGCTATGAATAACGCTTGTTTCTACCACTCCAATGGTTTGATGGAATTGGAAATGCTTGGGTTCAAATCCCGAAAGTGTGTTATAAAGTGCCTTTCCTTTAAAGTTTTTCCACCCTCTTTTAGCGCAAATTCGAGTACACTCCCCCTTAATTATACCTTCCTCCTCCTTACTCCAGCTGTTTTAGAAAAAAAGCGGATAAACAGAATGAGTGGAAAGACGTAGATAATGTAACAAGGTATCTTGTGATGAACTTGAAAGCAATAATCTCAATCATACATATAAATTAAGTCAACCTCCAGGGGCCTTGCGGGTAAAGGGCTCGCCTCACGAAACTCACGGGTTCCAATTCGATCGAGGCCAACGGACTTTTAACGAGAGATAAAACAATAGTAGCACAATTTCCTACGGAGGATAAGTCAAGACATTGATCCGGTGTCAATTGAGGATGAAAAGTTTCGTGAAAGGTTTTATACTGATATATTGTATTAGATATCTTTCCGGCAAGGTTTGTAGACATCTCGCTCCTTCATAGAGTACTTGTGCTCTCCCCCAAACAGAGCGGGTGGGAGGCACTAACCGGAAGAAAGGCTGGGTGCGCACCCTGCTGAGGAAGCACACTAAACCGACCTTCATGCTGCTCACTCTCAATCAATATAAATTAACTACGTACTTTTACGTTCTATATAAGACAAAAGGAAAAATTGATTTGGCGGAAAACGAATTTATTTTTAATCTTAAAATAATCATCTCTTGTTGGTAACGTTATAAAGTCTATCGAGTGTTCAAATCATTAATCTATAGTAAATTATTGGGAAGTTCCGTTATATTAAGGTGGCTGCCTGCTTCACACAGAGACGTATTGCAGTCTTTCATAAATATCACTTTATTTTGTATGGTTTTATTTTTTGTACCACGTCTTACTAACCGTTCGGGTTGTACGCTTATGTACTAACTACGCTAATGGTTTTAGGGATTAGGAAGGTTTACTTAGAGGAATCGTACCCACATCTGCTTTGAGGGAGAGTGGAAAACCATTTTGGGAAAAACACCCTCGATACACCTGACTGAGATTGGAACCTCGATCCTCCCTTCATGATTAGTCTAGTCCACTACGAGAGTAGCTCCTTAGACCGTACCGTCACTGAAACTAGTTAAATGTAGCTCAATATTTTAAAATAGGGAATTGGAGACAAAGTGTGCCAAAATTTCTCAATAGAATTTAAAAATTTACATTTTGAGTTAAGTAACTCAGCCTCGTGAGGACGAAATAATAATAAACTACTTGAATGAGAAAGTAGCGGTTCCGGTCTAGAAAACTCATTTGAATGGTCCTAGGTTTCATTGTGCTGACCATATGACACCATCTATCGGCAGAAGTTGGCACTATTTTCGTATGATAGATGGTGGCCGCTTTACCGGTATGACTCGATAGCGGGCCGAAGCCATGCTTTTATTTTATTTTACTGATTAACGATTTTTAAAACTATGTTTAAATTGAGGAACATGTAAGAAAGTATGTAATATTGTGTCATGATATTTATTTGTACTTAAAAACCTATAAAACCAGGATTATTAACGGCTTAATCTAAGATGTAAGTATGAGGAGGTTAGCTTAGAATAAATGTACCCGCACTATCACCGAGACAGAGTGGTAAAGCCACACTAAAAAATAACTAACCTCTCTACTACAAGGATGGAACTAGATACCTGAGGCCCCAGTATACGTTGTCCAAGTGGGATACGAGTCTAGCATCCTAAACCTCCCTGCCAACACTACGAGTATTGTGGACTTTCACGGAGTAACTTTGTTTTCCCGTATAATTTCATTAAAAATAAATTTGAAGAAACTGTAGCAGTTGGGAGCAAAGAAAGGTGGCTATGCCTTTGTAGAGGAGAGGAATATTGCTTTTGCCCGATTTGTCTTGGGGTCAGTGAACCTAAATACGTCATGACAGTTAATTTGGGCACGGTCGAGTTCCTCCACGTGACCTGCAGGTGTAACCCTCTATCGGAAACGGTCCCTTAAGTTGGGACTGTAGGCAGCACGAGAAATGGTGAGGTGAATTTGTTTGCAGTTTTTAGAGAAAAACACATTTTTAACATAAATAAATCAAATATTGCTTCGGTAGAAATATATAGTTTAATTTTTTTCACATTCTGATATAAACATTTGTTGAATAACTGTAATGAGCGTAGCGGCATCAGGTGACAAACTTGTTGACCCAAGAGAAAAAGCTGTCATTAAAATCTAGGGCACCGTTGACACATATTCAACAACTGTGGATATAACCACGTGAAGAAAATTAAACTTTATGTTACTATTGAAGAAATATTTTATTTATTTTGACCAACAAAAGTTTTTGCTATACAATTTCCAAAAAAACACCAACTTTAATTCGCGTTCCCCATATTCCCACCTTAATTCCATATCTGAGTTCCTCCACTGAGGTGAGGGGGAGTTGGTGGAGGATGAGGGTCGAGTTCCTCCATATCAACTCAAGTAAGCGATTTGTAAGTGGTCGGAGTAGAATAGCCTAGTACAAATCTAACTTTCAAACTTTCCATGATTTATATAGTGATAACCTTCTCGCGGTATACCCTGGAAAACACATAACCGGCTAATAGTATCTATGAATTGTTTTTCAATCAACAAGTAAACAAAAATTACTAATTAAATACGTAATATTAATAAGAATAAGTTAATAGCTATTCCTCGTGCCCCAGTCCATGCACTAAAATGTAACTACGTTTGACTTGCACTAAAGAGCTGCTGTGTTCAACTGCTACACAACTAGTTTGAGAAGGGTTGTAAAAAAATAAATAATAATTATTATTATTACTAGCACCACATTTTATTACCCGTTCGGGTTGTACGCACTTACGCTTATGTATAATGGTAGGGTGATTGTGAGATGAAATGGAGGACCTGCAGTGTAACGTGGGATCCGAACCACGATGGAGGCCTGGCATTCCTCACATTCACAAGTTGTGATTGATACACGTCTTGTCAGAGGTGAAGGAAGGGTTTGTAAATCAGTTAAATCTGTGCCGGGACCGAGGATTGAACCCCGGACCCCCAGCACATAAGTCTGGCAACCTTACCCCTAGACCGCCAGGTCACCCTAAAAAAAAGTAAAGGATGTGTATTAGTGAAATATTATAATAATTGAGTCAAGTTTGAATCCTCACGTTTCCAGCATAGTTCGCTGAGGGTGGGCCGGGTCACCAAGGCTGAGTCAAAGGTCGCCTTCATGGTCGGCGCTATGATCGTCTCGTTCCTCGTCGCCTGGACGCCGTATGCCGTCCTGGCGCTGCTGATTGCGTTCGGTGACCCCCATATCGTCACCCCTGGGATGGCTGTCGTTCCGGCTTTAATCGCCAAATCCAGCATCTGTTACAACCCCTTGATCTACGTTGGACTTAACACGCAGGTAATTACGTCAGGAATGGCTATCGTGGTGGCTCTGATAACCAAGTTTAGCATCTGCTACAACCCCTTGATCTACGTTGGACTTAACACAAAGATAAATACGTCAAACAGGGACGTTGGACCGGACCTGGCTGCAATAATTTCGTCGTGATAGAACGAATGGTTAGTGCGTGTAGCTCTGACACAGAAGGCCATAGTTTAGACTTGTTCATTTCCTCTAAGGATGGTTTTTATCTACACATTATTTTTATATTATCTCTAAGACCGTATCTATAAAATTAAAGGGAAAATCCTTCTGCTAAGGAGGGGAATATTTTACCCTTCTTTGAAGACGCTTGACTTGAGTAAAAGCTATAATAAATGCACGGTTATAATAGTCCATTTGGTAGGCTACAATACATGTTTGTATAGTATAACTATACAAACAGGACTTTAAATCTTTTGGATGATAGAATAGTGATTAGTTATGTTGAACTTAATTAGAATACAATAACATTGATTTGATTAAATAATAACACATAACTCAGAGCTAACTAATATAACATGTACTGACAAGCAATCGGATTTTATCATTGAGACGTCTTTTATAAATGACGAAAACAAGCGCAGTTCTTTTTATTCCTGGTGAGATTATGTTAACATATATTTAAAAATATTCCTCACACTGTTACCTAAAATTGGGTCATTTAATTATACCGTGATATTATTACGAATGGGCATTTGGGGCACCCTTTTATGACAAACATATATTTTAGATAAACATTGATAACATTTTACCATATTATTTGTGTTATTTTATTGGTATTAATATTATTTTTCAAAAGTGACAGCTGTAGATCACATAACGTATGAATTGTGGATGTGGATGAAGGAACATTTTATAGTTGTCAAATATGTCCATTTGTAAGAAAATTGGAATATAGTTTAGATCAGCACGTGTCAATTAAAAATAATAAGTCCAACGTTCCATATTTTTCCGTAGTTTGAATCGATATTAATTTAAGAACATATTTAAAGGATTTTTTAAATATTACTTCTTTAACTTACACCTTTTTTTAAAGCACGACACAAAATATATGTGAAACACATTATTAGAAAAATACAAACTATGGAGCAAATGTTTGTAAAAAAATTGTTCCACTGTTTTTTTGGTGTCAGATGTCTTATTATCTGCACACTAATATATTGAAGATTAAAAAAGTAGAATTTTAAATAAATATTTTTTTAAATTTAGCACCGCGTCTTATTACGCGTTCGGGTTATACGCTTCCGCTAATGGTTTAGGGATTGGGAAGGTTGAATTTCGAGGAAGTGAACCCAAATTTGCGTGGAGGGAGAGTGGAGAACCATCTAGGAAAAACCATCCCAGTTCACTCGACCGAGGTTCGAACCTCGATCTCCTCGTCTTCGGTAGTTTGGAGGAATAATTGTTCTCGTATTCACTTGGAAAAAAAATTTAAAAAAAAGAGGCACTTTATTCTACCCGACCGGGATTTGAACGTTTATTTACCCTTCACCGATAAACTATATGAAATGAGACTAGTTTCTTTATCAGCGTGACTCAATGAGGTTCCATTGTGGGTGTATATTTGATATAAATGACGATTAAATCGAAATAAAACAAGTTAATTTGTTTTCAGTTTCGGTCATCGTGGAAAAAACTCATCGGCGCCAAAAACTCGTTGGAAGCTTCTCAGGATCCAGGTGGTGAGAACACCTTCCTAAGTCCGACAAGGATGGTTTCACAAACCCCCGGCGAGGATCAACGCCTGAGTGTTAGTAAAGTAATGGCGAAAGCATCCGAAGAAAAGACAGCAGTGGAGCCAAGGACGGTAATCCATAGGCCAGTGATTACAATTAACAAACCGAAAAAAACTCTATACAGTGTGTTCCAAGACCAGTGGAGCAAAAAACAGCCGAGGGTCAAACTCCGAACAGAGGGTACCACCGTCTCCGGGGTGAATAGCACGAAAGTTGATGAAGTGGAAGAAATAGAGCTCGGTGATATAACAACTTTGAAAATAGTGCCAAATATAAAACCTGTGTAGCAAACTAATAGTTTTATTTTATAAATATTATAGTTTTAACAATTTACATAGATAAGCACAAAAGCTGCTTTAACTATAGTAGGTTCACGCTAACTTTGGACTTTTCTGACTGTTTGAAACTTACCTACGCAAATGTATTTCATTTAACCTTGCATTATAGCTCGTTCGGGATAAGCTTTACGTAAATGTAGTGTTATGAATCTATAATTGAGAGGAAATGCACCTGCATTAGAGTTGAAATCGTGAGAAAGAAGTCAGTTCAAAAACCCCAAATTCACTGTATCAATATTTGAGCCACTTCACCGCTATCGGAAAACCAAAATATATACTGATGAGATTTATTAAAAAGTGGTTTTGTATTTATCTGCCTCTCAGCTAAACTAATACATTTCTGGTCACTTCTATAATAAAAGTGAGTTTAAACAATTTTTACAAATATTAAGCTACTAGATGTATCAGGAGCTTTTTATCCTAGTAAATTGTCAAAATACCCGCATCTGTGGTCACATGGTCTAAAAGGCATACATATCGTAATGTATTAGACTGCTGGTGACAGGGAAATAGGGTTTTCTTTTTTACTAGAAGTGTCTCTCACTCTCCCTCGACGCAAACCTGGGTGCATTTCATCTCAAATGTTACCTCTTTGTATAAATATTCGGATAACCGAACGTGGCTCATGAATATATTAAACGAAACCTTAAACAACGCTTCAACTGTCAGAAATAGCCAAATTTACCATTAATGTACTATATAAAGATAACGGTCACAGGGTCAAATAAGTGTTCTTTTCAGTATAAATGACGCTGTTTGTTGCAGTAAAGGGGCGTTTAGACTATGCCTCCTTTAATCAACATGTTACATGCAACTAGACGATCAGGAGATGCACGTTGAAGCATGCACCTGCGCATGCCCCAAAAGTAGTTGTGTGCCTAGCCACAAACAGATCAAGTGATCCCCATAATATTTGGGGAGAATGTTGCAACCATCTTGCCTCACAGTCCCTTGAAAACGCTGGACGGTGGTGTTGTTCGTTTTTATAATTGTTGTGTGGTTGTTGTTTTTGTTGAGCTGCCCGTGGGGTTTTTTCCCCCCGTGATTGAGTGGGTTGCCGAAAAAAAAAATATTGTATTTTTCAATGATTATCAGAGACATCCGTTGTTGTGGCGGTCATCACACACACTTCTGATAATATTCCTGCACTTAACGAAAGTGATTCTAGAAAGTGACTCATCCAGATTATCCGTTTCTTTTCACGTTGTAAAATGACGATAGCTGCAGCGACTTCAGCAGCAGTTATTTCTCACGAAGACTTATCTAAACCATTGATAATAAACGTATAAAGTGGTAACGCTCTGTAATATGACTAGAACAGGAATTTGAGCGCTAAGTGGATGTCAGTTGAACTAATGGTATCAGATCAGTGCAAAACTGTACCAAGTACTGTGGTAATTGGTCATATTTTTTAAATAAATTATTACATTAGCCCTAATTTTAGATCTTGGAATCAATTGTTCAATAGCAAGAGAGAGTAACAGAAGTATGAGGATATATAAACTTCTTTGTGAAGTAAATTTAGGTTAATGTGGGTTAAGCCACTAAACATTTTGCTTCAAATATTCTTATTTATATGGCTTGAGTAGGTAATAATTTCACATTAACTAACAAGTCTACTAAATACTTTAATGGGTATCCAAAAGAATTATTAGAAATATTGGTTTATATCATTATCATGACTTATTTGTGTTAAGAACATCCCAAAAAATGCACAGTACTTTCAAAGATAAATATAATTTTGTCAGCCAAGGCTTAACCAAACTTATGCCTGTAGCGCTCTCCATTGGTGATTGTGACATAGGCTACGGACAAATTTATAAATACACATTTTAAAAACTCTCAAACTTAATATTAAATAAAACAAACTCATAAAAGTAATAATGGCGTATTTTAAATTTCAATTTTCACGGTTTTAGAGCAAATTATAGAAAAAATGGCGAATGCAAATGAATTGAGATTTTAAAAATAAAACAATTAAAGAAAACAGCATCATATTTCTTCGACAGTAGTGCTAATGTGTTTGGCAGATAAGTCAACACTGTTTCTCCTTACCCCTATAGAGATCCCACACCATGCTCTAAGCACACTGACACATGGAAAGAGAGGCAAAAGTGATAACAGATCGGGTTGTATGTAGCAAGACGCAAGAGGCATGTTGCAAGATGCACTTAAAGAGGCATGTCTCTGCGCACATAATGTTGCATGAAATAAGGCATAAGTCTAAATGCACCGTAAGATTGGTTAATTTTGGTAATAAGAAACTGTGTTAAATCTCAACAAAAGAATACAATTAGAATTCATTTCACACAATAAATATTTTAAGTGGTTTTATGAATACAATATTTAATTTCTTTATGTACTCTGGTAAAAAAAAAGTTTTCACTTGGTAAACGTTCTCTCTTCCTATTTTACACATAGCATTTACCTCCTTTGAAAAGAAAATGTGAGAAAGATAAAAGCGTCTATGGAATGTCGAACTAAAATAAAACACGTATTATTAAGAAGCCAAAACCCGCGTCCTAAACCATCATTGCTGTAAAGGACTACCTTTGAACTATTTTGAAAATATTTGTTGTTTAAGAAATGAATTTGATTCTTAAAAACCTTTCACCATGTTTTCATTGATGTCTTTACAGTTTTTAAACATTATGTTGATGTTTTAATTAAAGTGACTTTCAGAATGCATTAAATCATTTGAACGTGGCGACATGCAGAATGGATCTTCGTATAGATTTCTCCGAAACTAAGGTGATAGTTTTTGATAAGGAAATGAGTGTCAACTTAGTATAAATGGAAAATTGTTAGAACAAGTGAATTATTTTGTGTATCTGAGCAGAATGTTATGTAAAAATAGAAGGATACATGTCGAAATCGACATACGGGTTTTATGGATATGAAGCTTGTGTTTACCAAGAGGAACACAAGAGCAAGATGAATGCGGTTGGAATGATATGTCTAAGAAATGTATGTGAAAAAAACTCGTATGGACAGAGTCAGTAATGAATAGATGGTAAAGGAGTGTGGTTTGAAAGGGAATCCAACAGGTCAATGTAAGAGAAGCGTCTTAAGTTGGTTTGGGCATGTTGAGAGAATGAGTGTAGATCGAGTGATGAAGCAAATATATGAAGGTAGAGTGTGTGGATGAAAAGAAAGAGGTGGGCAAGTAAGACGTGGTTAAATTTTGTAGATGAATGTGTGACAAAAAGAAACATAAGAGTTTTAAGAATAAAAGTGCATGTATGATTCGGTGAATGGATGTTGTTGAAGCGAAGGGAATATGTACGGATATGGAAGTGTGGAGAGAGTTGGTGAGGATGGGTTAACTATGAAGTTGTTTTTTGAGCTACATGCACCATTTCTTGCCTAACCCTTAAGGAAACGACGTGGTTAGGTATGTATATACAATTTTATCAAGTAACGATTGTAATGTTAACTGAATATCGAAACGATTATGAGCTGTAAATACAGAAAGAATAATAGTTTATGAAAAGTACAAACTCAAAATAAATTAGAATTGATGGAAATATCTTAATTCACAGTAGTTGCGTCCCATAAACGATGTTTGGTGAAGGCTTTATGTTTTCATTATGAAGGTGTCCTTATGGATGATTTGACGCATTCATAGATGGGTTGCTAGGAACCATTGTAGTTCGATTTTTCGTAGAGAGGACTTTATCTGATAGCTAGAAAAGTAGCTAGATTTACTCTTACGTATTCATACGTCAAATCATGTGAACTACAGTGGTAAGTTTTGATTAATGTTATCAATAACTATAAAATAACAGTAATAATATAGCCCGCTTTGGTGGCTGCGTGGTCTAACGCGCTAGTCTCATGTTGTGTTAGACTGCCGAATACGGGGAGATCAGGGTTTGGTCCAGGTCTGGTGCACTGAGGGTGGTTGTTCCTAAATGGTTTTCCTCTATATCTCCACGCAAATGCGGGTGCACTTCCTATAAATTAAGATTTCCTAATCCCCCAACCTATTTGTGTAATTGGGACATAGGTGTATAACCTGTACAGGTAGTAAGACGTGGTGCTAAAAAAAATTAATGATATAGACAAATGTTATCAATTTTGACGACAAAAAAAAGGTCTCTCTATGAAAATTGGACTGTGTCGTGGTACGAAGGAAGGGTAAAATTACAACCTAAAAGAATAAACCTAATATATTTTACTCGGTATTATATTTTTAAATATATATTATTATGATAGCTTATGCTAGACGTAAGATAACTAATTAAACAAAAGTGATGGATTTAGTTAATCTATGAACGATATCGATAAAAAAATATGTAAAAAAACTTAAAAAGTACATTGAGTCACAACGAAAGCCAAGAAAAGTTATTGATTCAAGTATTTGTTTGGATTTAAGTTTGTATCTACTAAAGTATTTCCAATTTCTTAATAAATTATTAAACTTCATGCCATCAGGTGGAAACTGACTCGATTATTATTTAAATTGTGTTAATTTTTTGCACACCATTGTTTTTATAAACCCAGATTTTTTATGGATTTCCCTTAAAAATGGTAAAAATGACATAATTTTGCTTTAAATTTGATACTACCAAAATTATTATTATTATTATATACAAATAATTGCTCAATTTAGCAATACATTTATCATACAACTATATTGTATTACATTCCTTTGAAATTAAATTAAACCTAATTAAATTTTACTCTACATACACTCATACATTGTGAAATTAATCTAGAATGTTATAGCTACGGAAATATCTTTAAAATGAATAAGAGTGCATTAGAAATAATTGATGTGTTCAACTTTTAGAGGTTCATATAGAATTGCTTTTTAAATTAAAAATAACCGTCCAAAATTTTCTAATATTGCAATATTTTGTTTAAATTTTTTGTTAGTTTCTGATAATATGACTCTAGGGAATATTTTGTAAATTAACTTGAAAGTTTTATTTAAAATCATCTTGATTCATGTTTCATATAGAGGTGTATGAATAATATAATTTGTACTTATTGTACACTAGATAGAACTTTTAATGCGCAAATATATATATAAAAATATAACTTTAGAAACAAATTTTATAAAAATAGTGAAAATTATTTATTAAGTTATTCAACAAAACAATTTAAAGTTGCCTTAATTACACGAGTTTTAATCTTGGTATTAAACAAAATATCAATTTGGCTTAGTTTAAATCACAGATTATGTACGGTAATGTATCTACACATACTCATAATGATTTGAAATATTAATGGTAAAAAATATTAATGTTATAATAACCACATAAAGTTATATAATACGATTCTGTTTGAGAGTAACTTTTAGAAAAAAAAATATTCATTTTTTTATGGTCAACGTGGACAACACTTTGATTTATTATTAACGTTATTTTATAGGCATTGCTATTATCTCTGTGACAGTTTCAGTCTGTAAAATTATTCATAACGTTAAAACATTACCTATATTACTAGGAAATACATATAACATGTTAACTACTTTGATTTATTTTATGTCATATCGTTAATATAATTGTATTCAATTGAAGATTTAAATTTCAAAATCTTTTACTAAACGTATTCATAGTAATATATGCTGTTACTGTGAACAGCTTACATACAAACTTCTTCATTTTGTATGAAACTTAATTTTGTGTTTTATCTTCTTGAATATATTTGTTATTAGTTTGTGAATATAATATAGTATAATATATTTTAATGTACAGGTTTTCATAATTATTACTACTATTTATGAATAGTGATTACATCAAATTTGTACTTTCATTTAAAATATGTTGGAACGTGTTGATAATAAGTGTATAGTTGAATGTTTTCAAATTTGTATATCATATTTGATTATAAAATATTTTGTGCATATTTAATTAATATAATTTATTGTTTACAAATAAATAACATGGTGTTTAGTTGTATTTATATTCATGTACTTTTTTTTTATCCAGCAGATTGATCTTCTTCTATAAAATGAAAAACAACCCATTGATTTATTTGGTCAAATGCTATTAGTGCAGTAGGTTCAACGACAAATCAAATATTAAAAACGAACATATAATTGCAGGCTTGCGGTACGAGACAAGTCATAAAACATAGAGCTATAATAAACAATCTCAACTTGCTCAAATTTATATCCATCAGCGATATATAGTTTTATATTTTTTCTACCTCGTTTCACTACTCATCCAAGATTATACTTATTTTTAATTATGCTAATGAGCTATTGTTTGAGGCAAGCCTTATTGATAGAAAATTTAAGCACATTTTCGTGGAAGAAGAGAGGTAATCCATGTAGGAAATAATACAATCATAATTCATAACAAATGGTTTACCCTTTTCGGTGGCCACGTGGTCTAACGCGCTACTCTTGCAGTAGACTAGACTCCCAATGACGGGGAGATCAAGGTTCGAATCTTAGTTGAATGTACTGAGGGTGGTTTTCCCTAAATAGTTTTCCACTCTCATTCCACGCAAACGCGGGTACACTTCTTATTAATATAACTTTCCTAATCCCTCAAACCATTAGCGTAATTAGTACATCAGCGTAAGATAACCCGAAAGATGGGTAGTAATACGAGATGCTAAAAATGATTTTCCACTCTCCTTTCATGCAAATACCAGTACATTACTTCTATATTATTCTTTTCTCATCCTTATCTCATCAACGTAATTAAGATATCCATCTAAAGAGCAATAAGACTGTAAACAAAATAAAAAGGATGAGATCTTAAACCTTTTTTTGACATAGTCAGGAACCAAACCAGGGTTTCAAAGACCTGTGCTTGGCTCCCCTTACTACTCAGTCACCATTACGTTAATTAGCACGCTATTTAGTGGAACATTTAAACCTAACCAAGATATTAATCCCGACACAGTCTGTGAAATATCTTCATTAATTAAACTGACCTTTATTTGTATCTCGGCACAGTAATGAACTGTCTGGAAAATATAAATGAAAACAATCGTAAACTACTGTAATCATCTTAAGGTAGACATCTACCATGCTTTTAAACCTAAATTTCCCCACTTTACAAAGTTTACTGGACGGATAAGTCTTTTGTCTGTACCTGGATGATTGCGATTTGGGCGAAACAAAAGGAACTTAGTATCTCTTCAACATTCAGTTCGGCAGAAATCCCCCCGTCAGTGAAAAGAAAGTAGGATGAGGATCTAATCTATTTCGAGAGTAATGAGAAGTACACACAATACCGGGTCGTTACAATTGCAGTTCATGGGGGAGAAACATCCGGTACTGACGTGGCCTTCAATAGAAGATATATTGTCGTGTCGTCTCACAAGGTTTTTATTTACCTTGGAAGGTAATTGTATTGATTTAAATAGTGATAGATATAATTTTGCAATTTAGAACTATATTTAAGATGATGTGGAATATTCAGTACAGTACAATGTTCCCATTTAGTGATTTTTATTATGAATATTAAAAAATATATTGATACTATAATGTGGATTTTTTTTTTTTTTTTAACATATTCACTGACATAATAGTTGGTTTATTTTGGCGAAAAAAATTTTTTTTTCCCCATAAATTATGCAAAAAACAAAATACCCATCCTGACTATACGCTTATTTACTCTAATGACGTTGCGATAAAAGAGGTAGAACATTAAGGAAGCGTTGAAAGTATATATAGATTCAACGAATTAAGTGTGCGTTAATTGAGTAAGAAACTATTGAGTTAAAACAAAGACCCAGTACATCCAGCCAGGATTTAAACACAAACCTACCCATCACCGGGGAAACCAGGCCAGATAATATTAACGTCCTAGGTCTGCGTTTCCACCGTTGCGGACGATAATTGATTTCAAACCACAAGCTATAATTGCTCAACCTCTAAGCTATTCTGATAGTTGGGGTTCTTGTTTTTGAGAGTTGAGGCGTATATTGTATTAGCAATCAATATAAATGCTTGATGCGTAGCTCAATAGTCAATGCAATTAGTGAGACAACGGTTACAACAGTTTGATTATATCTATTAAAATATAATTAAGTGAATTCCGAGACCGGATTTGCTTCTGGACAAGTAAACAAAATGCATTACTAATGTTCTGTTGACTTAAAATAAGTGAAATTAATTCTAGCGAGTAATAAAAAAAGAATTATTCTTAGTTCGTGGGATCAATTTTTCGGAAGAAAAAAAAAGTTGTGCTCTTAAGGTTGGATTATGTAGGGAACATTAGTTAAGTTTCATATTTTTGCAACCTTTTAAAATTAATAACATTTTTGTGGACAAGATAAATCAAATATCGTTTCAGTAGATGCGTTTAGTTGGATTTTTTTTTTTACTCATAGTAATATCAACAGGTCTTGATTTATCTGTCATGTTTATCGTAAAATCTAAAAAGGACTTTTATATTTAACATCTTAAATTAAGAAGTTTTTGTAAACATTCCCTATGCTTATGATAAATACTCGAGAACTGTTGATATTAATAAAATTAACCTAGACGTATCTAGCGAAGCAATATTTGATTCATTTTGGCCAGGATAATTATTTCTTATAAAAACTGCCAAAATATCTTAAGGTGGGAGCGTAGGTAACATGAGTTAAGAGCAGTTTTTATATTAAAACTCTTCTTTGGCCAAAAACAATCCAAATAATTCTTCAGTGGAAACATAGAGTTTAATTTTCTTCACATGGTGGTAGCAAAAATTCTTGAATATCTGTAAAGGATACCCTAGAATACAATGACAACTTTTTCTCTTCATTTAAAAAGTTTGTCCTCAAATGCCGCAAAACTAATGACAGATATTCAACAATTGTTGATAAAATCATTTGAAAAAATTAAACTCCGTGTTTCTACTGGAGCAATATTTTGTTTATTATAACAAAAAAAAACACCCTTTTCTCACGTTCCCTTCATCTCCACCTTGATACAGTCAAATTTTCATAGGAATGGCCTTAGTTGACCTACTAGATCTACTTTCGCGTACTCATACATCAAGTTATGTGATCTGAAGTTGTTAATTTTGATAAATAATACCCATACGGCCATACCTATAAATAATATAACTAAAAATAGTTAAAGGTTATCAATACAGGTAAAAATAATATGTATTTTCTGAAAGGCTTTCTTTATAAAAATTGGACTTTAAAACAATATTTATAATAAAAATTAGCCTATACCAGTGACCGAATGGTTTAAGGAGTTTTAATCAAATCAATTAGTCACCGTTAACGTAGAGGTCAGGGTTCAATATCTGTAGGGTGCAATGAAAAACATGTACCACACACAATCTTCTCTGGTTTCTTTTTCTCCATCAAAGATAATGCAGGTGCATTTTTATGTTATAATTTTCTTTTTCCATACTCGTTATATTTAGTGGCCTAATTATATTTACTGCCTAAGGAGAGCTTATTTTTGTGGAGGTTTCAAAATTTTAAGCTTATGACATGATGTAAACACTTACTATTTTTTTTCATTTATGTATTTAAAGTGCATTTTTAAACCGCCTGATTATATCAACACATTACTTATAGATAAGCTTAAATCTAGAACAGAAACAGCATGTAACCCACGGCCGTTTATTCAGCGCTGTGAAAGGGCTAACACACTTCACCGATGATAAATGTTTCGGCCATGCCGGGAATAAAACCCGGGACCCTTAGCTCCGTAGACAGACACGCTACCAACTGATCTACGGTGTCTGGCATCCTAATATTAAACCCTAATAAATAAGAATATTTTGGGGTTGAACTTTATTTGTATAGTTAAGAAGATAATTTTTATAAATTTTATTTGCCTTAGAAAAAGAAATATTATTTAATTACATATATAGGGCATTAATCTATTAGTTTAAATTTAGCTTATTTTTTATATTTTATTGTACGAAGAACCTGAATTTTTTTATATTCTGTGAGGTAGTTTAATTCTATTAAATATAGTTAAGGTAAATTTAATCTACTTATTTATTTTATAAAAATAACCTTTAATAAAAATTATTTTTCTATTATACTGCCGATGACGGGGAATTGAGGTTCGAATCTTGGTCAGGTGTACTGATTATGGTTTTTCCCTAACTATTTCCCCCTTTCCCTCTACGCAAACGCGGGCACACTTCCTTAAACCTAAAACGAGTATTAAGACGAGGTGCTAAAATATATATAGTAATATGTATCATTGATGATTTTTTAGACAATCCTCTTTCATTGTGGTGAGTTAAGCCCCAGAAGAATTGTTGCTTTGATTTATATATGGTTAATTTTTTTATGGGGATCTAATAAATTGGGACAGAATTTAAGTCCGCCATAAGAAGCACGCTGGAATTCAAGCGCTCTCTCTATATCACAACGTGTTTTATTAATTATTCCGTTTAACTCCATTGCTATTACCAACTTAACTTACGGGATAGGAATGATGAATATAGTTTAGAGGAAGTGAAGAGTGTGGAGAGAGGATAGAAAACCTACAATAATAAAAAAAATGTACGGTAAACCATCCCGGTCGATATTCGAACCCTCCCTGTATAATCCCTCCAATCTATTGTGTGCAACCCACCTGTGAAAATAGCAATAAGATTAAATGTTTTTTTCCTTTGCTCTATGTCTTACTACCCATCCAAGCTATACACATTTAACTACACAAATAGGGTAAGAACGAGGAAGGCAGAATTTAGAGGAAATGTGCCACGTTCACGTAAAGGGAGAGTAGGAAACTATTTAAGAAAAAAAAACTACATCAGTAAACCCAGTCGGGATTCGAACCTAGACGACCTCCAACCAACTACTAGATGTGATCAACATTTATTCCACGTGCCCACCGATACAGCCTACTCACAATTGGTGGTCTCGCGGTCTATTACGTAAATATCTCAATAGACAGGATTGCTGTTGAGGTTAGGGTTCGAATCCAGATTAGATGCTCTGGAGGTACTTTCTTCTAAATGATTATCTACTCTTTCTGCACGCAAATGCGGGTACATTTGATTTAAATTTTACCTTTTTTCCCTAATAAATTTGTGTAAATATGCAACTTACCTCGATGGGAAGTTAAACAACGATGCAACACTAAAAAAAAAAAAAAAAAACTAAACAAGATGCGATTATAGCTGTGACTTTGCCCTGAAGGTCGCCCTTGAAATAAAATAAATCGTCTCTCATCTGGATGTACACGGTGTGTGACCTTGTCCGACAGTCACACGTCGTCTCCTCTTTGACGTCTACCTAATAGGGTGCGGGCACCCTCCTCTCGACTCCCCTCGCGCTCACAAGCCTGGTAATGGCGATACGTGCTTTTCCGATACATTATTTACAAGCACCCACTTCGGTGGTGGCATAGTCTAAGGCATCACTCTAGCAATATACTAGATTTGTCGACGATGGGAATGTAGGGGTTTTACTCCCTGTAGGGTGTGCTGAGTTTTTTTTTTCATAAAGGGCTTTCCACTCTCATTACACTCAAGTGAGGGTACATTTCCTATAAATTCAACCTTTATCATGCCTGATACATTGAAGTAATTAGTCCATGGTATTATAAACTTACGGGTGGTAAGACGCGGCTCATAATCTATATTATATATTTACACATATACATATGTATGTATATATTTATAAATACATCGATACAAACATTGATATGTATATGTTTATATATATGTATACATATAATAATAATTTATATATACATAAGCACACATATATATGCTGCACACACATATATATAATATCTGAAACATACAATATATCCATATATAGACTATCATATATGTATACGTAATGTATACATATATGAACTATACTATATATGTATGTATAAACCAGTAAATGGTGGTCACATGGTCTGTGACACCAAAGCTCCCGACAGACCAGATTTACTGTGACAAGAGAGATAGGTTTTGATTTCGGTTATGTTAGTGAATCATCATTGTGCTTTTTCCATCATCGCTCCACGATGATTTGGTGCATATTTATCTTAACTTCTACATTTCTCGGCCCTATCCCGTCGGTGTGAAATAAACGCGGATCGCCTGGATGAGTTAGTAAGTCGCGATGTAACAACAAGAGCCGCTTTAACAATGTTGCATCCGTACCAACCTCAGTCAGCGAGAAGGTATCAACCATTTTCAGGACAGATAAATGTTTTATTTTAGTCAAAACTTTTTTTAAAACTATAAAAATAGTTAGACTAGTTTAATTCTCACTCCCTTACAATCAACCTTAAACAACAACCTGTTAGTATTTGTTGTTGCTATTTTTTGGCGGGTCATTGAACCCGTTTAGGTTCTACGCATACAATAACTACGCTATTCGATTAGGGGCAGGAAGGTGGATCTTAGAGATAATGCACCTCATTTGCTTGTAGGTAAAGTGGGAAACGATTCAGGAAAAAAAACCACTCTCATTAACCCAACCGGAATTAGAACTCCTATCTCTCCGTTATCTGCAGTCCAGTATATTGCGAGATTGACGGGTTAGAACATAAAATCACCAATGCGGGTCATCACTATGTTGATTTCTACCTATCACGGTATGTAAATTTAAGGTAAATAACAATAAATTTCTCTAAGTTGTAAATTATTATTCAATTTCTCCGCATAATAATAAAACAATTATTTAATTCGTTCCATCCTCAGCACGCTATATTTGTTCGTTCACTAAATCCCTTACAAATATTCAAATATTTAAATTGTACTTCAACGAAAAACCAATCCACCATATCGGGTTTCTAAACCTACGCAAGAAAACGCATAAAAAAAGCACCAGTAAATTATATACACAGCACAAAAATAACAATCCCTCTACTATTCTATCAAAATAAAGGTTTTTGATCTCTACAATATAACAACAATAAACATGGAGATAAATACATCTCCATGAAACTTGCAATGAATAATTTATTACAATAATTCACAATGTCAAATTGAACATATTCAAACGGGATTATTTATGTATAGCAAATATATACATACACACATCCAACACAGATAAAATATTACTATTTGATAATCTTCTATTATGTTAAACAGAAAAATTCTAGAGTCTATTTACAGTTAGTCGAACATTTTCGAATAAAACTTACATTCAAATACTGACATCAGTAACTGACTCTTCTTTCTAAAGAATATAAAATTGATATCTCTTAGCCAAAGATGACTTCTAATCAAGGCCGTAGCCAGCCAATAATTTCAGGGGGGGGGTTGGTGGGCACATCCCTCAGTTGCCGGAAGATGGAAAAAATTCTAAATGAAGAGTTCTAGAAGCTATCTGAAGTGTTTTTTTTTATGGCAACATAACATCCTAACTGCCAGAGTTAGGAAAAATTCTAACTATTAAACACCTCTAAAGCTATTTGAAGTATTTTTTTTGCAACATAACACCATAATTGATTAAGGTTAGGAAAATTTTAAATACTAAACACCTTCAGAAGCTATCTGAAGTGCTTTATTATAGTAACACAGCCCCCTAATTTGTACTTGTACCTTAATTTTTATATTGTTTGAACTATAAATAAAGCCATATATAGTTTGTTCATAAAACTTCGGGGGGGGGGGGGATTGAACCCCCAAACCCTCCCCGGCCACGGTCTTGCTTCTAATCGAGAGGTAATGTTTATTTTAGTTTATTTATTTCTGTTCAGAAATCAAGAAAAAGGTTAATCTTATCGTGAATTGTATACAGCTATAAAGTAACGCACTGTAAGCGTTGAAGCAAAGTTTAATGTGTGTCTGAGATGGAAGGAATTCATTTACTTTATAATCAGAGGCAATTATAAGGAATTTGTTAATATATTATTAGATGTCTTCACGCTAATTAGAGGCCATTTCTTGTAACACTATTTTATTAGACGCAACCTGTTACCCGTTGGGGGCTATAATATTAGTTACGCTAATGAGGTATATATGAGGAAGGATACAATTTAGAGGAAGTGCTCGAACATTTTCTTGGAGTGAGAGTGGTGAACAATCTAAGAAAATCACACGGCTGGGATTAGAACCTCGACAACTGATCGTCGGAAAACCAAAACATACGAATCGACCTCTTAGCCCACGTGAGCACCAATGTCGGTTCCTCTAGACCAGCGTTTCCCAATGTGTGTACCTCGAAGCTCTGTGGATTCTTGAGGCCTCCTCAGGGGCTTCCTGAGACTTTAGAATCTTTGTGAGGTTGAGCCCACTTCGGTGGCCACATGGTCTAACGCGTCACTCTCGTGTTGACTAGACTGCCGATGACAGGGATATCGGAGTTCGGATCCCGGTTGGGTGTACCTAGGGTAGTTTTCCCTTAAATGGTTTTCCACTCTACCACCAAGAGAATGTGGGTACACTTTTATAGATTTGACCCTTAATATTCCTAACTTATTAGCGTTTTTTAGTGGATATGCGTGTAGTCTGAAACGGCAATAAGACTCGAGAATATAATAATTTGTAAGATTGGATTTTCTTTGTACATCTCAACCAAAACAAGATATTGCATACATGCGAATCTTCTATCGTCTCTTAATTCAAATATTAAAGAGGTTTGAAAAAAAAGTTAAACAATATTAATCTTCTGACTAAGGAAATTGTTTTGGAAAAGTACTTTTTTACTATTTTGTTTAGCGAGTAATGGCTTTATTTATTTATTAATTTAGTGAACTACCTTTATTATCACACTAAATCCTAAATGGAAGAACTATATTTAATGGCTTTAAGCTCCATGTATGAAGAGTATTCATCTTTTGTTAGAACAATCAATACAAACATGAGCTACCTTAGTTTTCCCCAACATCCCATCTATTAATTTTAGCTTGGTAGTATTTATATATTACTTTATTTAATAAGAATACTAGTTAATAATAACAAACTAATCGAATATAAAAGTATTGAAGTCATTTGAACTATTACCCCTGCAATCATTTGGTATTTTAATGCAATTTCATCATTACGACTACTTTATTTAATTGATGAAATTAAACACGTTTTTACTGCTTTAAAAACCAATGAATATAATTGATATTGAAGATATGAATATACAGACTTTAATAACAGTGAATACGATTTTTTTTAAATAATTATATCAAATGAAAACGAAAATAATATATTTCAACTTTGAGATGTAGAGAATCACACAGTTCAAGTTAATGAAAAATAATAAATATGTATTTGAAATATTTTTTAAAGTCTTAAATTATAATACGTTAAACACTGATAGATAATAGACCATATGCACCAAAATAGTTTTGGAGCTCTGCAATAGTTTTTAGGAGTGAAAATAGCCCGCAGGCCAAAGGTTGTGAACCGCCCTAAAAGCCACTCTCATAAGTTATACCCTTCTTACTATTAAATCGTCGTTAGCTTTGATTAAATTTTAAACTATAATACATTGAATAATTTGAATGGAAACATTTCAAAATGTTATTGATTTTAGATTTTATCAGGGATATTTAACCTCCCATTTTTTGGGTAGATTTTTTGTTGTTGCGTATGGAATATTTGAGCTTGAGGTATTCAGTGTCTAGTTCGGTCGTCTTATGGGAACAGAACAGAAGTTGTTTACACGTCATACCCGCAATGAGATGACGTGATGATATGATTATGAAATTATGGACCCATTAGAAATATTAAACCCAGAAAAAACCCTAAGTAACTAGACCATTGCTACCATATGGACAGTTCCCTTTCAGGAAAAATATCAATGGTACCACTGGGAATCGAATGCAGGACCTCTAGAATCAGTATCCAGGGGCACCAACCACTAAACCAAGAAGCCTGTCTAGAGCCAACTGGTTATATCAGAACAAGGCTTAAAAATAGTTTAATTATATAACAGACGCATCATCCAGTTCTTCTAACCATAACCCATCACTGTCCAAGGGGAAACCCCGATTTCACAAATGATACATTATTCGGCCATTCCGGGAATAAACCAGAGACCCTTATTACAGTAGGCAAGCCCACTACAGAGTGAACTGAGAAGTCAGACTAATACTCTTTATAGAGAATTAGAATAAACCACTTTAAACCAATAATAATAATAATAATAATAATAATAATAATAATAATAATAATAATAATAATAAATAATAATATAATAGCAACGATAATAATAATTAAGTTATCAGTCCATCAGTTTGAGATTTTTCCAACTTGGTCGAGATAAACCTCGAAAGAAATTAATTGTCTCGAATACGATGACAGTGAATCCTGTAAAAGTCGTCAGACAAAAGAAATACTGGTGAAAAGTTAAGAGAAAGAGGTATTTGGATGGTTTCCATTAAATCAAACAGTATTGAATTTTATAAAAGCTACATTCTTCTCTCTGAAGTAAATAAATAAAATACATGAAGGATCGAATATAACAACATTATGATTTAAAAGAACAACTTCTCTCCCCCCCTTCTATCAGCTCTCAATTCCTCCAATTTATCTTACTTACTTCCTCATTCGCACAAAATTTATATATATTTTTTTGTACAGTTTTTTATTTTTTAAACTTTCTTCTCCTTTCCTCTCTTTCCACTAAAACCCTCTTTACAATCCAACAAACATTATAACGCCTTGTAACATTTTCTCTAAATGAATGTAATATTTGTATAAATATGGACGTTATATTATCTCCTACTTCAACATGATTCTTTCACCGTTTAAAAAAAGATTCAGAAACGGAAATAATAAAACATAACATGTTTACAAAACCACGGAGAAAGGCCGCTTGTTCTACGACAAAAAATAAACACGGAAAATGGTAGGAAATCAGAAGGAAAAAGGGCATAACTCACCAATTGAATTAAATCTACCCTCGTAGATGGTCAAATTAATGGTCTAATTCAGTAATGTACAACCGTGTCCCGGCTGAGGGCCGCATAAGTTCTTGAGGAATTGGCTGGGGCCATTCGTGAAATTTATAACACCTAGTGTCCCAAATATAACACAAAAATGAACTGATTAATTATTTTTAACAAACACATAAATTACACAAGTAACATCATACTTACAATTCTGGAAACTTCATTGAAATTAGAGATAATTTACGTTAGCTCCAAAAGTCTAATTTGTGGTTTATTTTTTGCTATTTTTACAATTTGCAGTACAGTAGGCCCCCCATATCCGCTGATTCAGTATCCGCAGTTTCAGCTATCTGCGATTTACCACTGCCCAATTTTATTTATTTTAAATCAAAGAAAAAAAAATTGTTTATAAGCTTCAAACCACGCGCCAAGCGAGAACCGGCCGTACTATCAGCAGCACAAACAGGCCTATTATGGGCATTATGCTGTCATATCACCTTCGTCATCATCATCATAATCATCATATATCATCATCAGTGATAGTCGCAACAAGAAGACTAGAGAATATTAAGTACACTGTAGTGTACAATACACGTTTATTATTATTATTTTATTTAATATCGGTAATGTTTTACTGTAAATAATTTATCAAATTAAACTTCGTCGTATTAAGTGTGTTACATGAATTATCACGTGACATAATAGTTAAGTACTATCCGTGGTTTCACGTAACCACGATAGATCTAGGAATATAATATAATCGGGTATGGGGTCCCCGCTGTATTTCAATTTGAGCTGGGTGGGGGGGCACACAGAATGAACTCGGGGGCCGAAAGTGGCTTGCGGGCCCCGGGTTAGACATTTGATCTAAGCTTCACCCTCGCAAACGGGCTGCTGATAAAAAGGAGATCAGACTTAGAATACCGATTTGGTGGTAAAAAAAAAATCTGTAAGAAATTGAAAAACAATTACCTAAACTCGCGCCCCTTTCTACTCCATTTTAATTAATAAGTATAATTTCACCCTTGATTAAGAAATTAGGATTTGATGAGGATGTACTTATAACGATGTTAGCCGAGGTATAATTTTTATAGTAATAAATTAAAGAATTCCGACACCTTAGCTCGGTTGTTAGCGTGTCTATTGAGGTAAGAGTCCCGGTTCACTTCCCAACACGACCGAATAATTTATCACTGGTGAAATAAGGGTTTTACCCTTACACAGTGAAGAAGGGCTGGGGGTTGGATGTTGTGTCTGTTATAGATTTAAGTTAGTTTATGAGTCGTGTGCCAATATAATCAGTTGGTTCGGAATGGGCACGTTAATTAGATCCAATAGATTAAATTGAAAAAACAAAAACTTAAAGTGTGACGATTGTGACATAAAAGTAATCTAGTTAAATATCCTACAGTCACCGCTCCTTTCAAAAGTAATAACTAGCTTAAGTTAGAATTACTTTCACTCTGATATTATGCCTTTCAAATAATCTTTACAATGCAGTAAATAATTTTATATTTCGTAGTAAAATAAAGTTTAAATAAGTTTAAAAAAATAATAGAATGACACTCAGACCAGAAGCAAGCTACCTTTGATAAATGTAACTGTTTTTGTTTTAATAGCCTTTTGGGGGCCACTTATGCCAGAAAAAATAAATGACATGGTACAGCAACTGAAATTTCTCACTCCTTTACCTAAAAAATGGAGACAATTACTTAGACTCGTAAAATATTTGAAACGAAGTAATATATAATTTTCCAGTAAACATAATTGCAAATAAAGATCATCTCATTCTATCAAAGAACTAAATGAAATAATATATACTGGTACAGAGAAATTGAGAAAAGAAGAATTTTTTTTTTCGGGTTTATTGGTTTTCATCAAAATCTTGAATTCAATTTTTTTTCCATCACAATACTTTTCTCTCTTAGGGGTCGAGAAAAAATAATAAAAATATATAAAATTTAGAACATCGCGTAGTGATATCAAAATTATAAAACCTATGTGGTATTGAGATGGGCTACACACGTAGCAGCCAAGTTTGATTTTAAACTAAAAACTCGATTATAAATTAAAAGACACACAAACCGATACTCAATGGACAGGGAATGAGTTGTTTTTTATTCATATGGAATCATTCAAACATGCTTTAAAAATTATTATTATATATAACCTTTCCCGTGGATGAGTGGACCCGCCTTATACACAAATATACCATTTTCATCTCGTAGGATTGGTGTACCCTGATTTTGGTGGAGGAACAGAACTGGTTGTTATTAAAAGTTATCAAACAATTTTAATATATTCATACATAAGGGTCACTATTTTGAGAGATATTGTCCAATACCTATAAAACAATGTTGTAATATTAGTAAAATGTTATCAATGTTGGGCGCAAAGAAATATGTTTGAATTTTCTAAACTAGTCTTCCAACCAAAATCAGACTTAATAATTGAGTGCACTATCTTAGATTAAGTTTAAGGATAACTAAATTCCTCTTTGTCAATAAAGGGTGCTTTGAAAATGGAATCTTCTTAACAATAACACAATCGTGATTTTAACCAAAATGGTTTTTAGCGATTCCATCAAAAGGTATAATCCTTAAATGAAATTTTTACTACTTTTAAACGACTCTGACAAAATACTGTGTTTTTTTTCTGTGTATGCTTAGTGCTTATTTGATGAACTAAATAATTTCATCACCACACAAATTACAAACTGAGTCCTAGGACAGTTGTCAGTACTATGTAAAGAACCCCAATCTCATCGTTGATAAATATTTCGACCTTTACGAGGATCAAACAAGGAACCCTTAAATCAGAAGACAGTCTCAGTACGAACTTAAAACACTCCAACTATTTACATTTCTTGTAATAATGTGCGGACATTAATAATTTAAAAAAAATTAGAGCAATAGTGTTTTTAACATAGTTGTAGACCAACTATAAAACTAAACTGTAGGTGTTTATGCTGTAAACACTTTAAGAAAACAACCAACCTTATATATTCTTTTGTCTTTAGAACAATTTTTAACTTCTTATAGGTATTAAAATGTCAAGTAAGGATAACTTATAAGTTTAAAAAAAATCTTATCTAAATGTAGCTTTACACAACAACACTTTTACAACAGAAACTTTTTTTTTTAATCGAACGAAGCTTTTAAGAGTGTCTTCAATGGAGTCATGTATTTAGAAGAAATTTAATGCGATTTGAAAGCTATTACGATTAATTATTTAAGTAACTAGAGTTCCTCATACGAACTACTGTACTCTCTGGATTGTTAACATTCTACTCTGAAATGAAATAAAAGACTTGTAGTTAAAAAAATATATATGGATTTATAAAAGTAAACACATTCTAAATTTTTATGGAATGTATTAAAATTTAAAAAAATCGGTACGTGCACAGATAGATTAAAAATTTAGGGTCTTTGTTCGAACATATAATTTGTGTAAATTTATAAATTATTCGCCGTGTCACCGAATACTCTCTCGTCTTGTGTGAATTCTGGTGTTAAATCTCGCTGTACTAAGATAGTCTATTTAGTAAAATCTGATTTTTTTCCCAAACGTATCAATGAAAAGGTACAATTTGTCTGCAATATCACGTATAAATAAAAACAAAAATACAATCATGATTTTGAAAAAAAAAAAAAAAAAAATGGCTTCATTTTTGAAAAATACCCACTGACACACATTATTTATTTATCCAAAGATCTCTGACCAATATTTGTACAACACATAGCGATAGTAGTTACGTGTTTACTGCTCATTGTTATACAAAAGGTTTGACTCAAACGAGACATGATATTATGGCGATGAAGTGATTAGCGCGCCTCAAGTCTTGTACGCACTTTCTTTCTTTCTTTTCTCCCTACCTCGATATTCATGTGTTCTCCCTTCTCTCCTCCCCCCCCCCCCTACGTCAGATAAAGACAGTGAGAGGCCCCTCGCTCTAAGACGTCAAGAAAGTTTACGTCGTGGTGACTTGGAGGAGTGGTTAGGAACGTAGCCCCTCACATTTCGAGCCAGTCTCGAGTCGCGGAACGTCTTCACAACTTGTCGACGGACATTTACTGTTATTCTAACAAAGTGAGGTGCTCTGTGATGATACACATATTTTTTTTCGGTGATAAACAAGAATTGTATTGAGTGCATCTGATTGATTATTTTACTCCCCAACTTTAAGAGGTAAGATCTCTTAATTTCTTATTTATTTATAATTAATACTATATATTTTATTTATATGCTGTATTGAAGCATAACAATTTTAATTTATCTTTACTATTTAATTATGTGTAGTTTTGAGGAAAGAATATTTTTCAAAATATTTTTTGATAAACAAATTATATTTAGAATTTTTAAAATTATTATTTTACTATTTTATTAATATTTTTCTTAACACTATTAGAATAAAACAATATTATAGCTAGTATTATTATGTATTATAATAATAGTAATATGATTTAACTACATAAATATATACCATTTTTAATATGAAGCTAAAGAATTATTATGTTATTTGTTTAGTATAATTAGTACCCGCCTCGGTGGCGTAGTTAGTTAACGCTCTAGTTTCGTGTTGAGCTAGACTGCAGAGGATGGGGAGATCGAGGTTCGAATCTCGCTCGGGTGAACTTGAGGTGGCTTTATCTAAATTGTTTTACACTCTCCATCCACGCAAATGCGGGTTCACTTCCTCTATATTCAACCTTCCCATTTCCTAACCCTTAGAGTAATTAGTACTTAAGCGTATAGCCCGAACGAGTAGTAAAAACGTGGTGCTAAGTAATATAATTAATATTTCAATGGTGCACATAGAAATATACTTCGATGGGGAGAGTGTAGGGGGGAGGGGGCATTTATATATGTATCCAACTATTTCTGGAACCTTTTACAGTTTGGATATTAAAGGGCTCTTTTAATGTGCAGCGCTATACCTTTTGAATATAGAGTCGTAGGGCTGGCCGTTAAATTTAGTCTATGCATTCTACCTTATATCTTCATTGCTCTTTGTTATAGTTTTACCTAAGATGTTTTGAGTTTTTGCTATAAATATTTGTGATCTTGGAAGGCTGAATAGGAGGTAAAATTTCCCCCTTAGAATCCCCCACCATTAGTGCTCCACTAAATTATTTATTTATTTTGGATGATTAATTATAATATTATAGAACCAAATCTGATGGTCGAGTGGTATAAGGCATTACTCTGGCAATAGACTGGGCTGGTGATGACGGGAAGATTGAGGTTGGAATCCCGGTCAGGTGTACTGAACTTTATTTATCCCAAACTGCTTTTTATTCTCCCTCCACTAAAACGAGTTTACACTTCCTTTAAATTGAATCTTCTCACTCCTGGCATATTAGAGTAATTAGTTAATATGTGTACAGCCTAAACCGGTAATGAGACGCTGGAATAGAATACATGTATACATATATGTATATAATATATATTTACGATTATTAAATATCGTATATATACATATACGATACTCCTTTTACTAATCGTAGATATACATATTTACAAAGCAATACTCCTTTTAATAATCATATATGTATATATACAATTATTAAAAGAGTATTGCTTTGTAAATTTGTATATTCCGATGCAATGAAAAAAATAAAACTATCTATTATTTACCGTGTGCTAAAATTCTACTAAAGATGAAAGGAAAGTCAAGTGATAAATGCTGCACTGTAAGAAATATTCTTGGAAGTCATCTAGAAAGTTGGATGTGCAAGGTGAATCATCAATCAGTAATTAAAAAAAAAAACGCAACGACACGATCGCACAAACTTTCTTATATTGTGTATTATAGTTTTGAAGATAATGTTAAAAAAAGTTTTTCAGTAAAATACCCTTATGTAAGTCTTCCTCATAAAAACAAACGCATCATTTTGTTAGTAGCAATAAACATTCTTTATGTATCAATTTTAAAAGAAACTGTTCAAATATTGGTGAACACTTCAAATTTTCAAAACTAAGTTAAATTGTAAACTAGCCTACATTTTAATTTGTGAGAATAAAACGGTGTTCTTATTTAACATGAAAAACTATCCCCAGATATTAATTTTAAACTCTTACTTCAAGGCCAATCAAGAAAAATTTCAAATTTTCTTTAATAAGTCAAAAGTAAATACAATTTGATTTCTTAGGGGAAAAAACCCCAACACAGTTTAGGCCTACATTATTATTGATCATGTAAAATAGTCCTTTGATACAAATTTTGAACAAAAGTGTAAAATGTAAGCTCCACATTTTAGGGTTCGGATTCACATAAAATTTAAAAATTCATCACAATCTCAAGATTTTTTTTTTTAGAACTGGTGCAGATATTTACTCGCAGTATTACTTTTATAAACATATGCAAATTTAATGAATAATCGATAGAAAATTACGCCAAAGTGTATTTCAAATTGGAGATGATTTAGTTCCGCCAGCAGAAAGCAAGCAAGTCCCAATAACATAACTCAGAAAGGATCAACTGATATTATGGTTAATAGCGTCGCACGAAATATAATTGGGAGGGGGAGGGGGTAAATTTCCAAATTCAAGGCGTTCTGGAATAATAACAATTCCCAGGTGACCAGGGATAGTACAAGTGCATCGTTGAGAGCATGGGGGTGTTTAGGGGGGTATGGAATAGCCTCCAGTTAACAGGAGGGTGGGCCATGAGAAATTTGTAAAATTTGAGATAACTGACCCTTGAATTAAAGTTTTAGGCATTTTTTTAAAAGTTATTTGTTACAAGTGTTATTTGTTTTGACATTAATTATCATTGCGTGTAGGAAAACTAAGTAGTTTCGACTCTAAAAAACTCCAGGATTTAACAAGTGATCAATTTAAAACGATAACTTTTTAAGACTACTATTAGTAGTAGTAGTAGTAGTCTTAAAGCTAGTCGGAAGTGACTACGATGCTACTAACGCACTTGATTAACTAATATTTCAATATTTCTATACAATATACTACAGATGGTATCTACTTTCATTTTTTGACGAATTATGAAGTTGGAGAATTTTTAAGAGTAGAAATCGATAGTTGAGAAATTTTAAATTTGTTTTTACACGTCTGCGGCAAATAACTTTCATGATCAAAAGTACAGTTGTACAGAGTGATTCTAAAATTTATCAACTTAAGATCTCGATTCTCTTACAATTCCCAACCTTCAAGATTTTTCCCATCAGCACGATTGACGCCCGTGTTCATGGGTCCTGGTTTTAATTTGTGTATAGGTCGTCGTTAAACTAGGTTCGTATCCTTTCACTAAATTGTATAAACACAGCCTTTTACCTGGTTATTGTGTTGTTTGATTTATACTTAAGGTGAAAGTGTATGGAGAGTGAGTTAAGGGCAGTATTTGTGTAGTTTTTTGTGGCAAAAAATTTTTTTTGCCAAAATAAATAAAATAGTGCTGCATTATAAATATAGAGTTTAATTTTCTTCACATGGTGATATCAACAGTTGTTGAATATTTGTTAAGGCTATCCTGTAATGTCACCAGGACTTTTTCTCTTCATTTAAAAGTTTCTCATCAAATGCTAATACGTTCATGACAAATATTCATTAAGAGTTGAGATTACTAATCCGACATCTTAGCTCAGTTGGTGGCGTATCTGTCTACTATGCTAAGGGTCCCGGGTTTTATTCCCGACATGGCAGAAAAAAATTGATGTAATGTATATTCACCCTTTCACAGTGATGAATTAACGGTCGGGGATTGGATGTTGTGTCTGTCCTAGTGTTAAGTTGGATTATAAGACATATGAAGCTACGACAGGCCTAGCAAGCCGGCAGTGGAAAATATATGGCTTGAATAAAAAACTGACTCGGGCCACAGGCTGCAAACAGTAATGGATGTAAACAAAAGTTGAGATTACTTTGTTAGAAAATGGCTCTATGTTTGAACTGGAGAAAGGTTTTACAAAAAAAAATATTGTTTTCCGAGAAAACTGCAAAAACACCAACCTTTTCCACGCTTTCCCTTCCATCCCACCTTAAGGCCCTTGGACCTATCGAGTGCATGTCCAAAACCTATTTTGTGGGATGGTGGGCGGGAGGGTGAAAGGCGTGGCGTGGCTTCACAGCCGACCAAAGTATCCTTCGGCACCAACAAGAACAGATGGATCAAGGAAAGCGTAGATGGCGTTAACTACCGGATAGGTCTTGCGGAAAAATCATACGTTTGGAAATAGCAGTTTTCTCGAGAACGAGTGAAATTTTTATAGTATATTTTTAACACTTCTTCTAAGATAATTTATCAATGTTTATTAATTGTTACATTCCTTATTTTTTGTTATGAAGCCAGCAGTTTTCTATTAAAAAAAATGTCAATTTTATCGATATTTGATCAATTTTAAAATTATAGAGGAGGTGTGCATATAAAAAGTATAGCTTAATCAACGTGCTTCCATTCTTGAACAAACCGTTTCCGGGTAAAAAATTACAATACATCTTGAAGATAACCGTTTGTTCCCATGGCTCTGCATTTCCACGACAAATGAAAAGGGCCAATCACCTTTAGGACGAGAATTTACTATCCTTGATTCAAACGAAGTGGTAGGTAGTTTGATACATCATATATTTTATCATACACAGAAAGTTAAACTAATATAACCTTCGTTCATTCATCTTAATTTAATATCCATTCATGTTCAAGTAGTTCTACATTGACACCCGTTATTTTTGAAATCAACATAATATATTTTAACTGATTTTCGTTTATTTAATTCCTTACTAAATTTCAATAATGTAGCTTTAATCTTATTGGAACGTTTGCAACCTACATTCTTTTGATATTTGTGAGCCTGGGTGTTTGGGTGGCTGACTCCGAAACTGACCTTGATCCCAGAGTCAAACTCTGATGTGCCCACACATAGAAACGTACGGATGAGGAGTTTTTCTGAGATAACACCGCGTCTTACTACCTGTTCAGGTCATACGCATATATGATGATTACTCTAATGAGGTAGAGATGAGGAAGGAAGCATTTTAAATGTGATATACCCGCATTTTCATGAATGTAGAGTGGGAAACCATTTAGGAAAAAAACCACTCTAATTAGACCCCACTGGGATTCGAACTCCGGTCTCCCCGTCATCAGCAGGTCATTTACTAATTTACTATTTACTAATTCAATCCTCTTTCTTACCCTTACTGTGTGTGTGGTGGGGTGTGATGGTGATAATATAGTCCTATAATTGGTTGTAATAGTAGTAAGGTACTAGAGAGGAAAGCACTTGGCGTTTCCTAAGTGTAGTTCAGTAATCAGTTGGTTGCAATCTATAGAGTGGATCACACGTGTAATCATGTCGTTGTTGGTGGTTACTCGAGATTGTGAAGCGCATGGATCTTCAAGACTAAGAAAGTCAAGGGCAGTCGTAAATAACGGTTGGTTTGTTGGTCTATTTGAGGTCGAATACATGTATTGTGTGTCGAGATAAATAACATTTACTCTGTTTACAAAGTAGCAAAATATACGAAGTATAAACGTGTGGGATTCCACCTGTGTGTGTGTGATCCATTTTGATTGAAATGTGATTTGAATAATAGATAATATGCCATACATATTTAAATTAAGATACAATAATTATTTTCATTTATTTAGTTATATAAACACCAACACAAACCCAGTTTCATATTATTTCCGTAACACTTCAACTCTTTACCACAACTTTATAGTTTATTTTTAGAATATTCACAACGGTAACAATACAATATTATATATCCACTGAATCGGTTTAGTGGCCAAATGGTTTAAGGAGACATTCTTGTGTTAGACTGATGGCCTTCTGATGACCGAGGGATCGTAGTTTTCGAATACCGTTGGGTCTACTGAGAATAGTTTTTCCTAAATAGTTCCCCCCTCTCCTTCAACGCAAATATGGGTATATCACCTCTAAAATGCCTACTTCCTCATCCTACCCCATTATATATCATATATGCGTATATATGAACAGGTAGTAGGACGTGGTGGTTAAACAAACATGCATACCCGTATCTGTAGGAACGTAAATTAAACCCCAAGGTAATCTGGTCTGGTTTGTCCCCTACGGCGAGTTTGGAGCTCGAACGATGATCGGGTGTAATTAGGGGGATTTACTGTCCTCACTCTTACTTCACGTAAATGCGTGTACATTTCCTTTAAAATCTACCTTCTTCACACGCATGATATTAATCAATTTAAATGTGGATAGCCTACGTGGTTCATAAGAAGCTTTGCAAACACTTTTACATTTTTTTAATGTCATTTAATATTTACACATACCCTGTTGGGTCTACAGTTATAGGCCAGGTATGTTAATATTGAACTATTATTAACAAAACTTAAATGATTACATTTCCATAGGATTTCCATCCTTAAATGTAATTATTTGTTTGGATTTTATTTTCAGTATATCATCATTATGATAATTTTAAGGTCAAGCCATTCTCCCTCTATACAAATGCTGGAACACATCCTCTTAATTAAACCTTTATAATCCCTAGCACATTATCGTAATTAGTAGGGCCTACATGTATGTAAGTACAAACCGAGTGGGTAGAATGATGCGGTGCCAAGAATAAGGATAAAAAAAACTTTATACATAAACTATTTATAATGCTTAAGGCTTTTTTAAATTCTTAATTGAATATAATTTATACATATGGTTTATTTTTTTTACTTTAAGCACCGTATCTTACTACCGTTTGGGGTTGTACGTACATGTATTAATTATTCTAAAGTGTTACATACCCTGTGCCAGAAATTTTAGGATAATCAAGTCTCGTAGATTAAAGTTGACAGGATATTCATCGAGATTGGAATAATCTAGAACTGTGTTCAGGGTATTGACTGGCAAACCCAATGAGAAGAGACTATTGAGAAGACCTAGACGCAGATGGGAGGATAACATTAGAATGGACCTGAAAGAGAGAAGGTGTAATAAGGAGGACTGGATAGAACTAGTTCAAGATAGGGGTAGGATTTATGAGGTGGACTGATGAACTAGCACAAGATAGGGTAGGTTTATGAGGTGGACTGGATAAACTAGCTCAAGATAGGGGTAGGTGTAATGAGGTGGACTGGATAGAACTAGCTCAAATAGGATAGGATGTAATGAGGTGGATGGATGATCTAGTCAAATAGGGTAGGTTGATGAGGTGGACTGGATAAAACTAGCTCAAGATAAGGATAGGATGTTATGAGGTGGACTGGATGGATCTAGCTCAAGATAGGGGTAGGGTGTAATGAAGTGGACTGGATAAAACTAGCTCAAGATAGGGGTAGGATGTAATGAGGTGGACTGGATAGAACTAGCTCAAGATAGGGTAGGATGTAATGAGGTGGACTGGTTTAGAACATAGTTCAAGATAGGGGTAGGGGTGGTTTGATGAGATGGACTGGATAGAATTAGCTCAATATAGGGATGGGATGTAATGAGGTGGACTGGATGGACTTTTAAGGATTCAAGGGTTTGAATTTGGATACGAGATTCTAAAGAAAATTTAAGATTTGAAATTGAGAAATATATCTATATTTTCACTTATGGATGTAACTGCAAATTCTGTGAAGAAAGAGACAACCCATCCATCATCAACTCGTGTTCAGCAACGCGCGCCGGGAAGTGAAGGTGAAGTCGAGATAAGTTAATAGCGTGCGCCTGTTGAAACGTTCATAATAGTTTATACGTTATTCTTCCTATTGGGACTGCCCCACTCCTATCAACAGAACTAATGGAATGTATAACTATCCAACCACTACGAATAAAAACCCTTTCTAACATGAAATGTATTTCCGACTTGGAATGTTACTCAAAGTTTATTGGAATATAGAGGAAAGATAAAATTGGTAATATCAGCTTTTGGGAGTGGAGTCACAAGCATGGAAAGATTGCTCTTGTATTTTAGTTTTAGCTTTTTTACTTTTAACGCAAAGAGAAAGTGCTCTAATCGTGAGCATTTTAGAATTCGAGATTACGCGACACCAATTCAAAAAAGAGGATTTTTACCAGTCTGTCTAATGTCTAACTGTAATCCAGGATTACAACCTCACTGGTTTTGATAGAGTTATTTCATACTTACATTTATCTGTTATCGGAAAATATCTCGAAACCAAATCGTGATTTAAGTACTAGCTTTAAAACTCGAGGTAGTTAACTAATGACTTTTTATTTTTAATTCTAGATTATTCAAAAATTTCTCTATCGATTTGGTTCTAAATGGATATCTGAGGAATGTTTTGTATAATAAATAAGAAAGTTTATCTGTTTTTCATTTACATTAGGGTAACTTGGTTTACTAATTGTCTTAAACTAAAAATATTTTGAAAATGTATATTTAACGATTTTGTTCAAAATCTCTGTATGGGGAGTACAGTATAATTAGAATTACATATTTGTTTTTCAAATAAAAAAACACATTTGTGAGTAGTTTACTGGCTACTGAATTTAGAAAAAAATTAATTCATGTTTGAGAAAATTTTAAGATTTTGTCGTACTATATTTTCTCTTAGCGGTCTAGTGTAATTAGGCCTATAATAAATAGCTTTTAGTCTCTTTTTAGTTTGGTTTGTCAGTGATGGTAGTTTGAGGTTCGAATCCAGGCTGGGTGTACTGAGTTGTTTTCTCCTAAATAGTTTCACACGCTTTCTTCACACAGATGCACGTACACTTTCCTTAAATTCTGCCCTCATCTTCCCTAACCCATTAACGTAAATATTAAAATAGACGGAACGAATACATAAGGTATATAAAAGAAAAGTCGATAATGCCCAGCACCATAAAAAATAAAGATAGGAAGATAGAATTTAAGGAAACGCATTAAAATACTCCAAAAAGAAGGCTCCAAGCCACAATGTTGAAATATTTTCCTTTCTCATCTTCAGCGAGTTGGTCCTTAGTCTATATACATTAACTCTGATACTTACTGGTTTAGTTACATAATAAATATTTTGTAAAGTTTATTTTTTACATTGGTTGAGAAAGTTTCAACCTTCATGGACAACGTTAGTGTAAATTATATCTTCAAAACCTGATCTACTATTTATAGAATCCTCCCCTTTAGACAAGTGGGTCATGGTGGTCTTACTTCAGGTCTAGAAGACCTTGGTTTTATCCCAGGTTGAAATTCCTAAAATAGTTTAGTATATGTTTTTAGAGTTGTCCTGTGTCCCACAGCTAAATTAAGTGACGACATACATTCTACGAGTAATATGTTAATTTTCCAACGGGCAACAAATAAATATATATTTTTGTTTTGTCAATAGAGTGATATCCTTTCCCAAACTCAAAACACAAGGCCATTTGATTTTTATATTTTGATACATTTTAGCTATGAAAGTACGTCATATTTTAAACTTTGATTCCAAACTTACTTTTCTTTTTACCATTGATGATATTCAAACTAACATCGGCGGTCGCATGCTCTAATGCGTCACGCGTGGGATTGAACTCTCTCGGTTGGATGTACTCAAAGTGACTTTTCCTACACACTCTCCATCCACGCAAATTTGGGTACATTCCCTTTAAAATATTACCTTCTTCCTCCCTAACCACTAATAGGTACTGAGGCTCTGTGATAATAAAACTAAAAAAATATATTAAAAAACTGAGTAAAATCTATTTTGTGCGTAGTTTATAATTTACACATTATATTATATAATTTAATTTTCAACAATTAATTTTTATTATTAAACGCTATCCAACGGTCGAGATCTATAACAGATTAACAACTAGCACTGAAGATACAGAACAACATAAAGTGGTTTGATTTTATTTTTTTAGCACCGTGTCTTACTAACCGTTTAGGTTACACGCTTATGTACTAATTACGCTAATGGTTTTAATTACTAGGAAGGCTATATTTAGAGAAAGTGTACCCGCATTTGCGTGGAGGTAAAGTAGAACACAATTTTATAAAAACAACCCTTAGCACGCCCGACCGAAATTTGAACCTCAATCTCACCGCCATCCGTAGTATAGTCTACTGCGATAGTAGCGCGTTAGACCACGCGGCCACTGAAGCAGATAAAAAACAAAAAAACACCATCTTCGTATACAGTTAATTACAGTAGACAAGTTTAATAGCTAAAACATAATAAGGAGGAAAGCAAGGAAAAAGATGATTCAATAACAATAATAATTATTTTTAGGAAACGGTTCACAATAAACGAACATATAATATATTTTTTAGCAACGCGTCTAACTACCCATTCGGATTATAAGCATTTGTACTAATTACACTTATTTTTTAGTGTTTGGAAGATTAAATTTAGAGGAAGTATAACCGCATAAGCATGGAGAGAGAGTGGAAAACCATTTTGTAAAAACTACCCTCAGTGCATCCAACCGGGATTGAACCCTGATCTCCCCGTCTTAGGAAATCTAGTATCTTGTGAGAGTAGCGCCTCAAACCATGCGCGGGCATCGAAGCGAGTAGATAGTAATTAATTATAGGGGCTTTACTTAAATAACTCTCTAATTTGACTAATAATAATAAGAATGGTAATATCTAGAACTATTATTGTATTTCAAAACTATTATTAAACATAATAAGAGGTGGTTTGGCTAAAAGTAAACTAATATTGTTTCTTTGTGAGGATAAAACGGAAATAAAATTATAACATCTAGGATATGTAGTAAATAAAAAAAGATGAGCATATTGGAAACAAGCGATATATGGCAACATTGTGTTCTAGTATCTTATGTTTGGCTTATAATAGGCTTACTACCCACATAGAATAAATAGGCCACTACTACAGATTAAGTGGCGGCAAAACAAAAATACTTAACCTAATACTCAAGCGGTGAAATTTTGATTGGCACAAATTTGAAGTTGACCCAGTAGTTGGATTTTTATTCAAATATTTATTTTATTTTATTATTCAGTTTATAATCTGTTGTCTCACCTTCTGTCTGTAAATATTAAACTGAGAATAAACAAAACTATATCCTACCCGTTGTTATTTACGGATGTGAAGCGTGTTCTCTCACTTTGTAACGAGAGAACGAATTGAGAGATTTCGAAAACAAAGCTCTGAGAAATGTATTTACACCTTAAAAAAAAGAACAAACAGGAGAACGGAGTAAGTTTTATAGGGACTAACTTTTGTAGTTGGTAAACCTGAATATACAATACCCCTTTGTAGATTAAGTCGTCTATAGGAGGATAGTGTGAAAATGGATTCGAAGGAAGTTGTCTGTCAAGTTAGGATTGAATGATGGTGTCTCAGGATAGGGTTGAATGGCGGTGTCTCGGGATAGGGTTACATGGCGGTGTCTCAGGATAGGGTTACATGGCGGTGTCTCAGGATAGGGTTGAATGGCGGTGTCTCAGGATAGAGTTGAATGGCGGTGTCTCGGATAGGGTTACATGGCGGTGTCTCAGGATAGGGTTACATGGCGGTGTCTCAGGATAGGGTTGAATGGCGGTGTCTCAGGATAGGATTGCATGGCGGTGTATCAGGATAGGGTTGCATGGTGGTGTCTCAGGATAGGGTTGAATGGCGGTGTCTCGGATAGGGTTACATGGCGGTGTCTCAGGATAGGGTTGAATGGTGGTGTCTCAGGATAGGGTTGAATGGCGGTGTCTCAGGATAGGATTGCATGGCGGTGTATCAGGATAGGGTTGAATGGTGTGTCTCAGGATAGGGTTGCATGGCGGTGTATCAGGATAGGGTTGAATGGCGGTGTCTCAGGATAGGATTGCATGGCGGTGTATCAGGATAGGGTTGAATGGTGGTGTCTCAGGATAGGGTTGCATGGCGTGTATCAGGATAGGATTGCATGGCGGTGTATCAGGATAGGGTTGAATGGTGGTGTCTCAGGATAGGTTGCATGGCGGTGTCTCAGGATAGGGTTGCATGGCGAGCTGACGTTCTGATGACCGTGAACTTTTGAGTTCAAGTCCAGAGAAATAGTGTAATATTTTATCAGCTCCAATCTTCACAATTATGTTTTGTTGTATATTTTCGAGTTTTTACTTACATGTCGCAATTATAACAAGTTAAAAATTCACAAGATCTGATGACATGGATACCAGGTTTCGAATCCTAGTCGGGTGTATAGAGGCTAATTTTTACTTTGTTATTTTCCAATTTCCCTCCACGCAAATCTTAATTTAACATTCCTCATCCCTAACACATTAGGTTAACTAGTACGTATAAGTACAGCCCGAACGGGTGGTAAGACGTGATGTTAAAAAAATCTAAAGAGAGAGGTTGGATTTCTATCTTGTGGACTCAAAAACAGCAATAAAATACCCGCTTCGGTGTCCATGTGGTCTAACACGCTACTCTCGCAGTAGACTAGTTTGCCGATGACGGGGAGATTGAGGTCCGAATCTTGGTCGGGGTGTACTCAAGATAGTTTTTCCCAAAATACTTTTTCACTCTACCTCCACGCAAATGCAGGTACACCTCTTCTTTATATAGCCTCCCTAATTCCTAGTAAAACGCGGTGCTAAAATTAAAAAAAAAAAACGCAAGAAAATGAGGAAATGAAAAGTTTTCCCCTCTCTTTCCGTCAACCAGCGGTCTCACATAAGTCACCCACCGATGAACTAATAAAATGTTATCGCATGAAGTATTGCGTGAGCTGACATAAGTTTCGTGTGTGCGCGCGCATCATCGCAGCTCGTAATAAGACGGTTCGCCGAAACCTTCCTTCCTCTTGACCCGAGAAGGACGGCGACGTGACAGCTTCTACTTCCTCTTCCATTATGGACACGGGGATTTCACTTTTTTTCTTCTTTCTATTCGTAGAGGAACAAAAGTGTTTCCTTATTAATGTATTGTTTTCTTAACAACTTGTTATTTATTAGGTGGAGGTTTTCGGAAGTGTGGTTTACTGTCGCCATGGAATATTTCGTGGGCGAGTATTCAGAACCAATCACTTTGATTGTTCTGATTATGATGATTTTAGATCAGATCAAAACTTGATCGATGTTTTAAATCCCTTTCAATTAAAAAAAACCCACTATAAATGACCATGCATACAAATATTTTTACATACATAAAAAACAAATGTGTTAAGTTTGTATGGAAGGGAACGCTGGTTAAGGCAATTTTTTAAGTTTTTATAGCAAAAAAAAAAGGGGGATTTATTAGATATGTTTATTTAAATTGTCTATGTATTATAATCAAAACAATTTTTGAATATTTACTACGGGCATCACGGGAACTGAACAAGATTATTTACCTTAATTTAAAAAAGTTTCTGTTCAGATGTCAATATGTTCTTGACAAATATTCAAGAACTGTTGGACTGGACGGAGAAACTTAGTTTACAATAACTTTAGCCAATAAAATATATGGGCACATGGACGCTCCTTAGGGGGTTTCATAAAGTTCTAAGGATAGTCTGGACCCCCTTGGATAAGAACATATAGTTGAGGAAATTGAATAGGCCTAAAGAATACACAAACACACACAAACAAATTAAGTTATAATCTATATATTTTTAAACTAAGGACTAACAATTTATTTGAAAAATAATGTTTGGACCAAAAAATTGAACCAAAGAGGGATGTAATTATTATTTTTCAAGTACTTTAGACAGTCCATTATAAATAAATTACCAGCCCTTGGTCTACTAAGAGTTAATGATAAGTTAATTTATTTTATTTGTTAGTAGTAAATACCAACATCAAATAAGCTTTTGAATTATGAATATAATTTTGATTCAATTTTGCCCGCACGTAAGATGGGAAGAATGAATTGAAAAAATATTTAATTATAAGGTTTTTTAAAAACAGATTGTGATTTTTAATAATATATTTTATTGCTAGATTTTTTATTTTTGATTCAAAATCCAAATAAATATTTTCATATTTCATAAATATAAAGTAATTAAATAAGCTATTGATTGGGCTAATCTTATACAGATATTTCGGGGAAAAAAAGTTTTTATTTGTCAAATTGAAATATAAAAATAAATGGAATATTTTATAAACTGTCATTGAAGACCCAGGAATTTAAATATTAAAAGTATATAAAATATCAAAACAAAGTTCTTTATTACATTTAACAATACAATCTTTCAGTAACATAAAAAGGACAATCGATTTATTCAAAACTTATTTTGGAAGTGAGGGTATAATCTAATGGTAAAAACTCACTCAATTAATGTATTTTAATGAATAATGTAGATTACTTAGTTCAACCCCTCGCCAGTACAATGTGAGTATGCTCGAGGAACATTGTAATACGCCCCTCCCAGGCTAGCAATGATCCATTTCCTTGACATACACCCACCTCGTCCTTTTCCCGTAAAATAATACAGTTTCGTTTCAAATCTATGCGTATGGATTAGAAAATAAATACAAGTACTACTTTCTCGTACATGGCTTAAAGGAAGAAAGTGCAACGCTAGCTACTAACCAAACAGGTATTACTTTTTCAAGTTATTTTACTTAAAAAAACAAACTAAGTTTCATGCACTGATGAGCGCGAAATACCGTCCACATTTACAGCTCACCAACATAAACAAACAAATTTCTTACTGTTTTATACATTTCTGACTAAAAGAAACTACAGTAGGAGGAAATGTGATGGTTCAATGCTCGAATAAAAAAATATGTTGTTTTTCTTGTGAATTTTGTGTTGTGGTTTTTTCAGCTTTTAAATCGTATGACCTGGAAATTTCACTTCCTGTAGTAATAAAAATAATGTTAGTGCTGGCCTACATTCAAATTATTAAAATGGATAGCACCAAGCTGTCTTATTTGTAATATATTATGTACATACAATACATATAATTAAACACATAGCCTAGACCAGGTACTCTTTTACAAATGTTTTTATTATATAGATAAATGTTAATAATTATCAATTTGGTAGATAAACCGCATAAATGGCTGCATGGTCTAATTTGCTACTTTCGCAGTAGACTAGACTACCGACGACGAGGAGATCGAGGTTTGAATCTTGGTCGGGTGGTTTTACAAAATGGTTTTCCACTCTCTATCAACGCAAATTCGGGTACGCATCCTTTAAATATAACCTTAATCCCTAAAACCATTAGGATAATTAATACATAAGCGAATAACCCGAACGATTAGTAAGATGCGGTGCTAAAATAATAATAATAATAATAATTTGGTAGATATTTGATATTCCAAGTTTGTTGGAGACAATTTTTATTGAAGAAGTTATCAATTAATGCTACAATTTATTTTTGAGAGTGCATTTTATTGGAAACTTTAATTTAAATTTTAACAATAGGACACTATTTTTTATATATTTAATCTAGTTTAATTAGTTTTTTATGCTGTACTATGGTCTATTTACTGTGTTTGATTAGATGAACAACCATTAATTAGTCTATAAAAAAATTAACGTGATTTAACTCAAAATGTAATTATTTAAGAAGTACTTTTCTACACGTACACATTCTATTTTATTATTTTTCTACTTATCACCTACCATATTCAATTACACTAAACGTATTGAAACGAGAAAACTATAATTTTGAGGAAACGTACTTGAAGTTGATTGGAAGAAGAGTGGGAAACCACCTGGGATTTGAACCACTAGCTACCTATCACCAAAAAAAACAGATTAGGTGAGCATACATTTAGTCTGTAAGCCCACTGGTATGGATGATATGAAATAAAGATTTTTTTGTTGTAAAAATTGTAGCAAAAAATTATAAATACTTTAATGAAATACAAATTCTTTTACTCTATTTTTACTACAAAATAGATACAAAGATTAAACCCAGTGTACCTGGTTGAGTAAAGATATGAGCTTTTCGTTCTTAATTCACGACACAAGTAATATGCCCAATCATACCTTTAAGTTGTCTAATTAAATGAATACCGCAACAAGCAGTTATTTTTATCACCCGTCTTACTACCTGTTCAAATAGTACGCATATATGATAACTACTCTTATGGCTTAGGGATGAGAAAGGAAGAGTTTTAGAGATAATCTACCAGCATTTGCATGGAAGGAGAGTGGGAAACCATTTAAGAAAATCGACTGTGATTTAATCCCTGATATCTCCGTCACTAGCAGGCCAGTCTAACACAATAGTGACGCCTTAGACCATTCGGCCACTGAACCGAGTTAAACAGTTTAAAATCCACTAAATAAAGCCCTTACGAATGTGAAAGTTCCACCCGTTCAATCTCATGCCAGTAGTATAAAGTAATAGACGCAAATGATTCCCGCTCGAATAAATCGGCATCACAAAAGGCGCAGAACAGGAGAAAGTGTTTTGAAGGCCAAGGCGCCAGCTCGGAACCCAACGAGAGGAAACAAGTCTGACTTGTGATTGGTTTCTGCTTTTTATCACCACGTCTTACTAACCGTTAGGGTTATACGCTTGTGTACTAATTACGCTAGTACTTTAAAGAGTTAGGAAGATTATATTTGTATGAGGTTTACCCGCATTTGCGTGGAAGGAGAGTAGAAAACCAGTTTGAAAACACAAACTTCAGAACACCCAACCAAGATTCGAACCTCAATCTCTCAGTCATCGGCAGTCTAGTCTACTGCGAGAGTACCGCGCTAGACCACCAAAGCCGGGTACTTGTGCTTGTTATTTTATTTGAGTGAGAAATGTTAACTTTATTTAAACTGACCTTGTAACTAGATGCACGGTAGAGGGTGGAAGATGGAAAGACGCAAGTGGGAATTTTTGAAGAGATTAGATTTTTGTTTACCAAAATTTGTGTGGGTATATTGTACATATGCACTTTTACCTGTTATTGCGTTGCTGAGTGTAACTGCTATTATATCGATCCTTTGCGTTGATATGTTCCTTAAGACATTAAACCTAGTGCACTAATTTAACCCGTGTATTGAACGTACATTTTTTAATAATATGTGTTATTTCTTACATATATGTCTTAAATATATAAATTGATACAAGAAAAAACCCCTTCGGTGGTAGGCGTCATCCTCACAATAGACTTGATTACCGATGACGGGGATATCGGGGTTTGATCCCGGTTGGGTAAGCTGAAAGTGTATTTTCCCCATAAATGGTTTCTCACTCTTCCTTCCAAGCAAATAGAGGTACATTTACCCTAAATTATACCTTCCTCCACTCAACCACATTAGTATAAACACGGGCAGTAAGATTTGGTGAAAACAACATTGAAGAAAATCTTCATTTCAAATGCTCCAGCTATTAAATTCAATATGACATTTAATGTTTCGTGTTGCATAACTATGTTAGTAGGCCTATTATAGCTGGATATTATTAATTACAAACAAGTCCATTGTGAGATTGATACCTTAAGCCGTATAAATACCGGTGCATGTCCTCACAGTCCGGATAATCATCTTGGTTATGGAAGGTTTTAAAAGTTAGGTCCAACGGGGGTGGAGGAAACAATATTTGTTGTGATGTTCCTTATATAATGGAAGGTACAATTCATCATCTAGCCCGAGGAGGCGAGGAAAACGCAAAATAGCAGTCGATGAAACAGTTTCTGTTACATAATAGACAGAATATCTCGGGGCCTTCCTAGATATGGGGTCGAGACATCCTAACGTTTCGTTCCCTCGCTTGCGAAATGAATGAAAGAACAACAAACATCCCAAGGCTCTCTATACAACGAATTAAGGGTGCTAGTAAGGACGCGAGTAAGGGTGAATTATTTTTCACAGTTTTTACCACCGAGAACATATTTTTTTTTGGTACAAAACAAACAAAAATTGCCTCGGTAAATATGTTTGGTATAATTTTATACGTATAGTAACTTCAACAGTTCTTGAATATTTTTTTTATCGGCATAGAAGAAATTAAAGCTTTTCATCCTCGTTTAAAACGTTTCGATTAAATTCCCACGATGCTTATGACGGATGTTCAAGGACTGTTGAGGTTACTGCAAGTAGAAAATAAAACTAAACGTACCTGACTCGACAAAGGGAGAAATTTTATAAGATGTTATGTCAAATTATCTACACGCAAAAACTTTCTATAAAGTTATACCTTCCTCATTCCTATACTCTTAATATAAGACTTAAACAAATCGATAGTTGCATGGTCTAAGGCACCACTGGATTGCCGTGGAAAGGAAATTGTAGGTTCGAATCTTATCCGGGTGTACTGAAGGCTATTAATAAATGGTTTACCCTTTCCTTCCTCTAAATTATACCTTCATCATCCTGACTTCTTTATTTTAATTAATTGTAGATATCCAGGATGGATTACAAGACACGAACAAAATTTAAGGACGTCACACGAAAAAAAATCAGACATAAATAAATAATATTAATTTTTATTTAGCACAATGTTTTATCACCCGTAGTTACACTATGGTTTTAGGGATTAGGAAGGTTATATTTAGAGGAAGTGTACCCAAATTTGCATAGAAGGAAAGTGGTAAACCATTTTGGAAAAAAACCCACTACATCCAACTGAGATTCGAACCTTGATCTCCCCGTGATCAGCAGTCTAGTCTACTGCGAAAGTAGCACATTAGACCATGCGGCCACCGAAGCGGGTAGCATTATTGGCTTAGTATCCATCTGTTGTTTGGTTTAAACATAATTATATTAACGGTATTATTTTTAATTTCTCGTGACCCCTCGTAGAAATAAGGAATTGTGATAATCGAAAAAAATTAAATTCCAGAGTTTGGTGGATGTCCACGTTTCATGACCCCATGAACCCTAAAAAGTGGTATTAGCAATGCTGCTTCTCTGTTACTCGACTTAGAGCTAAAACCATTCCACCGACCACGCTAAACTTTATATCTAGGGGGTTTAAAAAGTTCCACAAAAGGTTTTATTTGCAACTATCTATCCAACCATAACATTAAGGGTAGCTTATGTAATACAAAAAAAAAAAGAGAGAAAATCGATTTTCTAAAATTTGATTCTAATAATTTTGAATAAAATTTGTAGCTGGGCACCTTTTAACATAAAAAAACTAAATGGAGCATCTCATTAACCCATAAAAATGGCTTTGATGGTACAAGTGGAAATTCCCAATTTTTATCATATCTCCACAACTCTTTGAGATACAAAATAGCTTACCATCGCAAAATTACTGGACCCTTAAAAATAAACAACTTTTATTGGAAAGACTATTTTATAATATATTATTTTGTTTCACATATCAACAATGTTGTCCGACACCTTAGCTCTGTCAGTAGTGTGTCTGTCTATTGAGCTAAAGGTCCCAGGATCGATTCCCGGCATGACCGAAAATCTATCATTGATGAAAATATGTTGGTTACACCTTAACATTGATAAATTAAAGGTCAGGGACAGGATTTTGTGCCTTTCCTAGTCTTAAAAATATTATAAAGCACATGAAGCTATGCCAGGCCTATTAAGCCGGTAGTGGAAAATATATGGCTGGAATAAAGCACTAACCCAAGCCATAGGCTGGAAACAATAATGGATTTAAAAACATATATATCTTAGCCTATATGTTATCCGTATAATTTAGATAAAAGGGTTAGAATTAATATTGGGTGGTGCACCGTATCACTTAGTTCAACTAAAAAATAATAGGAGCTTTAGTCATATTTACCCACATCGGACTTTCGGTTCACTTTAGCTATTCAACTTGATGTAGAGTCACACGTTCAACGAAAAACAAGCGCAGAACAGAAACGTGGTCAACTGACCATCTCTAAGACAATCACAAGATATCCGCCTCATCGGCGCGAGCTGTTACGATAAAGTTCAAATTCGTCCGCTCTGCCTGAGATGTTTGGCACAGGACAACCAATCAGATCTCAGAACCAACCATCTCAAATCAGTGCACATGCTCATTTGGCAAAGCATACGCTCTACAGCCAGAAGCTAGCAGACAGCTTCGTTGGCCTTTTGTGAGAAGATTTGAAATAACACGTTAATGAAAAGCGTGTCTATGAAGGTAATGGATTGTGCCACGACACAGCGTTATAATTTGAAAACATCCACCGGGAGAATGATCTAAAATATATGTATATCCACTAGTAAATAAAGTATGTTGAAAATCAGCTGTTTTAAGTTAGCTTTGCAATGCATCATGGGTCAACATACAGCGTGTGAGCTGCTGTGCCACTCAAGCAGATTCTGATTTCTATTTTCAGCGAACGTGGGAATGAATCTCTACTGTCTTTTTCAGATATATATAACACACAATTTTTTAAGGATATGTAACATGAGAGATAAATATTAAGGATATGAATTTTGTCTGTATGGGAATCTGTCTGAAAAAAAAACAACAACAGGAAAAACATTCTTTATGTAGCCTTGTTTCCGGAGTCAAGTACGGACCGCTACACCGATGATGTGAATCCTCAAAGGCCTAATTAAAATTAAAGTTACTATTTGTGTGTATGTGTACCTTTGATATGGTAATGTTGCTCTTTATAATTAGTTTTGAATTAAAGGTAAATAAGACAATCTCAGTACGAACATTGTCCGTATAATGTTTACGCAAAATACTAACCCTCATGTTCTTCTTTCTTGTTTTCGAGACTAAAGGGATGTTAATGGTAAAAGAGTTTAAATCACAGGTTTATATAGTCCTATTTTCACATGAAGAGACTTATCTGACAGATATAAAACTTATTACATCTACTTTTATGTATTCATATGCCGAGTCATATGATCTGTAGCTGTCACATTTGTTAGATACAATATTACTAATAAAATAACTTTAATATAATCCAGTAAAATGTTTTTAATTTTTTTTTTAGTATTGTGTCTTACTACCCGTTTGGTTTATACGCCTAAGTACTAATTACACTAATGGTTTAGGGATTAGGAAGGTTTAATTTAGAGGAAGTGCACCCGCATTTGCGTGGAAGGATAGTGTAAAATCATGTAGAGAACAAATCTCAGTGCACCCGACCGGGATAGAACCTCGATCTCCCCGTCTTCAGCAGTCTAATTCACTGCGAGGGCAGAGCGTTAGACCACGCGGCCACCGAGGCAGGTTCTAAAATATTACCAATGCTGGCTAAGAAATACTTTTTTTTATATCTTATAAAAGAACCCCTCCGTGAAAATTGAACTGTACTAAAACGAATTGACATAACCTAGTATACCAACATTTGCGTGTAGGGAGATTGAAATACTTTTTTTTAAATATAAAAATCACCCTCTATCACCTGTCGTGATTATAACCAAAACCTTCTCTCCTTACCCCCACTAACACCTCAACGTGAGCTCATTAAAACTATATATTTATAGGCCTTTTATCCAAAAATATTCAAGGAACACTTTTATAATCCAGCTAAGTCAACCTTTCCAGCCACTCAACCGCTGCTTTTCCTCAGCATGTCCTTGTCTCACTAACGTTCTGCCTCATTCTAGCACGAAGACGCAGTTAATCAATAATTACATCGATTGTTACCAAACGCTGTTGGTAATGAGCGCGGCCCTCCTATAGAATTGACATGCACGACGACGGCTAGTGTGACATTGGAAGGTGTGCCTATTGATAGGTGATGATGACCTTGGAACAATTCTTAATTGCCTGTCCAAATGTAAACATTGTTTATCTTCTTAACATACGAAGAGTACAGGGGAATAAGGCGGAGAATCCAATTACAACTTAATTGAGTTAGTGCTGCCCTCTGTTAGACAATCACGAGACCTTTCTAATGCACTCTAGATTACAGTTAAATGAGGTCTCTGTCATATTTAAATTAATTTAAAAAAGTATTTGCTGAGGTCCTTATGAGGTTTAAGTTATAAACGTTACTGTCCTGGAAAAAGTTTGTAGTGTGACTTTACCCCTTTATATAAAAAATTGAAATCTATATTTTGATAATATCGATGTTTCATGATCCCCTGAAACAAACAAAAAAGTGGTTTTCGCAATGTCGCCTGTCTGTCTGTCCGTCTGTCTGTACCTCGGGTTAGAGCCGAAACTATTTTACCAATTGGGCTCAAATTTAATATATGGGATTTTGATAGGGTCACTCTGAAGGGATTTTTGAAATTAGACATCTAACCTTAAAATTAAGGGTTGTTTACTAAAGGGAAAAAAGAGAGAGAAAAAATCGATGTTCTTAAACGCCGTAGATACGTTACGGTTGCCATCATAGAGTGGCATCACTCGGATTGAAGGTTTGATTGGGGAAAAGTGTTTTGAAAGGACTGACACAGGAATTTTGAAACTTATAGAACCAGAATGGTTTGATGAGGTACCCTCCGCTTACATTTAACAGCAGAAGTATTACCTTAACCAATTAAACTAGTGCTCTTTTATTATAAGACCGGACTCGGTGGTCGAATGTTATAAAGCGTAACTACCACAGAAGGCTGGACTGATGGTAACAAAGAGATTTGGGTTCGAATTCCAGTTGGACGTATGAGAAGGGTTTTCCTTAAATATTTTTTCCATTCTCTTTCTCATCTATGACACATCACCATAATTAGTTCATATGCGTACACACTAAAGAGGTAGTAAGACGTAGTGACAAAAAATAACCTTATACGCTGCAACTCAATTCAATGGTCAAATGGTTTAAGGCGTCATTCACGTGCTAAACTGGCCTGTTGAAGACGGGGAGATCGGTGTTAAAATCCTGGTAAGATTTACTGAGGGTTGTGTTTCTTGGATGGTTTATATATATATATATATCTCCTTCCACGAAAATTAGGTTACATCACCTCTAAAATGCTTCCTTCCTCATCCCTACCGCTTTAGAACAATTATTATATCTGCGTATAGCTTGAACAGGTAATAAGACGCTATGGCGAGAAAATATAAATGCTGCACCATAGTGGAACCAAGAAAGGTAAGAGTGCTATATTTCAGGGTTATTGGAGTGTAAATAGTCTATGTATACTCACTGGTACGGAAAACATCTCATCAACCTCGATGAACAAACAACATTCGCAAGGAATGTGTGTTTTAGAAACGTGTTTCCCCGAAAATAAATATGTGCTTTTGCGATCATATTACGGTTCCGTTGACTGCTTTGATGGTCAAATGGTCTACTTTAAGGCTTCACTATCGAAACAGTCTGGGGCAGCAAATTACGGGGAGATCAGGGTTCGAAAGCCAGTCGAGTGTACTGAGGTTTTTTTAATCTCCTTAATTGGTTTTCTACTTTACCTCCACACAAATGAGAGTAAATATTGTTTAAATTTAACTTTCATAATCCTTAAGCATAATGGCGTAACTATAACATGCGTACAGCCAAAACGGGTATCAAGACGTGGTCATAGAAAAGATAAGAGTTCCGTTCTAGCTGGTCTATCCTGTAACATACACTCTGAAGCAGAAACTATACAAACACGTTATACATACATACATACATAATACATACATACTAATACATACATACATACATACATACATACATACATACATACATACATACATACATACATACATACATACATACATACATACATACATACATACATACATACATACATACATACATACATACATACATACATACATACATACATACATACATACATACATACATACATACATACATACATACATTACATACATACATACATACATACATACTACTACATACATACATACATACATACATACATACATACATACATACATACATACATACATACATACATACATACATACATACATACATACATACATACATACATACATACATACATACATACATACATACATACATACATACTACATACATACATACATACATACATACATACATACATACATACATACATACATACATACATACATACATACATACATACATACATACATACATACATACATACATACATACATACATACATACATACATACATACATACATACATACATACATACATACATACATACATACATACATACATACATACATACATACATACATACATACATACATACATACATACATACATACATACATACATACATATACATACATACATACATACATACATACATACATACATACATATACATACATTACATACATACATACATACATACATACATATCATACATACATACATACATACATACATACATACATATACATACCTAATCACGCCGTTCCCTTACGGGGTAGGCAAGAAACTCTGCATATAGCTAAAAAAAAAACTTCGTACTTTATCCATCCTCACTAACTTTCTCCACACTTCTCTTTACCTGTATATTCCCTTCGCTTCAACAACATCCATACAGAGAGTCATATATTCTCTTTTTTTAAAACGCCTAAATTTTCTCTTTTTCACACATTCGTCTACAACATTCAGCCGTGTCATACATGGCAGCTATATATCGTTTGTAATTCATTTCCATGCCCTTGAGACCTTCGTGCTGCTATCACCAAGTTACTTCTGATTATGAAGGACCCTCATCCTGTCTGACTAGCCTTCTCTTGAAGTTCACGACCTCGAAAAGTAAACATCACTTGACTTGTAATCATCAATTAATCACGCTTATACGTTTCAGCTTGATGTTTATCTATGGCCTTAGTCTCGGGAAGATGGTGCTAAGAGATTTTTTCATTTTTACTTTCACTCAACACCTCGGAGATAAAGTATTGTGTTCGTAAAAAAAAAAAGAACTTGAGATTATTTTTATTTGTAGTATATTTTTATAAAACCAAAAATTTCTGACTATATAAGCAAATATATTCAGTATTCAATTCAGTTATTTTAAAATGAATTTGATTCTTATGCTTTTTAGTGGACACAGATGCTTCTCTTTTATCACTTTTTATGTAAAAGTGTTCTTAGTTCCTAGTGCCATAGAGTAGGTAACAGTGTATATTATTTAATTTACAATCTTTGGTGTAGTGTTTCTACAATGTTTGGACCTATTATTTTGTTTCACAAATCTTACGAGTTTTTAATGTCTATTTAAGATAAAAACGGGAGAAAGTCTGTGCGGTCCACCGTACCATTTAAAATTTTATCTCATGCTTGGGCTTGTATATTTTCTCCCGGTTCAATCTTAGCGCAGAAGTATGTTTTAACAGCCTTTATAAAACAATTTCTAAGATAAATAACGTATTTCTTTAGTTAATACGTTTAGTTTAATTTTCTTCATATGGCTATCTTCACAGTTCTTGAATATTTTTTCACGAGCAACGCTGAATTATATCAAGACTATTTCCTCTTTATTAAAAAAAAAAGAGTTTTTGTTTGGATTCAACTTTAATAATTGAAGCATAACATATTATATTTAATGTTAATTTTTCCGAATTTATTAATCAAAATGAAGGACATAAGATTCTTATTATCACTTTCTCAAGCCAGGTTACAAATATATTTGTGTTTTCTTAGCGATTTACGGTCCCAGTACAGAACAAAACCATTCTTAAAAGATTTCCCCGAACCAAGCTGCGGTTTTTTAAGACAGTGAAAGTGACCTTGGCCGAGTTCCTTCTAAAAAGATAAATTGCCCAGTGGTGTGGACCCTTTTATGGACCACAGTGAGGGAGCAAGAAGCATTCGCGATTTAGCTGGCATCCAGATCAGACTTGTGATAGGTTCGCGTAATAAGAGGGTATGGAGATGAACTACTCACTCCAACTCTACATTCTTTATTAGTATTCATCCTTTAAATGTAAATCAGAATAAAATAATCAATTATTAATATGTGATCTTGAATTTAAACCAAAACCCCTTATAATCTTTGGTTTGGAAAGTGAAACTACCTGGTGACCGAACACGATATATTTAAATTCCTATTTCAATCTAATCTAGCACTGAGCTATAAACTGACGCATGATAATCCAAGATGACCAGGGCAGGAACCGAACCATGGATGCCGTGGTGGGGATACGACTCTTTCCGTTAGACTATGACATATTCAAGAACTGTTTATATTAATTTGTGTATACAACTAAACTAAACGTGTCTACTGGAACAATCTTTTTATTTAATTTTACTAAAAAATATGTTTGTTAAGAAACAGCAAAAATATTTACTGGGAATTATCTCACATTTCCTTCTACCTCAACTTAAATACTCCCCATACTCATCCTGTCCCTTTAGAGTAGAGAGTTTTATTATCTAATAGGGGTTGGCAGTGGAATTAGCTATTATTAAACAAAATAATGACGCAGGATGAAAATATCAGAATATCCTCCTGTTGGTAAATCACATGAATTTGCATAGGAAGGCTTGTGATGCGAACCAAATTAAAACAAAAATAGAAACGGTTGAATTTTTTTTAGAGTTAAGCTGTGTTTTATAATCGCATGAAATGTATATTTAATTATTTTTTCCGTTGTTTTTAAACAGTCCAAGAGAATAGGTTAAACTTCAGTCCTTTAAATAAATCATCAGATTAGGAGAAGTAATTTACAAATCCTCTACTTCATTTTCCATTTAAATTTTCTTTGCGAAGTCAAATGCTGAAAGCAATCTTCTCTAAAGTTTTTTTTAGAACAGAAAAGAGTGTGTTGAGTTCCTCAAGATACCCGTTCTATCTGATTGAGCGCATGCGCAAGACTAAATCAAATTGTATAGGAAGAGCTTCACTAATTACAACGCATCCCGTATTGAGATTTGTACTAAAGGTTGGACTCATCTAGTCTGGCTTTCCAGTGATGAGGAGGTCAGGGTTGAAATCCCGGTCAGGAGTAGCTTGAATATATTTTCCTAAATAGTTCCCCACTTTTCCTTTACGGGAAGTTTTGATGGATTTCTTTTAAATTCAACCTTTCTCATAATTACTCCATTACTTACTCTATGACATTGGGAAGTCGAAAATTTACTACCACACTTACAAAAAAATAGTACGCCACCTATCCCTATCTTGAGCTAGATTCATCCAGTCCATCTCATTACACATTATCTCTGTCTTGAGTTAGTTCTATCTAGTCCACCTCATTACACCGTATTCTTATCTTTAGGTAGTTCTATCCAGTCCGCGTCATTACACACTCTTTCTTTCAGGTCCAGTCTAATGTTATCCTCCCATCTGGATCTGTCTTCCCAATGGAAAGATAATAATTAGTTGCGTTGTTTGAATTAAGTTTTTAAATGTGTACATTTTAATTATAGTTTACAATTTGAAGGTTATTAGCTCTCTAATAACTACACCCACCATTATATTGTTCATTGTTTATTTCTTCTTCCTTCTTACTATTTTATACCCTTTCATTTAGCTTAGCTTTAATGTATTTTTATTGTTCTTGCAAGAGTCTAAGGTTGAAGTAATGCCCACTTTTGCATCCATATTTAAATATTAATTTTTTAAATAATAACTTTTTTTTAAAAAGAGCATTTTATGAAAATGATATTTAAATTTTTTCAATTAAAATATTTAGATGACAGGAGTAGTAATTTTCTTTATATCGCAAAATTGTAGCTTTAGAACCAATCAGATTAGTGAAGTTTTTAACTAATTATATAATCTTACTTCTTTCAGACGTAGTTACTCTGAAAAAAAAATCACACTATTACGGTATTTTTCTGAGAGCTTTGTATTATTTTAGTGCATCCTGTTTGTTTAGAAATTGACTTTGCCAAAAATTGGGCGTAGTGCTTGCAACGGATGTTTGCCATATTATACACATAGAAACTAAAGTAAAAATATTTATTCCTTTACGTTTATCTTTTTATTTGTTCTTTACTTTTAATACATTTTCTTGTCTTGTTGAGAACAAAGTAAAGGAACGTTTCGATGCGAGTTTAGTTTTTTTAAACCCCGATTTGATGATAACCGGTCGAGCTGTGCACCTTGAGCTTAATTGATTTCGTCTTACTTTGGAGGGAGGGGTTTGATTACCTTCTGGGTGAATTGATGGGGTTTTATCAGTTACATAACATGAGATTGACGCTGAGATATATTCTTAAAATATTTACCTTCCTTGTCTTATTTACTTTGACTTGATTTTTTAGGTCGCTAAATTTTACTGGTAAAAACTAAATAAATGATACAATAAAACTTTACATAATTTCTCCTGTGTAAATTTCAAATTTTAAATTAATCACATAAAAATATTTCTTTGAAATACAAGCCTACACTGTTGTTTAGAATTTACATTACCCCCCAGATATAAATTTTGAACAAAATCCTGAGAGACATTATAGAAAAACTTACTTTAGTCATTACTGAAATATCCTTGTACGAGTAATGTTTAGAAAAACAAAAATACATACTTATTAAAAAAAACACTCCTCGGATATCCGTTTTGAATAAAATTATTGTTGGAGACATTTTCAAAAAATGTCAAACTTTCAATAATCAATCATCAGTAAGCTAGTATTGCTAGAATGAGAATCAATATTTCACCTAAATATGTAATATCTACTCATCAATTATAAATAAAATACATCAACCAGTTTCGATTGTAACCCATGTACAGACGAACATGCATGGGAACATACTGAATTTTAAGGCCCACATTTTTGAGTTTGAGGGCTCATAAAACGTCAAAATGCATCATAATGCCAAAACCTAAAATGTTCACGATTAAAAAAACTTTACTTTAATGAGAAAATATCAACCATTTCCACGCACCAAAGACACACTTTTTAAAACGTTAAATTTATTTTGAGTATGCTTTCCAAACACCTGGTCACACGAGTTACAAACTAATTTAACCTAGAAAAGGGGTCTCCAAATTATTTGGACCAAAGGGCCCCTTGCACAAGAATTTAAAAAAAGTATTATTATTATTATTATTATTACTATTATTATTAGCACCGCATCTTACTACCCGTTCGGGTTATACGCACTTACACTAATGTGCAATGATAGGGTGATTGGACCTGCAGTTTAAAGTGGAATCCGAACCACGGTGGAGGCCTGGCATTCCACACATTCACAAGTTGTGATTAATACACGTCTTGTCAGAGGTGAAGGAAGGGTTTGGCAATCAGATAAATCTGTGCCGGGACCGAGGACTGAACCCCGGACCTCCAGCACAGAAGTCTGACACCCTTACCCCTAGAACACCAGGTCACCTATTTTTAAAAATATGCTGGAGTCCTAATGAAACTGTAATTCTAATATTATGGACATAAATTACGACAGTTTTATCTCTGACACCTTAGCTCAGTTGGTAGCATGTATTTCTACTGAGCTATGAGCCTTGGGTTTGATTCTTAGCATGGCTGAAAAATGTATAATGATGAATTAATGGCCGGGGGCTGGTTGTTGTGTTGGTTCTAGATTTAAGTTAGTTTATAAGTCGTGTGATGATATAATCAGTCTGTTCAGAAAGTGCATGTTAAAAACCTCAGAAAACGAAAAAAAAGGACATTACATTTTAGTTATTAAATTATAAAACAAACGGAAAACATCACATATTCTGACTGCGCCCTTGGTGACTGTCCTTTATTCAGATTTGAAAAAAATTGGCAATATTATTTATTGATACTATTTTATAGTATTAGAAACAAATAAATAATATTTTAAAATCACCTTACGAAGCCTGAGATAGATATGACGGAGACCAAGGGGTCCGCGGGGCACAGTTTGATAAACGCTCACCTAGAACACTACATTTAACACTAAACACTGCCGCTTATCCTAACCACAGAAATATTAAAACATATTCCATAAGACAAACCCTTACACAAACACTTAAACTAGTATTTTCAACAAACTAGGATAAAACGAAGAACAGACTTTCTTTACCACTCATCCACATAGGTGAAGCCATTATTTCATCTCTTAGGCTACGTAGTACAATATTCCGTTGTGATAAATCACATTTCACTTTATATTATAAAGCACAACTCAATGGTAAAACTACGTCATTAATCTCAAGCCAGACGAAAGAAAGACACCCACGTGTATTTTTTTTTTAGAAACGTCGCTAAAACTAACGTTTTTTTTTTTCTTTTTATGATTTGACAAAACATGCTTCTCATTCTGACATTCTAGTCCCCTACTCCTCTGTTATGAATCCACCTTTCACAAACACATTCTATCATTTAGGTCAGTCAGGCATTTTACACAAGAACGACTCTGATTGATATACAATGCCAACATTTTGTGCTTTGTCATTTAGCCCGGTGTCAATTGTTTCGACCTGAATTACTCCTCCGGCGTTTTCAAACAAACTTATTCTGTGCGAGAATTCAAAATAAGTCCTTAGAGAATTTCAGACTCTGTCAATAGCATTAAAAGGACCTAAGCTTCTTACACTGAAAGACTCTGATTTGAATCCTGGTTACGGGATCCAAGTCTCAACAAGAGAAGTAATTTTAATTAGGAGCTAAAGAGTCCTCATGCTTTATAGTGTTTGTGTAAACATTTTAATAAAGTAAAAACAAATGCTTAAGAAGGTAAAATATAGTCTACAGTAAAAAAAAGTATTCAAGTGAAATGATATTAAAAATAAACCTAGTGTTAATTTATAAAACTAAAGAACCTAAGTGTACATTATTAATACACATTTTTTAACGTGCTCATTGTCTTATTACACCGTCCGAGATATTCACATATCTACACTCGGGTAGAGAAAGGTATCATACAAGAGGAAATATACATGCATTTGCGTTGAAGGAGAGTGAGAAACCGCATACGATAAAATCATTTCATTACACCCATTCGGTATTCAAACCCCAGCTTCTACGTCAGTGGAAAAATAAAATGGATGATACTGGTGATTATGAAAACTTCTGAGCTAAAAAAAATATTTTTGTATCTAAAGTAATATTGACAATCTTTCAGAAAAACTGAAACTAAAAATTATATGTTGCACCAGTACAGTAATGCTAAGGACATTTAAAATTACTTTGGGCTGTATAACATACTTTTGCGATGTGAATAAAAAAAAAAAGTATTTGAGGTGTCTAAATAAAGTTATTGAGCTCTGGATTTAAAAAACACACACAACCAAAGTCTGAACTGTTACAAGTCTTTCTTTTAAACCCTATGAACAAGTATGAACTTTTACCTGGCCAATTACTGTTAGTACTGAGCAAAAAAAAATCACTGAATCACTTTTACTATCTATTTAAATCACAGAGAGCCTACGTCAACTCAGACGTTTTGTGATGTTTGTATGAATATTACAAATCAAAACTTTTTCTAAGGGTCTTAATCACTTTTTTATGACATTGGGAACAATGTCTTATTAGTTATTTTCTTATAAAGAAAAATTAATTTTATTTATTTACCATCGCGTCTTACTACCCGTTCGGGCTATACGCTTAAGTACTAATTACGCTAATGGATTAGGAATTGGGAAGGTTGAATTTAGAGGAAGTGAACCCTAATTTGCGTGGAGGGAGAGTGGAAAACAATTTAGGGAAAACCACCCCCAGTTCACCCGTCCGAGATTCGAACCTTGATCTACCTGTCCTTGGCAATCTAGCTCAACACGAAAATAGTGCATCAGCCAACTACGCACCAAGGTGGGTTGGAAAAATATAAAGTATATATATTTTTTATAACACTATTAATAGCTTATACTCCTGTGCATTTATCAAAAATGTATACCTTAAAAATAACAAATCTGTTCCATGAATAAATATAAATGAAACATGATTAAAAGACACGTCTGAATTCTATGAGGGAAGTTGTTAGTTTCAAAGATAGTTGCGAAAATTTTCATGCTGAGGCATGTGTTAACAAATAATTCGTTAAATGCTCAAGCATAAAATTACGAGAGCTTGTTTCATGTAGATTAAATGTATGCTAATCTCGCTTTATTGCTCGGAAGAATGGGCGTGGCCTCTCAGGTATTGTCCTCATTTGTTGGTGACATTTTGAATTACGTAGTTCACCTAGTTACGAACCGGTTAGCAACAGGTGAACTGTCAATTTGAACATACGAATATATATATATTGTTGTGTGGAATATTGTCAACAATATGATTCTTTAATATCAATTCAATCCATTAAAAGATAAAATATTAACCCCTTTAATATATTGTTTGGAATTTTATTCTAATGGTTTTTTGAAGTAAGACTGGTCCAATGTTTGTGAGCTTTTGAAGTCTTATGTATCAACACAATGGACCAAACTGATCGATCGTTGGAAACTAAAAAAAAAAAAAAAAAAAAAAAAACACTAATATATTACAATATTTTTGACTACGGTGAATCTTATACAGGCCAAGGATGTCTACTTTTTATTTTTTTTAACAGTTAAATGCTTAAAATGTAGCACAGAGCACTAACATAACCGTCTAAAAATTGTTAATGAAAAAAGAAGGGAAAATATTCCACAGTCCATAACAATCATTCTCTTTATTTATTCTGCAAATGTTTTCGATCAGTTATAATTATATTACTAATTACGCTACTGGCTTTTAGGGATCAGGAAGGTTATATTGATAGGAAGTATACCTGCATTCTCATGGAGAGCGAGAGAGAGAGTGGAAAATCATTTTTGGAAAAACCACCCTCAGTACACCCGACCGAGATTCGAACCTCGATCTCCCCGTCATCGGCAGTTTATTCTACTGAGAGAGTAGCGCGTTAGACTACGTGGCCACCGAAGCGGGTTTATTATTATTACTATTATATTCCTTAATAATATACTATTATTGATCTTCTAAATATGACATCTGATTCTATAAGCTATTTTTAAACGAAAAACAAGGTTCAATGTAACTTTACTGTACATATTTTGTGTACGCATTATCGAAATATTATAATCTTACAATTATGTTTCACAGCCGCTTCAGTGGTTGAACAGGTTCTACATTACTCTCGGGTTAGACCAGGGGTGTCGGGCTTAAACAGGTGTGAGGGCCGGATTATATCATTAAAGAGACATTGCGGGCCGCACATAGGATTTTTATTTATCGGATTTTACATTTTAAATGTTTTTACAGAATTAAAAATCTTATCTTCCACCCCCTACAAACCCTTTTCATGCTTAAAGTGCACTGATTTCTACAAAAACATTCTCTTTTAATGTGGACGCAAAATGCAAATTTAAAAAAAAAAATTAACCGTCACTTTACAATATTTAAAACAATTGATAAAATAAAAAATAATCGTTATGACAAAGACATTAATAATAAACTTAGTTCAAAATTCAAATATTTTTCTTTAAAACAAAATGTCAGGATGTTAATTTATCACATCATCTACTGTTTGTTGGAAATCTGGCATAGCTTCCCACTTACTAAATTATCAAAATCTGGAGAAATATTTTGACTTGAAACAATCCTCATAGTGCATTGTAAATGTTCACTTGTAAGCTGACTTTCTTATTTGGATTTATTCAAATTTAGGGAGAAAAACTTGTTCACTAAATGTGTGTAGTTTCCGAACATTGATGATATTTTTAAGCTGCGTTCATTTTGACTGTAGGATATTATCAACCCAATACTATCGAGTTAAAACTCTGTTAGGGCTGGTTTAGGGAACGCTCCGCGTGCGATTTTGACACCCGTCCGGGATTAATCGATCCAACTTTATGACATAGGATAACGGGGTTAGGAATGCCGGTGTGGTCTATCGCAGGATGATTTTTTTCCTAAATTTTCCCACTCCTACCAGCTAAATTCGGTATATTACAATAAATACTCGTTATTCAATAACTATCCTTTATTAAATAATAATAATACGTATAACATGAACAGGTAGTAAGACACGGTGATAAAATAAAATGAGTATGGAAGAGGAAGATATAATCTACAGGAAATGTTCCTGCATTTTCGGAGGGAAGAGGAAGTCATTTAAGATAAACACCCAGAGTATTCCCTGGCTGATATTCGAACCCTGACCTCCCTGTCACCGGCAAATCAGACTAAAATATGAGCTTCACATTTGTACCGTGTGCCCGCCTATGTGGCTTAATGTTTAGTTAAAACCAGTTTAAATTTAACTATAGCTCCTCGGGGGTTGAAATAAATGAATAAGTCTAGCCTAAATATAGAACATGTATAACGGTATGTGCCGTTGTTTGTACTTGCGAGCAGTAGCTGGTGTAAAGTGATCAATTAGCACGTCTGACTCAGATATTATATCTCTGTGCACTGGCCAAAACAAAGGCATTTTACAGTAAGATTCTGTCAGGAAGGAAATTTTAGAAAATACAAAAGTACGTAATATTTTGGTGCTCAATATTGATGCCATTTTACTTTATTATTAGTGTAATAGTCTTAATCTATAGGTATCGATATTATATATCAAAAATGACAGCTGCAGATAAAGTGACTTGATTTGTAAATACGAAACAGGTATATTAATACAGGTATTTTAAATGGTTTAATAACTTTTTTAACTGTAAAAGAAGTTTCTTCCTCTTCTAAATCGGACTGTCACAAATATCTTATGCATTTATTCCTACACTGTTGTTGTTGAACTACTACTAATATACTAATATTACTCCTTTTACTACTAGTAGCTCCGTGAGCAGTAGACCTCACAACCTTCCTGTTTTAGATTTATCTTTTGATTTCAATATAGAATATCTTCCAAATTTTTTTACTTGGATTTTAAGTTGATACTTTTTCCTTGGTTATCAAGTTAGACAGAAAACAAAATAATAATTTATTCAATAATACATTATATTCATAGAGATTAACCGTTGTTTACGCGCCTTAAGACGTCAGTATAGCGACATAGGTCAACATTTTACGAAAAATACGCCCTAGGTACATGATCGGTTGTATATTTAAAATGTAAGTTATTAAACAAAAAAGTTTTTCAATGACTAATTTATAGAAATGGGTTGCCATATTAAAATAACATATACATGCATTGTTTGGTCTAGGCTCAAAAAATATTTTGCCATATATAGTCAAAATTGGTCCATTTTATCGCAGAACAAAAATCCAGATGACAAACGAAATGTAATTGGTCAAAGTTAAAACAGAACCTCTCTACACTCGATAAATCCCTACTACTACTTCTACTGCTACTTCTCTTATACTATTTATCAATATCATCATCGAACTACAGTTTCAGAACGGCATGATTTAGAGTTCCACTATGGTCGTCGACAAATACTAGTTTTCCTTGAACAATTTCAGTGCATGCTGTACGTAGTAACCTTTACCTTGATCTAGTCAATACGAAGGGAAAACGAGAGTAAATAATAAAAACACAAGGGGATAGAGAGAGAGAGAGAGAGAGTGGAGAGAGAGCGAAAATAAAATGAAATAAAACTACTAAAGTTAAACGCCTGGAGAAATGAAAAAAAAAATAACATCGTGAAAGCGGATCCTTATATTCGATTATGTAGTCGTGACGGCACCTAGATGAGGTCGTGACCTGGATGAAGGAAGAAAGGAGGGAAAAGGACTTAAAGAAGAAGATGGGAAAAGAAAGGAAAAGTTTTAGAATTTGCATCCGGTTTTATATTTACTATCCACTGTTGAGTTACGTAACACAAATTAAAAATGAAGAAGTTTGCGTTCATCCTGTCCAAAGTTCGGTCTTAAAGTTTCAAGAAGCTGTGAAGTGCGTTCACGTAGCTGAGTGGAGTCTTAAACAGGGTTTCCCAAACTCTCGCCAGTTGCGTACACCTTTGAAGGCACTTACATCTCTTGACAAAAGAAAAGGAAACACATATCTGTTATCTTGCCAACATATCCGGTTGTTTTAATTTTTATTAAAGATTTAGTGGTAAAGATAAACAAAGCTGTTATTGGGGTAAAGAATAACTTATGAAATTCTGTGATATCACGCCAACATTTGCGTTAGTTTGTTTATCATAGCTCTTCTTAAAATGACCCTAAGGTTATTGAATATCATAGTCTTCTAAGACTAAGGTAGTTTGAAGTGATCCATCCTACGCTATGCATACACACAGCCCTTCAGTTGGTTAGTGATGCCCGCACATCTGGTAGAAACCCCATGTACTAGAGGAGTTCAGGAAGTGTGGTTGCTCATCATTGCCTTCCAGTCTGAATTTCTATGAGGGAGAGAGAAAGAGCCTACTAATTTTACCGGAAAAGTATTTTCGCATAACCTCCAGGTATCTTTTACATGCCACAATCGACATTTGAACCGACGGCTTTACTTGCCTTTGAAGAAAGTTATGCTACGAATTTTTATTGCTCAAGATGAAATCCGTTGGCCTAGGCTGAGTTTGAACCCACGAACATAGTGAGCACTTTACTCGAAGACAACTGAGGTTTACTTATCATAATTATTACTGTCATCAAAACATTTTATTGTTGATAAAACTCACTGATGAAAAGTGTTCCTTCTTAAAATCCATTACGTACCCATGGGGTTAACGCGTGCTACAGTTAGGAAAACGCTGTTTTAAGGGGTTACTGTTTTGGTTGAGAAAAAGAGCGTAACATTTCACCAACGAGCATAAATAAATAATATATTCTGTTACATAAATATATTGATTAATAAGTAGCACGGTTGATCGAGCTATGTTGCCAGAATATGTTCGTTTTAATTGTTATGTCGCTGCTAGATATGCGCTAATTTATCCTATCGTTTTTAGATTTTTAATCGCAACACTAATGAACTCTCTTTAAGACAGTAAAAAACTCCATGGTGTGAGCTCACAAGCTAGCTAAACTGACCGAGCACGCCACCGTTAGCGAGGATAGTTCCAACATTTGTGGTTAGAAGGTGTCATTTGATCAGCACAACGAGCCCTTTAGCCGTTAAAACTCAATTAATTTTAGTTTATTTTATTTAAGATAATCTTTATATTTGTATTCAATTTTTTTTTCTCCTTCTGCCCAAGAAAAATTCAAATTTTCTACCATAAAAAGATTTTTGTTACTAGCCATTTTCCACCCCAATTTTTTAATTTAAAACTTTCCAAAATTCATGGTTTTTCTGAGGTGGTCCTTTTAAACATTTGGAAAATATAAATTTCTCCTTTTCAACAGTGATGAATTAATGACAGAAGGCTTAGTGTTGACTCTTTCCTAGATTTAAATTAGATTATAAATCTTGTGTTTATATAATCAGTCGGTTCAATAGGGGAACGTTAAATACCTCAAATAAAAACAATATTTACAAAGGGAAGTAATTTTACACTAATCGTGAAAGTGGCAAAACTGATTTTAGTAGTAAGTATAACATGTTTTTATTTGATCATTTCAACCGTCGGAAAAGTCATAAACTACTGTGGATGGACGGAAAATAGATGATATCTATCACCTAACGTTGACAAGTAAATTTTCCAGGTAGTCCTAACCGAATAAAAACAACAAAAAAACTCATGAACTTTCTAAGAGGAAGTTGCTTGTAAATATACAAACAGTCATGTTGATGTTTATGTTGATGCAGTGTCCCCCACCTAATGTTTTACTTAGTCCCCGTCTCTAGTCGGGCCTGGGAGATGAAAACCAGTTTATAATGTTGACGTATTCTTAACTCCCACTTCCATTGAACGAAACTTTCTCATTTCACTATCATTTTTTTCTTCCTCTCCTTTGCTTCATTGCTCGAATACCTTTCTTCAATATCCCTGGATGACATCACAGTCTCTTTTTAATAATTTCCGGTTGAAATGAAGAGATAATTTTTTTTTTTCAAAAGTTGTTTTAAAATTATATAACTGTAATTTTGTTGTTATTGACGATTACAATACATCTCCCTCCTAGGGGTCTAGAGAAAGTAAAGATAAATCAAATACGTGGTATCTTGTAAAGTATAAACGGTACTGGTAGTTCAGAATTTTTATAAATCCTTTTTTTTTTTTAGCATGGCGTCTTACTATACTTTCGGGTTATACGCCTATGTACTAATTACACTAATGTGTTAGGGATAAGAGAGTTTTAAGTTAAATGAAGTGTACCTAAATTTGTGTGGAGAGAGAGTGGAAAAACCATTTAGGGAAAACCACCCTCATTTCATCCGACTGGTAACTAACTCAGGTCTTTCCATCTTCGGTAGTATAGTATAACACGAGAGTAGCGCGTTAGACAAAGAGGCCAACGAACCAGGTAATATAGACAATTAGATTTTACAAATATAAAAGTATAAACAAATGGAAAATATCACACGTTCAGTCTGCGCCTTTGGCAAACGTCCTTCATTCAGAATTGAAAAAATGGCCGATCTTTATTACTGATGCTATTTTTTAATAGAAAAAACAAATAAAGAATATTCTAAAATCGTCTCACGGAGCCTGAGATAACTAAGATCTAAGTTCGGGACTAGGTCGGGTGTACTAAGGATTTTTTTTTTCAAAACTGTTTTCCATTTGCCCTACACGTAAATGCGGGTACACTTACTATAAATATTACCTTCCAATCCCTAAAACCATCAGTGTAACTAGTATATAAGCGTATAAACCAAACGGGTAGAAAATCACGGAGCTAAAAAAACACTATGACGGAGTCTACTTTGAAAAACATTGCCATAATTAACCTGCATGTTGGGATGATTTCTAATTTATGATGTTAGTAAGATAAAAATGTAACCGACACGTGAAACTATAGAGTTACGATTCGCTGACTCATTCATTATCTGATCCAATAGGCGATTGTTAGTGTCCTATTAGAAAGTTATTCTGTTTATTCCTAGATGGTTCTAGAGGGCGCCACTCAATAATAATAATATATTGGCAGCAAAGGCTAGATACAGTCTAATTTTTATGGTAAGAACTTTATTTGACAGATAGAAAAGTTAATAGATCTACTTTCACGTATTCATACGTCTGGTCATGTTTTTTTTAAACTAGCACCGCATCTTACTACTCGCTCGGGTTATACGATTATGTACTAATTACGCTAGTGGTTTTAGCGATTAGGAAGGATATTTAGACGAACCGAATCCGCATTTGCGTGAAGGGAGAGTGGAAAAAGATTGTGGGAAAACACCCTCAGTACACCTGGGTGAGATTCGAACCTCAATATCCCCGTCATTGGCAGTCTAGTCTACTGCGAGAGTAGCGCGTTAGACGTTGCGGCCACCGAAGCGGGTTACAATCATGTTAGCTGCAGCTGTCACTTTTTTTAAATAAAAAACTCCAACTCCAACTCCATGGCGTCAGCCCATAATCGAGCCATACCAATCACGTGGCCGCCATATATTGGAAAATATATTGTGTCAACATTTGCGGTTATAGGGTGTCATGTGGTCTGTGCAGCGAGCCCTCCAGCCGCTAACCTCAGTTTTCTAGACCGGAGCTACTACTTCTTTATTCAAGTAGCCCCTCATTTGTCCTCTCAAGGCTAAGTTTAACTACGTTCCAGATCCACAGCTTCACAAAAAAAAAAACTATAAGCACCGGTGATCGAACCCAGGATCTATAATGTTTCTTCCAACCAAAATCCTACTATAGTTTCATTTGACGGGAATGTTCTAATAAACCGTTCCTCTCTCTCTCTCTCACTATCCCTTTGAGAATCCACGCACACAATAATGAAGTAGGAGAATGCATGTGTTTTGGTTTTATAGAGCTAACTCGCTTTGCTTGTTGGGGGCTCTGCCCACAAACCCGAGTTTGAGCTTTCTTGCAAGTAGATGTAAACTAATGTAATTCCAGCGTTGTTTTGAACGTAGCAACTTAAAGTTACCGGTATTGTATTGTATTTTTCACACATTATTTTAGTTTCTTCATACTTATAGGGCAGCTAGAATCATCAAATTTGGCAAGCTTATGGCAATTGGATGTGCCAATATGCCTGGCAAATTTTATTATTCTAGCTTTCCCACAAGTGTGTCAGAAAATTAAAAAATATGTGGAAAATGTGCAAAATTTACCTAAAATAAAAAAATCTAGCTCTATCTACCGTATATCCGATGGAGATACGACAAAAATGTATTAGGACCAAACTTGTGGATCTCGCTAAATCTGTAGCCGCTGGTGCAATCCGTTTTTTGATAGATCTTACCATTTAGCCACAAGATACCTCCAAAGAAAGGTCCGCACTGACTTTAAAGTTGCTCTGCCATTTTGATTTTTTTTCCGGGGATTATAGATTACATTTTTTAAATTTTTGGAATTTTTCCATCGGTTACAGGCAATAAGCTATAAGTTTGCCAAATTTCAAGTTTCTAGCTCATCTGGAAGTGGGTAAACATTAATGTCAGTGAGTGAGTGAGTGAATGAATGAGTGAATGAGTGAGTGAGTCAGCCATGTGGCTTTATAGTAGTATAGTTTGATACCGAAATGCAGATAACAGTACAGTCTCGACCAACGAAGCTGGCCATGACAACAACCCACTAGCAACCAATATTATTTTCTGACAGTAACAGAAAACTCACTCTGTGACCAAATGTTGAGGTTTGGTTCGAGGCCCGGAAGGTTACAATTTACGTTTTCACACATTATGATGATTTTTATATAATCTTAGATAATACTCGGGTGTATTATTATTTGTTACAAATTTATTTTATTAATATTTTAAGGTTTTAAAATAAATAAGTTTAGCTGTAGAATAAATTAATCAAGTTTAATAGAAAACTTTATTTTTAGCACCGTGTTTTACTACTTGTTCGTACTAATTACGTTAATGGGTCAGGGATGAGAAAAGTTTAATCTAGAGGAAGTGTACCCATATTTCTATGGAGGGAGAGTGAAAAATCATTCAGGCAAAAACCCACTCATTACACACAACCAGGATTCAAACCCCTAACTCTTCGTCGTCGGCATTTTAATTTATTGCGAGAGTGACGCCTTAGACAATGCGGCCACCTAGGTGGGTTTAATTTTATTAGTAGTTTTTAAAGGTATTATTAATATTATTGGCACCGCGTCTTACTACCCGTTCGGGTTATACGCACTTACGCTAATGTAACCGAACCACGGTGGAGGCCTGGCATTCCACACATTCACAAGTTGTGATCAATACACGTCTTGTCAGAGGTGAAGGAAGGGTTTGGCAATCAGATAAATCTGTGTTGGGACCGAGGATTGAATCCCGGACCCCAGCACAAAAGTCCGACACCCTACCCCTAGACCACCAGGTCACCGATGTTATTGATATTAATTTGTACCTTTGATGGAAATGTAAATCTACTGATGCTTGTTTCCAGGTAGTTAACATGTCTCTGGTCGCCCTACTCTTATGTGGCGGCCTCACCCTGGCCACGTGCGGCCGAACCACCGACGTCGGTTCCAACATCCTCATGGTGACGATGGGAGGAACCAAGAGCCACAAGGTGCCGTTCTTCGCCCTGGGACGAGGGCTCGTCTCCAAAGGGCACAACGTCACGTTTCTGAACGCGTTCCCCCCAGAGACCGTTTTGGAAGGGTTGGAGGAGATCACCCCTCCAGGTCTGGTGTTCTACGTCCGCAACTACACCAACTGGGACCTTCTGGGAGCCAGACTCAGGGGGGAGGAGCCTGTCCCACCTGTGGACATAATGAGATACGGCTTCCAGGTGAGTGGTCTTTTCTTCGGATACTGGTGGAGATGGCCACTTTTAGGACAAGTTTGAAGGGATTCACACTGCGCTACTAGGTAGCGACTACTACATTTTTCAGCTACTTCTTTGTCAAATTGTGTTAAGATAGTGTCAATTAGTAGCAGCGAGTAGAGCAAATCAAGTGGTTGTGTGAATTGGATTTCAACACAAAATAAATACAGCACACACCGATACAGCCACTTGGTGATAAAATAACATCCGCTACTGCACGGCGATTCCACTGTCACACTGGGAGACTAGAGCGCTACTCGTTAGCAGCGAGTGAGTCACGTGACCCTTAAGGTCGGCTACTGGCTAATAAATAGCGCTGAATGTTGAACATGTCCAACTTCTCTAGCTACTGCTTTTTCACTCGCCGGCGAGCGCTAATATCCGCTATTTTTATGTCACACTAGGCTACTTACTAGCACAGTGTGACACAGACTTAAAAGCGATACGTTAGGGGTTTCAGAATTTTCCCAGCCCTCTCCTATCGAGGGTGAAAAATTGGCCGGATTTGGGCCCATAAATGTCTCTCTTTTGTTCTTTTAAATTATTCAACGGATGATTGATTACCTTCAAGAGTCCCTGAGGGCTGGTGCTCGTGTTGTTATCTAATTTATTCTATTCTTGGAAATCAAAATTGGAAACAAACCAGAAGTTGGAAAAAATAGAGCAGTTCAAATACCTGGGAAGTCTGCTGACTAAGGATACCTACTGTACCAAGGAAATTAGGTTAAGGATCACCAAGGCCAAGGATGTTTTCAACAATAAGAGGTTACAGCTGACTAGCAAATTGAGTTTGGAACTTAGGAAGAAACTGATGAAATGCTACATTTGGAGCTTCGCGCTGCTTGGAGCAGAAATTTGGACTCTTAGGAAGACGGGAAAAAATTTTTTGGATTGATTTTAAATGTGGTGCTGGAGAGGACTTGAGAAGATTCCGTGGACGGACAGGGTGACAAATGAAGAAGTCCTAAGAATAGTGGGTGAGATAAAATCCATTTTGGATGTGATTCTTATGTGCAAAGCAAACTGAATTGGACATATCATTAGGGGGGGACTATTTTTTGCACGACGTCATAGAAAGAAAGGTTGAAGGAAAGAGGCGCTTAGGAAGTAGGAGGATTTAAATATTAAATTACTTGAGGGAAAAAAATTATGGAAGCTGAATGAGGAGGTAGAGGACAGGGTGCATTGGCGGTCTAAGTTCATTGACAAAATGAATGGACCTGTCGTAAAACAAAACACTTAATAATAATAATAATAATTCATAATAATAATAATTATTATTATTATTATAAAACTTATTGATGTTTAGTCAAATTTGCTTTGAAAGTTAAAAAAAAAAAAAGGGATTCGGCTCACTGATATGAGCAGTTCATTTATCTAGTTCATTTATTAGGTCCTTCAGGTGACCTGGTGGTCTAGGGGTAAGGTGTTGAGGGTCCGGGGCTCAATCCTCGGTCCCGGCACAGATTTATCTGATTCCCAAAGTGGTTCGGATTCCACGCTAAACTGTAGGTCCTCCATTTCGTCTCGCAATCACCCTACCATTACACATTAGCGTAAGTGCATATAACCCGAACGGGTAGTAAGACGCGGTGCTAATAATAATAATGATAATAATAATAATGATAATAATAATAATAATATTAGGTCCTTCACTACCAACAACATGTACAGTAGACCCATGGCTTCTTTGGTGCTGACTGACAGTTCACAGCTGACAGCTGACGGCTTTGAAAAGCTACCAGACCAAATTATGTATCCCTACACCGAACCATATGATCTGCAAAAAACATGTGTTTAGCAGCTGTCACTTCTGACAGTCAAAATTTAGGTATATACCTAAATGTGGACTGTCAGAAGTCAGCTGTGTCAGTCAGCACCAAAGAAGCCATGGGGCTACTGTAGTTAAGTTATTTGCGTACAGATTGTAGCTCAACCTTTCGCAACTAACAGTTTGTGATTAAGTAGTTCTTGACTTACAGCTTATAGCTCACTATTTCTCGACCTACAGCTTGTAGTTTAGTAGTTCGTGGACTACAATCAAAGTATTACAACGAGTAGGGCAACCCGCTTCAGTGGTAGAAACGCGTCACTTTCGCAAGAGACTGGGCTTCCGATAACGGGTAGATCAAAACTCAAATCCTGATCAGGTATTTTTTTTTTCCTAAATATCTTTCCACACTCCCTCTACGCAAATACACTTCCTTTGAATTCAATCTTCTTCGTACCAAACACAATAGCGTAAATACTTCATCTGCGTATAGCACAAACCGGTCGTAATATGCGGTTCTAAAAGAAAAACTAACCTCATCCCTAACCCATTAGGTAATTAGTTCATATGTTTACAACATTAACGGGTAGTGAAATATGGCGAAAAAAAAAAAGATGGGGTGCACTCCCAAAAAACTATCCAAACTGTTCTGTTTCCGGTTTGACTTTCTGCTCTATAGGGACGCTAGAGGAGGAAGAGGGATAGGATTAGGCATGGCATTGGTTTGTATTACTCATCAAGAGCTCCTCCTGTGTTCCAGGCATGTGAAGCTCTCCTCTCCGACCCAGAGACCCACGACCTCCTGGATTCGGGCCGACAATACGACCTGTTGATCCTCGACGGCGCCTACCCAGAGTGCGCCCTGGGTTTCGCCCACCACTTCAAGGCGCCCTTCATGTACATCAATACGGTGGGCTTCTACACGGGCTCCTTGTCCGTCGCCGGGAACCCTACCCCTTACTCCGTGACCCCGTTCTTCGGGCGAGCGTTCACCGACCACATGGGGCTGTTCTCCCGGGCTATGAACACCGGATACCACGTGTTGCTGCAGCTCATGCACGTGTTCATGGTGAAGTTTTTCCTCGAGGACGTCCTGAGGAGCCATTTCGGACCGTCCATGCCTCCCGTGTACGCCATGTCGAGGAACGTCAGTTTCACCTTGCAGAACGCCCACGCCACTGTCAGCTACCCGAGACCTTATCTGCCCAACGTGGCGGAGGTCGCTTGCATCCACTGCAAGGCGCCCAAACCTCTGGACCAGGTAGCTTTTAATTATTATAGCATCGAACCTTTATTCTCTTTGGTGTTAAGGTGGGAATGAAGGGAACGTGAGAAAAAACCAATGTTTTTGCAGCTTTTATAGCGAAACATTTCTTTGCGTCCAAAATAAGTCAAATTTTGCTCCAGTAGGAACAGAGAGTTTAATTTTCTTCACATAGTAATATTAACAGTTGTTGAATTTTTTTCACGAGCACAGCGGTATTAGATGAGAGACTTTAAATGAAGAAGAAAACCTGTCATTAAATTCCAGGACACGCTCTACAGATATTCAACAACTGTTGATGTCATCATGTGAAAAAAATTAAGCTCACTGTATGTACTAGAGCAATATTTGGTTTATTTTGACCAAAAACATGTTTTGATCTTATAAATACTGCAAACACACTGGCCTTTTCTCGCGTTTCCTACATCCTTACCTTTGCTGTCATAGGTAAATCTAATTTGTAAGTCGTATATAGATACATACGAGTATAACAATTTTTTTATCCCATAGTGGAATAAAAATAACCATCTTGGATGTATTTCAGGACCTGGAAGAGTTCATCTACGGCGCCGGTGACGCGGGGTTCATCTACGTGAGTATGGGGTCATCGGTTCGATCCGCCAACATGCCGGAGTACCTGCGACTTCTGTTCGTGCGAGCGTTCGCCCAGCTGCCTTACCGCGTGGTCTGGAAGTGGGAGGAAGGTGGAATGCCTGACCTACCTCACAACGTCAAGCTGAGCCGCTGGCTGCCTCAACAGGACATACTAGGTCAGTGGCGACAACCATCACTTCGTCCGAGAACCAGTTATACGTTCTCCGTAGCCGTCCATAGTCCACAACAAGAGGTCAATTCCACAGTAACAGATCGTTCTGTACATATACACCTGATTTGTACGGTCCTTAATCCGTAAGAAGAGGTCTATTCCCAATAACTTATGGCTCTATTCACAGATTATCAATCTGTAAGGTCCGTGGCTCGTAGAAATTCGTATAAATATGATACACTTTCTTAAGGAATGTCGTTGCTAAAATAGTGCCAATCCGATGTTGCACTTCTGTTTGATATCGATAAAACTTTTAACACTACATGGATTTGGCGTTAACAGGAATTACACTATACAGATACTTGTAAATTTAGTTTAGAAGTTGAGATTTTCCACACTGGAAATTTCAAAAATCTATATATTTTACTTAGTCATTAAGAGCTAAAAGGTCGTGAAAGGAGAGTAGAATGGATCTTTGTGAATCGAATGATGTAATTTAATAGAGAAAGGGGTCACAAAACAAATTGTATTGACATTTGTATTTTCCCTCTCCACTGTTTGTTCTCCTACTGTAAAGCATCTCTACCCAGTAAAGCTATAAACATATTTGGTTACTGGTGTTTATGAATTTCTGCTCGACTATGCTAGCGTCTTAATAATTACTATGGAGAACTAATCACAAATAGACAAATAAATGAGCATCGATATGCAAAGCGAGATGGTCACAGTTTCTTTATTTTAACTGAAAATTATTTAAAAAATTAAATTATCATAATGTTGATTGTGGTTAAAGAATCGCTGAAGTTATTTTATCGTAATGGGTTGGATTGAATAAAGTATTATATTTTCCCATTGGTTGGCAGTTGGCACGATATCACGTATTTAAAGACACTTAATAAGTGTGTGTGTGCACAAAATTAAAAAAATCATAAGAACTTTATAATGTTACTATATCTACTCTATATCAGGTTTAAAGAATACAATGGAGAGGAGTTTCATCCTTGCAATTAGGAAACGGCTTTGTCATTGACTTCATATCACGTGGTTAGTCCTCAATAAAATATACGACGAATTTTGCAACTCCAGATTTTCAACTTTGCTGGTGGCTCCTTCAAGTCTCAGTACAGTCATAAAATTACATGCTTTATTTTGTGTGTTCCTAATAATTATTACAAATATTCACCAATTAAATGCTTTAATTTAGTTAGTATTTAGTTTGAATCTTGTTTAACAGAAAAAAAAAAGTTTTGTTATTGATCAAGTGAATATTTTGTATATATGGTGTTTTTTTTGAGCCAATATTTGTGAAATTAAAACATTTGTTTTATTAGTAGTGTGCTGTTGAGAATAAGTTTTATTTGGTGCTTTTTAGTTTTAATTGGAAGTTAAAGAGAACTATTCTAAACTTGTAGATTTTAAGATACATAATTTACGACTAAAAATAAATTAAAGGTATAGATTTAAACTTAATTTTAAATTTCATCAACTCTATAAACTGAAAATTATACTAACCTTGAACTATGTTAATTTATTTGCTATAAATAGTCCTCCTCGCCAAATAAAAACTGTCACCGAAAGTGTTTGGCATAAAATTTACAGATAAAATACTAATCAATATTTGGAAAGTATCTGAACAAAAAAAGTTAGGTTGAAGTGAAAATGAATTCATTTATCAAACTCATAAATAATAGAATAGCTTATGAGTGGAAAGAACGCGAGTTAAGGAAGTGTTTTTCACAGTTTATATAACAACAACTTTTTTTGGCCAAAATAAGTAGAATATTTCTCAGGTAGAAACACAGAGTTTAATTTTCTACACATTGTGACATCAATGTGTCATGAGCATAGCGGCATTAAACGAGAAATTACGTAAATGAAGAGAAAATGTTGTCATTAATTTCCAGATCACCTTTGACTAATATTAAAAAACTGCTGGTACGTGAAAAAAAATTAAATTATATACTTCTAATGGAGTAATATTTTATTTACTTATAACGGAAAAATGTTTTTTTATTTATTTAACACCACGTCCTACTACCCATTAGGGTTATACGGTAAGAACTAATAACGCTAATGGGTTAGGATGGAATGGGGGAGGTTGAATTTAGAGGAAGTTAACCCGCATTTGCGTGGAGGCTAAGTGGAAAACTTTTAATGAAAACCAACCTTAGTTCACGCGAACCGAGATTTGAACCTTAATCTCCCCGTTCTCGGCAGTCTAGCTCAACACGAATCTAGCGCGTCAGCCAACTACGCCACCGAGGCGGGTGAAAAAATGTGTGTTATAAAAACTGTAAAAATACTGCGCTTAGATTGTGTTACCTTCACTCCTTTTGGACTTAGCTTGAGGGCAATAACTAGAGTCATTTAGAGGAGAGCAATACTTTGTTAGTGATATAGGAAACATCAATGAACCATAGAAACTTTTATAAAGCATCTTGATATCATAGTGAAGTCAACTTGGGCTGTCATGCGATAAGGCTTATTGTGAGTCTGACGCTTTAGATCTATTTTATGAGTGGTTTATAATCAAAGTAAGACAAAAAAAATTGAACCCCCACTTTCGTTAAGGTCACCGTAAGTTACGCGCCTTCCTGACTCACGGTGGGCTGCTCAGCATGTTCGAGACGGTGTGGCACGCGGTGCCGGTCGTCACGATGCCAGTCTTCTGCGACCACGACGCCAACGCCGCCAAGGCCGAGGTGGACGGGTACGCCCTCAGGCTGGAGCTCCACGAGCTGACGGAGGAGAAACTGCTCTGGGCCCTCAACAAGGTCATTCACGACCCCAGGTGAGTTGATCACCGTCGTGATGGTAACTATATCAATGATGGAAGTCGTGTGTGAGGGATGCTTACCCTAACCCCACGCTACTGGCTCAGACTGTACCTGTGATATACTTTCATCACTCAATAAGACATTCATGAGTGAGGTGTTAACTGAATTACATTTCAATGAAGGGAATGCAGAGCATATCATAAGCACGACTGGTAAAATGGATCTAAGTGGGTTAAAAATATCACAGGTACTATTCTTAACAGGCGATGCTTTCCCTGGTAGTATAACAAAAGTTTCTGTCGCAGGTACCGAGAGAACGCTAGACAACGGTCCTTACTGCTGCGTGACCAGCCGGAGCACCCCTTGGAGCGGGCCGTCTATTGGACAGAGTACGTGCTACGTCACAAAGGAGCGTATCACCTGCAGTCACCTTCCAAAGACATGAACTGGCTGCAGTACTACCTGGTGGACGTGGCCTGCCTGTACCTGGTGTGTACAGCCCCTGCGCCTTCTCGCGTACCCTGTGGACGTGCCACAGGAAAAGTGAGCGTTCTCAACTGCAGTGATTAAGAGTGCATGGAAGAAACGTGACTATAGTCTACCTTAAGAGGGGGTCTGCTGACTTAGTGTTAAAGACGAGGCGTCATCGCGGGATTGAGACGTTACGGAAACCTGCAATGGTTTTTAGCAGTTAATAAAAATGTGCATGGGATGGGGATACGTAAGACTGATTTTAATTGTTTCTGAAGAAACTTTTTCCTCAGTGGCAAATCATTACCTGGTATAGGTGAAATACATTCCGAAAGGTATGGATTTTATACGAGATGTACCTGGTACACTTTTTGCAAGTGTTTTCTTGGTATAAATAAAAATGGCCTTATGCGTTATTACCTGCAGAAATTGGTGTTTAATTGGTATGTCTGGTGTATTGGCACCATAGGAGAAATAGTTTCAGTAAGGTTGACAAAACATTCCCAAAATGGTATAGCACTAGATTAACGAAGAAGTACTAGAACATCTGCTATATAGAATCTTGCTAATAAAATAGGCGCCATATATGCTGAGAAATTGCTATTGGAAAACGTGTGATTGCAAACTATAATTTCAGTAAATTAGAGCACCCTGTATCCATCAAAATCTTACCTTGCTTAATAGCAGCCTTTACATTACCTAGCCTATGCACACTATTGTAGTTGTTCTCTCTGCTTAAGGAACCCGAGAATTCATATGTTAGATAATCATGGCTCAAATTGTCCCTAGGGATGTCATTCGACCCATCCTACTTTCGTATCCAGGGAAGCATGCCCAATTCGCCTTAGCCGCGTTCTTGCACGGCCCTGGTGAAATGTTTGACCAGCAACAGTTTTTTTTCTTCAAAATATCCGATAAATCATTAGCCTTACCTTTTCGACCATCTTAATTCACACGAAAATCACTATTACTACAATTTGTTTTATTGTGATAGTAAAGGAATATTATTTTAGGGATGAATTAATAAAATCAATGGTTGCTAGGTGGTACCACAGTGGTATCAACGATCGTTGAACTTTCAAATAATCTTTTGCAGTTTTAAAGTGTGTGGCAGGTGTATTTTTTTTATCAAGTTATGACGAAAAGATACTTTCAAGGATCTTCTAGGCACTACAAATACCTCTACAAACCCAACTTAATCGCTAGTAATATTACAACATGTTATTTAATATTATTAAAAACAAAGTGTTTCAGGACCGTATTTTAGTTTAATCTCGGGATTTGACCAATCTACCAGTAAACGAAACACAAGCAGTCCAGGTCAAATGGGGGCTTGGCTGACGTCTCAATCTTTACTATATGTACAGTACAAAATATATCTGCTATTGACTATATCAATAGGCTCTAGAATGATAATATAGTTACCTTTTTAAAACTGAGCTAATGCATACGTAATAAAAATAAACAACTTCACCATTACTAGAGATATGGGTGTGTCAGGCTGTCCAACAGAGCAATTGTATGGTTTTGAATGAGTCAGAATTGCCAACTACAATGATATCATTGAAGGGCTGGGGGATTTATTGAAACATTGTGTACACAGTAAGATGAGTGATTGAGGAGGGGAATATAGTTAGTCTTCAGTGCAGAGAAGCAAGATGAACATGTTCTCTCCTTTCTACTTTCTCTGATCGCTACATAAACCTGTTTGTTTAAAAAAACCGATTGATCAACACCTGTAAGCGACTGAAGTCTCGGAACTCATCTAATCAAATTCGCGAATCTAGCGCGGCAGTTCGTGGTAATGTTGGTCTTTAATGACGTTTAAAAAAATTACAAGGAAAATTAATTACGTGGGTATACGATTCTCGTTTGTTCTGTCCCTTTTACACGTGATGTTCGAATTACGTGGAAGGTGGATCATAGTATACTTATTACGTCGAGAAAGACAAAATTGAGTTAATGAGCAAATATTCCTTCGTCTCGTATTTTTCAATAATCGTAATATTTTCGGCTTTTACATAGCGAATTATTGCGAAATTACCTTCCCCAAGAATACATATAAGATAATAATATTTACGCATCCCACTTATTTAACGTTCGTTATTACTTAAAAAAGCTTAATTACAAAACTCAAAGATTAGTGAAACGAATTATAATTTAGAGAACTAAAGAACCCGAATTTGTAAACGTGTATATAACCATTATAGGAGAAACATCCATGTCCACCGAAGATTCTAACTCATCTCTCGTCTCAGGCGTTAAGCTCAAATAACTAGCGCTACCAACTACGCCACCGAGACGTGGCTCTTTTGGGGGCAAGAATTGATTTGAAGAAATAATAGTATGTGCACCACAATTACAAATTCATATGACTCTTAATTAGTAGAACATTTATAAATACTCGAGTTTGTGAGACTAAATCATATACATGTTTCGAAACATCCAAAACAAATATAATATATATACACTTCAAAAACACCTAATAAAATAAAATGAGGCAACATTCATTGGTCCCATCCACGACATAACAACCAAAATCATTTGCGTTAAGAGCTTATACTAAAAAGAAAATATATATATTAGTATATGCTTATATAAAAACGTTTGGTTCTATAAAATATTTTAATTTTGAATAGTACTAAAATGTTACGATGATAATAGTTTCATATCTCAAATATTTTGCGGAGATTAATACATTTGAAAAGTATGAATACATAAAATACCCTTCAAATTAATTTTCATGGAAAAATAAGAAGAGCCATTTTATTTCTAATACTAAACAAGAGTAAGATACAAAATTAAATCAAAATCTTTATAGCTAATTTTGAGGAATTCGATTCTCCTCTTTTCGTCCTGGAGTAAACTACCCTTAAAATTAGAGTTGGATATCTAATTCTAAAATCACCTAAAGAGAACCTTATGTAAACCCTAGACACCAAGTTTCAGACCTATCGTTAGAAATGGTTTAGGCTCTAGTCCGAGCCAGGCACAAAAAACGCTGACAGATGGCATCGCGAAAACCACATTTTTAGTATTAGGGATCATGAAACGTCGTCATTATATATGAGCTAGTTTTTTTTTTTTTACGATTACAATACGTCTCTTTCCAAGGAGTCAAAAGAAAGTAAATATTGTGATTTTCAACCACCTGTGCAAGAATGTCCACCAGTCTTATCCAGTATCCTCTGGTTTCTTAATGACTTCCGATTATTGAGGTAATGTGTTGATGGTCACCAGTGGCACACCCTGAGGGGTGGAGGGTGGTGGTGGTGGTGTGGGTGTGCGTAGTTAGTAAATAGACTCCTCCTCACGCCTCTAAACGATTAAAAAACTTAGTTAAAAAGCTAAAATTAGAGATGTGTTGAATCCTCTATTCCTTGAATAAGAGTTAAAAAAAAAAATTCGAATCTCAATCCAACTTGTTTTGTTGCTCATAGCATTAGAGCATTAGTTTGTAGTGTGTGAAAGCAGATGTTCTTCGTCCTTTAAAATCATTGATATTGACCTCTCTTGATATAGACAGAGTGATATTGACCTCTCTTGATAAAGACAGAGCATATTGACCTCTCTTGATATAGACAGAGTGATATTGACCTCTCTTGATAAAGACAGATCAATATTACCTCTCTTGATATAGATAGAGCGATATTGACCTCTCTTATATAGACAGAGTGATATTGACCTCTCTTGATATAGACAGAGTGATATTGACCTCTCTTGATAAGACAGAGCAATATTGACCTCTCTTGATATAGACATAGCAATATTGACCTATCTTGATAAGACAGAGCTATATTGACCTCTCTTGATAAAGACAGTAATATTGTCCTCTCTTGATATAGACAGATCAATATTGACCTCTCTTGATAAAGACAGAGCAATATTGACCTCTCTTGATATAGACAGAGCTATATTGACCTCTCTTGGTATAGACAGTGATATTGTCTTCTCTTGATATAGACATAGCAATATTGACCTCTCTTGATATAGACAGAGCGATATTGACCTCTCTTGATATAGACAGATCAATATTGACCTCTCTTGATATATACAGTGATATTGTCCTCTCTTGATATAGACAGATCAATATTGACCTCTCTTGATATAGACAGAGCTATATTGACCTCTCTTGATAAAGACAGAGCAATATTGACCTCTCTTGATAAAGACAGAGCAATATTGACCTCTCTTGATATAGACAGATCAATATTGACCTCTCTTGATATATACAGTGATTTTGTCCTTTCTTGATATAGACAGATCAATATTGACCTCTCTTGATATAGACAGAGCTATATTGACCTCTCTTGATAAAGACAGAGCAATATTGACCTCTCTTGATAAAGACAGAGCAATATTGACCTCTCTTGATATAGACAGAGCTATATTGACCTCTCTTGATATAGACAGTGATATTGTCCTCTCTTGATATAGACATAGCAATATTGACCTCTCTTGATATAGACAGAGCGATATTGACCTCTCTTGATATAGACAGATCAATATTGACCTCTCTTGATATATACAGTGATATTGTCCTCTCTTGATATAGACAGATCAATATTGACCTCTCTTGATATAGACAGAGCGATATTGACCTCTCTTGATATAGAGAGTGATATTGGCCTCTCTTAATATATACACCAAATTCATTTTGGATGCACGAACGGAAATTAAAAATAAACAATCATGCAATAGAGAGTATTTGCATGGAAGTGGCTAGAGACATCTTAAAATTAAATTGCTTGAAAAGTATGAGACCTACCATTAACTCAGGCCTGTCGGAATTTTATCCAAACATTCTTGTGTTGAAGATTATTTCTGATTGCAAGTATAAAAGGCAAAGGCTATGCAATAAATTTGCTAAACAAATGCTTGTTTTTACAGTAAGATAACTGTTCCACGCTCACCAACCTGTCTATAACACTATACCAAACTCATATCCGACAGGAAACATTTATGGTTTAGTTTATAAAGTTTTCGGTTAACGTTGGCAGCAATGTGCACTAAAAAAAGGCCTAAATTCAGAAGATATAGTTTATTCAACAATATACAGTTATGGTACCTTTCTTACACACGATGGTCTGTACATTAAAAAGAACAGTCTTCGAGGAATGCAAAAGTATTTATAGGTGGGTGGAATTTGTTTGGATCTTTATGTAGAATGTATATAGGATAAATTTTTCATAAATAAAGAGGACATTTAATACTATCATGTAAAGATCTGATTTACTGTTTTTTTCATTTTTAAAAAATAGAACATATTGAAGTTAGCAAATAATCTTATAATAGCGAGTAATGTTAGTATTTATAGCACATGTCACTTACAATATTTTAACAATTTGTTTATTAGAATATTATGTTATCTATGAATGAAGTATTAAGGGCACCACTAACTAGAAGAGAAATATCTCCACACTGTGATATTTACTATGGCAATAGAAGTTCTGAATCATAAAAACCAATAAGACAATCCTAAATTAATCTAGGATTTTTCGTTGTGGTCATGTTAAAAAGATTTATTTGTTTGATAAAGGCTGGATATATATTTCTACTCATTTACTTTGCTCTTATAACTACGACATTTCACGCGAAAAGTCCTTGAAAATGAGCTACTATACCATTTAAAAAAAATTAAATGCAAGTTTTTTAAATTCTAATGATACCTGTTGCTATTTTAAAATAACAAAACACTTAAATAAATTATGAGGGATTTCAGGACGTCTGCACCGCTTGAAAAGGAATGTGGTCACCTTGATACAAAATAAGTAAGCACATATTTGATTTACATAATATTTATTGTTATTAATTTGTGTTTAATTAATATGTGACAGTTAAGAAAAGAGGTTTCTTGCCAAGATAGGTATTTCCGATACCATCATTGACTTTAGGATAACTTAAAGATATTAAATATTAATTTTTGTGAAAAAAATATTTAAATATATGTTATTGTTTTTCACCATTGTATTTTAATTATTTTTTTGTTAATCTTTCTTCTAATATCATGTTATATTTAATAATATAGGATAATATTTATTTGATGAATATTCAGGCATATATTCTTTATTTTATTTATAATTCAGTAGAAAATAATATATTCCTTCAAGCGAACATGATTTCATAACATTAATTGACATTTATTTATTTAAATATTAAAAAGTTTGATCTTTGTAGTACCCTCCAAACAAACCCTCTCTATCTATCGCAACACTTTGGGTCAGCAAAGGAAATAATATCATATACACATAAATACCCTTAAGCATTAAGAATCCTGCCTTAAACAAATACATTACAGTGGCTCTTTGTTTATACGTGGCTATCTTACATATGTCGTTTCTCATGAACATGTTTGTGATCAATTGTCTAATACAAGCAAATTTGAATAACGTTTGCCTCTAATCCTGTATACACTTTGTTATTTGTTATATTGGTATAACTCGCTACCTCACATATGTCTGCTTCGGGTTTGCATGTGTTTATTTAGGTGGGTTTGGCTGTGTCTACAACCTATAGGGGTGGTGGTAGCTGGCAGTTAACAGAAGATGTTTATTACAAACATTGGTTGAAAGTCATTAATGTTAACCTTTGGGGAAAATAATTATTATTTCCTTAGTAATACTATATTATCAATCAAAAGTGTTAATAAACGCTTCTAATAACAATTGCCTAAGGATTTCTGTATAATTGTTTTTTGTAGTCAATCAAAAGAACAAAACTTATTAATTAAACTATTCATGTTTTTTTGTTTCACGTCTGAGTTAACAAAAATATTATAGTCCATGAAATAATACATTATAAAATAAAATACACTTATATCTTCTTATAACTGGCCACCAAAATAGATACATATTTTTATAACCTAAACAAAGAGCCATACAAAATATTAGTCTCAAAATAAAACGTTTTTATTCGGAAAACACACGCGCATGAACACAACGTAAAACTGTTTGTATGACGTCATAAAACGCCTCAGTTTCATCTGGTTTGCCATCTTAATTTATAAATAGAAGGCAGCTTTTTAGAAGTTCTTGTTTGTAAATAATTTTTAAGTGAATTACAGACGTCGCTTTCACAAAAAAAGAAACATCCATTTACGGTTTATTTTAATAAGTTTGCATTTGAATATTGTAAAAACATTTAAAAGAAAATAATGATTAAAAAGCAAATTGTTTGTTGAGAAAATTTTGACTGCTAAAAGTGACTGCAATTCAACACATGTTCCTGCAGATTTTTATGTTTTTGGGAATGTATACATGAGAGTAAATCTGGTAACTTCTCCTGACAGCTATCACCCGTCCTACGCTGGTTGGACCGTACAACTTATGTGTCCTGTATTGGCCTTAGGACTTCACACTCACACCCTTGTTATTCCAGGTGTCCCCGACAAAAGACATTTAAACGATGGTTAGAGGGATGTTTTAGGGGTTTGCGGCAACAGTAACATTAGGGTAACATTATAGCTGTTGACATTTGGACTGTATGGCGCTGTTAATATTAATTAAATTTAATGCCATCGGCATTGACCTTAAACATATAAACATTTGGTGCTACTAACTACGCCGTGTTTGTAAACACGGCTTGGCTTGATAAGGGGCTCAAAGATAACACCTTTTATTTAGTCATTGCATCTCACTTTTCGTTCGGGTTGGACTCGAGCAAATTAGTTACTTTAATGCCGTAGGAATGAGAACGGTAGAATTTATAGAAAATGTACCCACACTAAAGGTATGGCTACACGGAGCCGACCCGCATCGCACCGCATTTTCTAACAATTTTTATTCTTTATGGACTGAGTTCTATTACAAAATAAGTTTGCATTTTTATTTTTACTTGCATAGGTTTTCACCTATTTTCATAAAATTAAGTTAGCTGCTAATTACGAAGAATAAAGTTTTAAGTTAGCTATTAATTAAGAAGAAGAATGTTTGTTGTTCAATAAGTTGTTGTATATAATATTGTTTATCTTGTACGTAATGTTGGAAACAATGACTACAGCGTCACACGTGCAACGGTTGTGAAAGAAATGCCATTCGGAAGCTCCCGAACATTTTATTTCCGGTGGTAGGTGGCTACACGGTCCGCACCGCACCGCAAAAGTGCGGAGCAATGCTCTCTCGACGATTCGTCCGCGCCGGTGCGGTGCGGTGCGGCTCGTGTAGCCACTTGCTAGAAAATGCGGTGCGGTGCGGCTCCGTGTAGCCGGTCCTTTACATGGAAGGAGAGTGGAGAGTATTTAGGAAAAACCACCTTCTGTAAGCCCGGATGGGATTTGAACTCCGACCTCTTTATCAATAGCAAACAATGATATACATTTATACCATGTGCCCACCAGCATGGGTGACAGGTGATGAATAGAATGTTGTATTTATCTCCATGCTTGTTTATCAACTATATGTTAGAGACAAATTTAACAAATATGGAAACTCCAAAGAAGCTAGATAGACCTCAATCAGCTATGTAATCCTAGTGGTTGTTTTTATATTTTATATTATATATCCTTCTTCACCTTTTTTGATGTCTTGTCATTAATTTATTTGCGATATTTAACATACACCTTCTGAACTAACTGATTATATCAGCACATAAGAATTTCTACAATCAAGATCTAAAGGACCTACCAATTTTGTCTGGAGAAGTATTTTTCATATATCTTCCAGTGTTATTTTACATGGCATATTCGACATGATTCCACTCCAAAGGAAGTTGTGCCACGGATTTTTATCGCGCAAGAAAAATTTGTTGAGCCCCGGCTGATAGTGAACCCACCATCTTTGGCTCCTGAGGCGAGAACTTTACCCCAAAACCACCAAGGTCAACTTTTTGCCGTCAAAATTGATAATATTTCATTATATAATTAGTGTTATTTTATGAGTATTGATAATTACCCATAACATTTTACAGCTGCAGATTACATGACTTGACGTATGAATACTTGAAAGTAGCTAGAGTACCTTTTATATCTGCCCTTCCTATGAAAACTGGACTGTGTAACACAAGACTGCCCTTCCCCGTCATTCGATAAACAGGAACAAATCTCGCCGAGTAATATATCTTAGAAGTGCGTTTCCAACGATTTAATAAAATACATTAAATACACATTGAAACACAGAATGAATGAATTTTCAGACAATCACAGAAATATTTAATAGCATCTATCTAATATGTCCCAAAAATGAAAGTTCTTGAAGCATACCATAGATACAGAATTACTACGATAGCCAAGTTGTATTTATTTTCTCTGCTAACCCTGGTAAAGTAACCTATATTATCTTATAATGATAGGATTTTTTATACGTATTATGGTGTTTTTTATATATGTTACTACTCTTAATAAATGTGTTTGGTTTCATTAAATATTTTTAGTGTGGATGCTTACCACAGTTGCAATACATTTTTTTAGTAGTGATGTTTAGCTGACTCCCACAAAAGCTTTTCACACACTAATACTTTCTATGATTGGCAGAAACGATTCAATTATATTTAAATCTGTTCGATTCAGAAATATATTTTTATTGTAAATTAACTGTCATTATAATAAACCAAGAACGTGTAAATCAGTAATATAATAACTACTTTTATTACTAAACGGGAAGTATTTTCAGGGACTCATATATTACTAGTGCATTACTACCGTTGATTGAAATTTGTTTATAATTAGAACAAGTTTAGAAATAAGTAACATGCAATAAATAAATCATGTTGGTGACTTAGTTGATCGTTTAATAGATCAAATAATAATTCGATTTTATACATAAGTCAAGAAGTTTTGTTGAAATGAAGCTCTAGCTATGGTGAAGCATTGAATTGTATATTTTTATTATTTACAAAAAACAGGTTACTATCACATTTTCATATCGTATTATAAAGTTATTTATTAATGAACATTGTGTTGCCATTAAAATTTCCAATTAACTTGATTTTTTAACTCTATCACAAATTGAAATTATTTACAATTAAATACGGACATTTATAGACCAAATATTTTCATTCAATTATTTAAAATATACACTGATAGAAAGCATTTCTTAAACATAAAAATATTTATCATTTTAAATACTAGCAATTATAATACGTAGTATAACATTTCATTTAACATTCATTATTCTAGATCAAATATTTTTATAATTTTCTTGTTTTACGTAGAAACAAATGTAAATATATTTAGATATTTGCAAGTGAATATCATATTATTTTTTAAAGTGTGATTTATATGATTATTTTGTGTTTGTGTGTGTGATAATATGTTGTAGTGATTGTATGAACTTTGTAATAGATATTGCATTTTGAAGTACAAATTATCAAATAATGTGAAAGATATTTTGTGTTACATTAAATAATGATAAAAACTAATGCACTGTACCATCATTATTTTCCTGCATTTATAAAACTTTTTACAACCAACGTAACTTTTGAACCTTTTTTAACACACATGTATTAAAAAACATATCAAATTTACCATTGAACGTACCTTTGTAAACAAAATTATAATATACTACATGTAAAAATACTCCCAAAAGTGATTAACAATTTCACTATGCCTTAGCTATGAAAATTATACAATCCATTTACATATAATACAACATTTACAAAGATAATTTACATTATGTCTAAAGATTACTTTATATTAGACTGGTTTTTGGCGAGCATTTTCACGCTGGTACAAGTTTAGCGAGATTTATTTCATGAGTATGTACTTTTTATAGACAAGCGCAGGGATTATTCTGAATTATATAGGTTCTAGACAAATATAAGAGAAGCATTCAATTAAACGTCATAAGCTCGAAGTCCCAAAATACATATTATTTAATATTTTAAGAAATAATTTCAATAAGAATACAATATTGTTAGTTTAATTATTTTGTAAAGATACAACATGTATGCGTATTCAGGCTGCATCCGTTGTGGCTTAGTTTGTGGATATATTGGCCAGTACTAATGTATCATTGCCCAAGGAACGCCCAAATTTACTAATCATACATTCTATCCATGTTCCGATGGAGATGAGGTTATGGTTATAGTGAGTATGAGGGTGTGGAACCCGTGGAAATACTTACAAACTAACTCAAGTCTAGTTAACCAAACCCTGGTTACTGTTAGGATAAACTTTCTTTCGGGAATATTAACCATGGTTTCAGCAGGAATCCAATCTGGGGCCCTAGGTTTGTAGCAGGTGCACGGATATTTTGCAAAGATAAATTTGAATAAAGTGTCTCAAGCAAAAATGATATTATGGTTCCCATATTAATGTAATTGTATACATAAAATAATATTGTTCAATTTTTATTTTTTATCACCGGTCTCACTACACGTTCGGATTTACGTCTTATGTACTAATTACGTTATTGGTTTTAGGGATAAGGAAGGTTTATGTTTAAAGTAAGTGTACCCACATTTATCTGGAGATAGAGTTGAAACCCATTTTGGAAAAACCCCCCTCAATACACATGACTGAGATTTGAACCTCGATCTCCCCGTCATCGGCAGTCTAGCCTACTGCGAGAGTAGCGCGTTAGACCATGCGGCCACTGAAGTGGATATAAAATATATTGAAATGATATATATTATGTAATATATATTAAGTTGGCTAATATATTATTTAATAAAAACAATCTGATATCAAAGTTTGTTTTGAACCAAGGCTGTGTAGTCGATAAGCCAAGCCTTAGACTCAAACTCAAACTCCTCTTTTTTTGTAACATCTGATTCCAACTACTCCATAAAGAGCTAAATTATATTAATTAATAAGTAATAACAAATTTACTACGGTAAAATTATCCAATGCAGTTGATTTTTTGGGAAGCTTCTTAGGCACTGTGAATTTATATTTGGATACATTTTTCAATCCAAATTACAAATATCAGTCCTAAATAGTAAAAAAAGTAAAAAAATGTTGTTATAATATTATAAGTTTTAATTTTAAGCCAAAGTAGGAGTAGGTTCATTATTATAGACTCCAACTCCAAAGCTCTAGTTTGAAGTTTTTTTTCACAACTTTTTTACTGCTGTTTATCCCGGGTTTCAGTTAAACAAAGTTCGGTTCTACTATTACCTGTAGCAGAGCTGCCTTAATTAGTCTTTGACACCTTAAGGTGGGGTGCTAGTGAGCTTGAGTTTAGAGCAGTATTTTTGAAGTTTATATAGCATAAAACTTTTTGGTCAAAATAAATCAAATATTTCTTCTCTTGAAACATAGAGTTTAGTTTTATGCACATGCTAATCTCAACAGTTGTTTAATATCTATCAAGGTGTCCTGAAATTTAATTACAACCTTTCTACTTATTTAAAAAGTTTGTCACCAACAGACAGATATTCAAGAACTCTTGAAATTATCATGTGCAAAAAGCTAAGCTCTATGTTTCTATAGAAGAAATATTTGATTTATTTTGGACAAAAAAGTTTATGCTATAAAAACTGCAAAATTAATATACTAAGTTCGCGGTGACTAGCACCCCACCTTAAAGAGTTGGTTTTGAGATTCATTAACGCCTAAGAGAAGATGTAGGCCAATTATTAAATAAATGAGGTATTTTATTATTTTTCTCTAGTGCTTTATTATTTTATTTTGTATTAATGGTGTTTATTTAATCACTAAATGTAGTATTTGTTTGTACAATAAGGTCTGCTCAACAGTAATACAAGTAAAACAATTGACTGTTTAACTGTTTTCACATTTAACGGAATGAGTGACAAATATTATCCATTAATATAAGAAAAAAGCTTAATTTGTTAGAGAGGTGGTTACAACTTTTTCTTATTCTTATGTGGATCTGTCATGAGCCAAGTACCAACTGCCATTTTGTTTGGTCCTGAGCGTGTTAGTTATGAATTTTGGGCGAGACGTAAAGTTGTAGTTTAGGTTATCATTTTACTAAAAAAATTTAAAGTGGATCAACTTCTGATATTTTACACATGTTAGCCAAAAAGTTATGCCCCATATCAATAGTTGTTTAATGTTTTATGAAATAAAAATAAAATTTATTTTTTAAGGATGATTAATAAGGGAATTTATACAGCGTTTATTTACATTATAAGGTAACCTGGCGTCTAGGGTAAGGTGTTCAGACTTCTGTGCTGGGGGTCAGGGGTTCAATCTCGGTCCCGGCATGGATTAATCTGACTGACCAAACCCTTCCTTCACCTCTTGACAAGACGTGTATTAATCACAACTTGTGAATGTGTGGAAAGCCAGGCCTCTACCGTGGTTCGGATCTCACGTTAAACTGTAGGTCCTCCATTTCATCTCACAATCACCCTAACATTACACATTAGTGTAAGTGCGTACAACCCAAACGGGTAGTAAGAGGTGGTGCTAATAATAATAGTAATAATAATAGTAATATTTACATTATAAAAAGGAGTAACCTTGACTTCATATTATATGGTCTGAACATTTTACTTATTTTTCTATTTTTAATGTATTTTATGCTACTGTGTATTTGTTGAATGTGATGAGTTTGTACAGTCACTGGTGATTTTACAATTCAACTGGTTCAGTTGGGAATGTAAAAAAAAATTACTTACTCTTTCACATACTTGCCAAGCGTTCTACAAAATCACCGGTGGGTTTACAAAATTACCATCAGCCACTGGTAATGTTAAGTCATATCATGCTACGGAAATTAGTTGGTTAGGTTAGTTAGGCAAACTTAGACTAGAATATGTTAGCTTTTGTTATGCTAGGTCAGGCTAGGTTATTTTGGATTTATGTTCCATACTTTCGTCCACATACATTTGTTATTTTTATAAAAATAACAGGTAAATGTGGCTAGTACAGTTATACTTTCAGCATAATGCTTTGGAAAATTTATTAAATTATATTGGTAAATGTAGATAGATCTTAATATTTGTTAAATAGACCATTGCTTTCGGTGAATCTATACATTCACCATTAATTTTACAAAATAAATATAGCACATTCGCATGAACATAATATACTGTATATTATTAGGTGTAGTGATGATTGACTTTTTTACATGATTTATTAATGGAAATAGCTCTTTTTTACCAGGCACTTCATAAAGAAAAATAAAAAATTATTATAACTAAATTTAATTATTTTTATTAAAACGTAACCTATATGTTTTTTGAAGCTAGAAAATAGACATGGATTAAACGTGAGTACTGATTTCGTGTGTGTTAAGAAACGTCAGTCCTATCAAACTGTTGCTGACAACTTCATTGATATAGCTCTTTTTTTACATATAAAATTGCTTACTTTGTTTTTCCGTTTAGATATCAAAATTTGCAATAGACTGGATTTCGAATCCTGATTGGGCCAACTGAGGGTGTTTTTTCCTAAATTGTTCCCCACTCTCCTTCCACGAAAATGCGGGTATATTACTTCTAAAATGCTTCCTGCTTCATCCCTACCCCATTAGAGTAGTTATCATATATGAGTGTAGCCTGAACTTGTAATAAGATGCGATGAGAGGAAAAGAAAAGTCTTGAAGTTGACCCGACGCTACTAATATCGTAGAGACCCTTCAACGGAGGGTATTCCATTGGATTTGGCGGCCAAAGCTAGCGGGTTTGACACAGTGGCGAACCCCGACCTTTTCTTGTAGTGGAGCAGGGCAGCCCCGGCGGCCAAAGCCAATCCTCCCCCTATCATTGTCCACTGCACGCCACTGAGGATGTTCAACGTGCGGAACAGGTTGTCGTTCAAATCGTTCACGAACTTGTCGCCCAAATCCAGGCCCTACAATCACACACACACACACACAGAATAATTCTAGGAAGTCCGAAACTTTAGCTCAGTCGATATAGTGTTTGCTTCTTTAGGTAGAGGTCCGGATTCAATTCGCGGCATGGCCGAATTAACTTATCATTGGTGAAATGTGGCTTTCACCTTTCACATGATGAATTAATGGCCGGGCGACTGGGTGACGTGTCTGTTCTAGATTTAAGTTAGTTTATAAGTCGTGTGCTGATTTAATTAGTCAGTTCAGAAATTACACGTGAAATATTTCAAATAAAGTAAAAATAAATCTTTAGAATAGAGAGAGATTTTTATAAAAAATAGTTGAATTGATATTTTTTTTTAGCACCTCGTCTTACTAACCGTTAGGGTTATACGTTCATGTACTAATTACGCTAATGGTTTTAGGCATTTGAAAAGCTATATTTGAAAGAAGTGTACGAGCATTTGCGTAGAGGGAAAGTGGAAAACCATTTTGGAAAAACCACCCTCAGTACACCAGACCGAGATTTGAAACTCGGTCTCCCTGTCATCAGCAGTCTACTGCGAGAGTAGCGCTTTAGACCATGCGGCCACTGAAGCGGGTTCGCATTGGATATTTTTTGGGGGGTTTGGAAAGGGCAGATCTTAAAGAAAAGTAATGGTATGAACGAAACTAACCTCATTAATCCAAAATATGGGCAGGAGGGCGGAGGGCACTTCCTTCATCAGATCTATTTTGTCCACTTTATGGAGGAAAATGTTGAACTGGAGACGTCTGCGTACCCCAAGTGGCGTCCCCGTCATCTGGAATCACATGGCGTCACTTATTCAGATATCGCTCAGGTCGGGTGTTTCTAGTTTAGGCGTCTCAAAGTCAAGGGCTACCTAATTCAATAAACCAAATTAATAGTTTTTCATTAAAAAAAAGATCTTTTATAAACATAATCTAATACTTTATTTTACACAAGAGACGAACATAATTTGTTGGCACAACTGCGTGAACTTGATTACATTTCTTTTTAGCAACGCGTTTTACTACCCGTTCGATTTATAGGCTTACGTGCTAATTACTCTAATGATTTTAGGGATTAAGAAGGTTATGTTTAAAGGAAGTATACCCTCATTTACAGGGAGGGAGAGTGGAAAACAATTTTGGAAAAACCACCCTCAATACACCCGACCAAGATTTGAACCTCGATCTCCCCGTCGTCGGCAGTCTAGACCACTGGAGAGAATGGCGCGTTAGATCACGCGGCCACTGAAGCTGGTTTGACTACACCTGAAATAATTTTTGTATTTACAATTTTCTTGGTGCACTTGTGTTATAAGTGTGTTTAGAAAGTACTCGTGATGGACTTGCGACATTAGCGATTTAAGGTGGTGGGGAAGGGAGTGCGTGTTAAGGTCAACATTTTCACGGTTAAAATTAATTTTTAAACTAAGAAATTAAAATACATCTTCAGTAGATGTGTTCTACATATAGTAATATCAACGGTTCTTGAACATTAGCCAAGGCGTTAAATTGAATGGGATCTTTTTGAATCCAAGGGAAATGTCCTGGTAGAGTTCCTCAATTCCAATGACCAATATTCAAGCTATATTGAGATAAAATAACTGTATCTAATGAGAAAATATTGTATTTATTGTGGCCAAAATGATATTTTGCTATAATTTTTTTTACAAAAACACGGACCTATACTCGCATTCCCTTCAACCCACCTTCCCCCTTGAACAATGGAAATTTTGAGGTAGCGATACCTAGCGAATACTTTGTTCTGTTATTACGTACCGGTTCAAATTCCATAAATATCTCGTGTTTTGTCTGCTCCGGATGTTGACCAATAACGCTCCTCAAGTATTCCTCGTCTGTTTCATACATGTGGGGCAGTGTCACCACGAGGGGGGCACCTTAAACACGGTCCAAACAATGCACCTTAAACACGGTCCAAACAATGTACCTTAAACATGGTCAACACAATGCACCTTAAACACGGTCCAAACAATGCACCTTAAACATGGTCAACACAATGCACCTTAAACATGGTCAACACAATGCACCTTAAACACGGTCAAAACAATGAACATTAAATACGGTCAAAACAATGCACATTAAATACGGTCCAAACAATGCACCTTAAACACGGTCCAAACAATGCACCTTAAACACGGTCAAAACAATGCACCTTAAACATGGTTAACACAATGCACCTTAAACACGGTCCAAACAATGCACCTTAAACATGGTCAACACAATGCACCTTAAACATGGTCAACACAATGCACCTTAAACACGGTCCAAACAATGCACCTTAAACATGGTCAACACAATGCACCTTAATCATGGTCAACACAATGCACCTTAAACACGGTCCAAACAATGTACCTTAAACATGGTCAACACAATGCACCTTAAACACGGTCCAAACAATGTACCTTAAACATGGTCAACACAATGCACCTTAAACATGGTCAACACAATGCACCTTAAACACGGTCCAAACAATGTACCTTAAACATGGTCAACACAATGCACCTTAAACACGGTCCAAACAATGCACATTAAATACGGTCAAAACAATGCACATTAAATACGGTCAAAACAATGCACCTTAAACATGGTCAACACAATGCACCTTAAACATGGTCAACACAATGCACCTTAAACACGGTCCAAACAATGCACCTTAAACATGGTCAACACAATGCACCTTAATCATGGTCAACACAATGCACCTTAAACACGGTCCAAACAATGTACCTTAAACATGGTCAACACAATGCACCTTAAACACGGTCCAAACAATGTACCTTAAACATGGTCAACACAATGCACCTTAAACATGGTCAACACAATGCACCTTAAACACGGTCCAAACAATGTACCTTAAACATGGTCAACACAATGCACCTTAAACACGGTCCAAACAATGCACATTAAATACGGTCAAAACAATGCACATTAAATACGGTCAAAACAATGCACATTAAACACGGTCAAAACAATGCACATTAAACACGATCAAAACAATACACCTTAAACACGGTCAAAACAATGCACCTTAAACACGGTCAAAACTATGTACCTTAAACATGATCAAAACAATGCACCTTAAACATGATCAAAACAATGCACCTTAAACACGGTCAAAACAGTGCCATGCGTTTATAAACAAAATTTGTATTTATTGATTTAAAATATATCTACACTATTTGTTGTGGTACCAAATAACAAATAAACTTTAGTAGTTAACATTAAGCTTTGGTAGCATGATATCAATAATAGCAATCAGACAAGGAAATCGAACACAAAGTCCCTACTTCGGTTTCCTTGTCTACTAGTCATTTTTCAACTAAATCTATATGATTGATTTTTATCTAAAGGCCTATTCAAGAACAAAAACGATTATTTACTACAATCGAGTGTTGTATCATTATATACATAATATATGTTTAGTTTCAAAAAAATAATTAGTAATATCAAAATAAACATAAATGAAACATTAAAAAAATGTGTTTGTAGTTACATTTTATTCATCATTATAATGGGTTTTATTTCTAAATAAATCTGTGAAATATATGGAATTACCTGCACAACGTGATAGCTCGAAAGAACCCTTCTTAAGACAAGTGTCCTCCGTAGGACAAAAACACTTCTCATTTGGGTTCGAACTCATGTCTCCTAAGGTAGCGGTGTAACGATACCCTTTGATACCTTTGTAAGTTGTGGGCCTTTCGAAAACAGCTGCAATGGTCCTAAAAGTAAGAAATAAGTTGTTTTTAAAATGGTTTCTGGTTGAAATAAATAAAATATTTCTACATTATAAACATAGAGTTTAATTTTATTCACATGGTGATATCAACATTTCTTGAATATCTGTCAAGGGTGTCCTGGAATTTAATGACAACTTTTTCTCTTTTTTTAAAAAAAGTATCTCATCAAATGCAAATATGCTCATGACAAATTCAACAACTTTTGATATCACAATATGAAGAAAATTAAACATTTTGTTCCTACTGGAGCAATATTTGATTTATTTTGACCAAAGATATGCCAAAATATTTGCCTTAACTAACGTTTCTTACACTCCAAACGTAAAACTCACCCAACTCTCGTTTACTTATTCTAGATGATATAGGACAGCGTTTTTCAAACTGTGCTACGTGAAGCCCTTGTAATCCGCCATAGAAAATAGCATCACTAAATTATGATTGCTATTTTTTTAAATCTTAATAAACGGGCACTGGCTCAGCCAGAACATGCGATGTTTTCCGTTTGTTTTATAACTGTACCATTTAATTGTCGTTACTTTTTTCCTCCCCTTTATTTGAGGTATTTAACGCGAAATTTTTGAACCGGCTGATTACAACAGCACACGACTTATAAACCAACTTAATTATATAACGGGCACAACATCTAATTCATCAATGTGAATGAGGGAATCCTGCATTTCACCAATTATGAATCTTTCGGACATACCAATGATTGAACCCGGGACACTTAACTCAGTAAACATACATGCTACTGACTGAGCTAAGTTAACGGACAACTGTCGTTATTGAATGTTCATAATATTATTATATATATTTTATGAAGTCTTTGCTTGTATTTTTTTTCTTTTGGCGCAAGGACTCTTTCAGTCAAAAAGTTTGGGAGCCCCTGGTTTAGGAGATAAAGTAAAAAATATAAACGGCTAAGGCTGCTTTCAAAAAGATGAGGAATCTACTGACCAGAAAACTGAATTCAGAAGATGAGGAAGAAACTGTTGAGGTGTTACATATGGAGCATCGCTTTGTATGGAGATGAGACATAGACCCTGAGGGAGAAATAAAGAATAAATATTTGGAAAACTTTTAGGTGTGATCAAGGAGGAGAAAATAGAGGGGAAGTGGGTAATCCTGAAGAAGATCACAAAAGAGTAGAGGTAAAGAGAACCATTCTGCAGGTGATTCTACGAATAAAGACTAATTGTATGGGTCACATTATGATAAGAAATTTCTTATTGAGTGATTCCATAGAAGGAAAAGTGGAAGTGAAAAATTGATCAGGGAGACCAAGATTGAAATTTATTGATGATCTCAAACAAGGATAAGAAAATGAAGTCCAAGGATTTAAAAAAAAAAAAGGAAGTTACTGGGGGAATCAATTTGAATAAGGTAACAGACCTGTCAAAAGACAGAACAACTAGTAATAGAGTGGAAGGGAACATGACTTAAAGTCAATATTTTTACAGTTTTTATAAAATATAATGTTTATAATCAACATAAATAAATTATTGATCCAAAATATACATTCATTTTATTATTTATACGTAAGCTATAGTAATCTAATAATGATTGGACATTCGTCGCACACTGGTTCTAAGTTCCTGGCACGCTATAGTAATAAGTAACACTGCAAGAATGACAGCAATCTGCGGCAGTTATAAAAGTTACTATAAATACTTCCATATATTCATAAGTCAAGTATTGTGATCTGTAACTGTCACTCTTGATAGATAACAATCACTACCTGTAAAATAAAAGTAATATTACTATAGTAAAATATTATTGATACTGACAGAAAAAATAAAATATTCAAATCATAATTTAGTAAAAAATTTCTGTCGTTCAAATGAAACTCATTTAAATGTATTGAAAAATGTCACTTATACACAGGAATAAAACCCGGAACCTCTTCTGTGGATGCGTGGTCTAACACGCTACTCTCGCGTCAGATGGGACTGCCCCATGACGGGGAGATTGAGGTTCGAATCTCGGTCGGGTGTACTGAAGGTAGTTTTACAAAATGATTTCCACTCTCCCTCAATGCAAATGCGTCTACATTTCCTATAAATATAGCCTCTTTAATTCCTAAAAACTTAAACGTAATTAGTAACATAAGCACAGTTAGTACATAAGCGTATACAGAAGCGTAGTAAAAAAGCGGTGCTAAGAAAAATCTAGCTGCTTTGGCTTTAAACTATGAGTGATAAATTACCCTAAGCATGGTACGAACCTGAATAATTCACTGATAGAGCATTATCACTCTAAGCCAAAGGTTCCGTGACTGTCTCCTTTGTACAGGTGTTCATTTTTAATTAAATAAGTTTGAATTTGGTTTACTGCCCTTTCCCTGAAACGTTATAACTGCAAGAGCTATCTCAATGACACTAAAGCGTGGTAACGAATAAGTTATTATTGGTTTATTTGGGGTATTTAATTTGGCTTACAAGCATACAGAATTGCCTAGGTCTGAAAAACACAAATAAATAAGTACCCTGAACAATAATTCTGAACCTTGATAGGGAAATCACCTAATTTCAGTAATGATAAATTTTATCGGCCTTGTCCGGGAATCGAGCCCGGTACTTACAGTTCAGCAGGCAGAGGCTCTACCGACTGAGGCTCAGATGTCTTAACTAGAGACGAACACATAATATGTTTGGCCCCACCTGCATAACTCCGGGGAGAAGGCGAGTATATTATCCTCAGAGGTGAGAAAAGGCGGAAAAATTGTCCCGTCAGTTCCCGAGATCTCGTTACACTTCTCACCGCTCCAAGAGCTCAACTTCTTCTGACCGTTGAACTCCACCACACGGCCGATGTCCGCGATATTCTTGATCCCTCTTTTAACTCGGAACTGACTGGAAAGACTTCCATTTTGCTGGAAAGAGGATTAATACACAGTAAAGTCCTTGTCTTACACGTATTCGAGATACGTGGATTCAAGTTACGGAGGATTCGAGCTACGCGGATTATAGTCACGTGGATTCGTAAATACGTTGTTGCAGTACTAAAACTTAAGACTATCAACGTCATATAAGTACCACTTTCAACATAGTAGACTGATGGCACAGCTGATAGTGTTGCCACGAATTTGTTTTTTCTACTTCGAGCACAAGCGGTTTCTTGTTAGTGAGTAAATACTGAATAAAGTATCGTTTTCATAAAGTTGTCTTTACATTATTAGAAACGGCTTAGCTTTAATTATCCTTTGAAACGAACAAATATGTTAATACATCGTATTTAAGCACTATTCGACCAACGGAGTTTTTCAACTTGAGCGTAAACCATCAAAATAATCGCGTAAGTCGAATACTTACTTTGTATGATACCAAACAAACCTATATGCATATATAAACTAACGGTGTGTAAAGGAGAAAGATATAATTTTAGAGGAGGTTTGTACTGCATTTGAATAGAAAGAGAGTGAAAAACCATTTTAGATTTTTTTTTATAAGTACACTCGGATGGAATTCGATTCCCGACCTTTCTATTACCAACAAAACCCCACTAGACAAGACTGATGCCCTTATCCACACGCTCACCTATATATATTATTATTACTATTATTATTTAGCACCGCGTCTTAATACCCATTCTGGTTATACTCTTAAGTACTAATTACTGTACTTGATTAGAAATTGGGAAGGTTGAATCTATAGGAATTGAACCCACATTTGCGTGGAGGGATGGTGGAAAACCATTTAGGGAAAACTACACCTAGTTCACCCAAACCGAAATTCGAACTTCAATCTCCCCGTCTTCGACAGTATAGCTCAACATGAAACTAGCGCGTTAGCCAATTATGCCACCGAGGCTGGTTTTAACCGACATAACAACTGTGTTTTGAAATTGTTCATAAAATAAAAAGAATACAAACATGAACATAATGTCCTGACTTTATAGTAATACTTTATCACTAATCTGTACTAGTAGTTTTAATAATAATCCAATTTTCATAGGTAGGACCTTATCTGAGAGATAGAAAATCTACTAAATCTACTTTCACGGGTTCATACGTCAATACATGGGATCTAAAGCTGTCACTTCTGATGGATAGAATCAATACCTATAAAATTATAATTATAAAATGATAAAATTCACTCAATGCTGCCTGCAAAAAAAATACGTTTTTATTTAATACTAATTTATTCTTACAAAAATACTACTTTAGACTTACCATCCCGAAGAAGGAGAATTTGAAGATGTCCTCACTGACCCGCTCCATGTCTTTAGCGTTGGCCTTGAGTTGAGTGCAGATCGCCTTACCGGCAAAGTCCGTGAGGGTGCAGTTGATGACGACTCCGTCGAACAGCAGATCTCTGGCGGGCGCAGTCATGAACACAGACTCCGGGTTGCGGTAAAGCGCCTTGATAGCCTTGTTGACCAGAGACAGCATCCCGGGTTTCTCTTTCTCCACAGTCAACACCATGGCCTGTAAGAGAGGAGCGAGGACGGAGACGTTCGTACCACAGCTGTCTTCAGACTGAGAGAGGTAGCTTGTGGAGGAGATGTAGGGAGAAGAAGGAACGTTCATACCACAGCTGTCTTCAGACAGAGAGAGGTAGCTTGTGGAGGAGATGTAGGGAGAAGAAGGAACGTTCGTACCACAGTTGTCTTCAGACTGAGAGAGGTAGCTTGTGGAGGAGATGTAGGGAGAAGAAGGAACGTTCATACCACAGCTGTCTTCAGACTGAGAGAGGTAGCTTGTGGAGGAGATGGAGGCAGAATAAGGAACGTTCGTACCACAGCTGTCTTCAGACTGAGAGAGGTAGCTTGTGGAGGAGATGTAGGGAGAAGAAGGAACGTTCGTACCACAGTTGTCTTCAGACTGAGAGAGGTAGCTTGTGGAGGAGATGTAGGTAGAAGAAGGAACGTTCGTACCACAGTTGTATTCAGACTGAGAGAGGAAGCTTGTGGAGGAGATGTAGGGAGAAGAAGAAACGTTCGTACCACAGTTGTATTCAGACTGAGAGAGGAAGCTTGTGGAGGAGATGTAGGGAGAAGAAGGAACGTTCGTACCACAGTTGTATTCAGACTGAGAGAGGTAGCTTGTGGAGGAGATGTAGGGAGAAGAAGGAACGTTCGTACCACAGTTGTCTTCAGACTGAGAGAGGTAGCTTGTGGAGGAGATGTAGGGAGAAGAAGGAACGTTCGTACCACAGCTGTCTTCAGACTGAGAGAGGAAGCTTGTGGAGGAGATGTAGGGAGAAGAAGAAACGTTCGTACCACAGTTGTATTCAGACTGAGAGAGGAAGCTTGTGGAGGAGATGTAGGGAGAAGAAGGAACGTTCGTACCACAGCTGTATTCAGACTGAGAGAGGTAGCTTGTGGAGGAGATGGAGGGAGAAGAAGGAACGTTCGTACCACAGCTGTCTTCAGACAGAGAGAGGTAGCTTGTGGAGGAGATTTAGGGAGAAGAAGGAACGTTCGTACCACAGCTGTCTTCAGACTGAGAGAGGTAGCTTGTGGAGGAGATTTAGGGAGAAGAAGGAACGTTCGTACCACAGCTGTCTTCAGACAGAGAGAGGTAGCTTGTGGAGGAGATTTAGGGAGAAGAAGGAACGTTCGTACCACAGCTGTCTTCAGACAGAGAGAGGTAGCTTGTGGAGGAGATTTAGGGAGAAGAAGGAACGTTCGTACTTCAGCTGTCTTCAGACTGAGAGAGGTAGCTTGTGGAGGAGATGTAGGGAGAAGAAGGAACGATCGTACCACAGCTGTATTCAGACTGAAAGAGGTAGCTTGTGGAGGAGATTTAGGGAGAAGAAGGAACGTTCGTACTTCAGCTGTCTTCAGACAGAGCGGGAGTTTGTGGTGGTGTTTTAAATGGGGTGGAAGCTCTTCAGTCATGGGAACAAGCTTATTTTGTCGTATAAAATAAAAAAATATAATTTCACGTAGTATGCAGATGTCATTTTTGACAGATGGTGTGAATGATGCCAGCTATTGAATAAAAATATTTTTCCCCTGAAAATAGGAATATAGTTAGCTGAGGATGGCAAGGTCAGGGTTTGAGACCTTGCTTGGTTAACTGATGTTATGTGTTCTTAAAATAGTTTCTCTCTTTTCGTTCACACAAATGTGGTTACACTTTGTCAAACCACCCTTTCGTAAACTCTGCTCCGTTAGAATCTAATATAAATTTGCGAATAACCTGAATGTTATGCTGAAAAGCTAGAATTATTTTTTCAGAAATAGTTTGGCAAATAAGTTTGACTATCTCTATTTTCTACCCCCACTATAATGTGTGTGTTTCATTCTATTCTATTTCTCGCTCTCTCTCTCTCTCTCTCTCTATATATATATATATATACATATATATATATATATATATATATATATACATATATATATATATATATATATATATATATATGTCACCACATGTTACTGCCTGTTCGGGTTACATACATAGAACTAATTGCAAATATGTGTTAAGGATGGGGAAGGTTGAATTTATAGGAAGTGAACCCACATTTTCCTAAAGGGAGCGTGAAAACCATTTAGTAAAAAAATACTAAGAACACCCAACTGGGATACAACTTCCAATCTCCACGTCATCGAAGGTCCAGTCTATTTCTGGAGTTACGCCTTTGAGCATTCGAACCCACCGAAGTGAGTTCTTCCTTCCTACCCTTTATTATATTTCTATGTTTACCCCTACTATACGTCTATGTGTCCTCACCAGTATGGCGACATGAGGGATGGTGACCAGTTCATCTCCTGTGAGTGGCAAGGACCTCTCTTTGTTGAAATGCCACATCATTTTAGGCTTGAACAGGACTGTGTCATCCTTTTCACGGTCTTTCAGTTCGTGCTTGGACTTATACTCGCTGAAAGTAATTAATTAATTATATGATGGATTTTATCTAATGGTTCCATCTGTAGCAAAAAAATCATTGATTAAAATTGTCGTGATTTTGCGATCGTTTGTAATTATTTTAATGGCGATGCCTACTTGAAGATTTCGAAGCTATTTTGTGTAGCGGGTTGCATCTTAACTTGACGCCCCTAAGCAGTCTAAGCACATTCTCACTTAGACACCAATGTAAATAGAGGAAAGAAAATGAGCAGTTCACCCCGCGAGGCCTCTTATTTATCTACTGATAACACTTCCCCTCTTCATCTGACGAGTTTGCACACTCTATAAACTATCTGCTCCTTGAAAACATTAAATTTATTTCTAAAATTACCATTTTCTTAGTTCTTATTCTATAGAGACTTAATGCGTCCACGTACTTTTTAATATACATCCTGGCAGGAAGACTCCTACCGGCCATTTTAGTGACCAAGCCAAACAACCTGAGGTGTAGATGATTTCTATTTCAAGATAAAAATAATAATTTTGTGACGTATGATATTTAAAAAAATTATTATTTAAGAATTTATGGTTTTAGTTTCAATGTTATATCTTTAAAACTAGCTGAATACAACTTAAATTCACTAAATGGAGAATCCTATCATGGCTGGCTGTGACGTCACAGGTAGACAACGCCCCTTAAAAAGGTTTTGCGACTACATTTAAATGATCTTTTGCAAGAAAATATAGAAGTTTTTCCTTTTTTTTTCTAGCACCATGTCTTTCTACCCGTTTGGTTCATGCACATATTTACTAATTACACTAATGTGTTAGGGATGAGAAAGGTTTGAATTTAGAGGAAGTGTACCGTATTTGTGTGGAGGTTGAATTAAAACTCATTTAGGAAAAACTACCCTTAGTACACCTGACAGAGGTTTGAACCTCAATATCCCCGTCATCGGCAGTCTAGTCTACTGCGAGAGTAGCGCGTTAGACCAGGGTTTCCAACTGGCGGCCCGCGACGCCTTTTATTTTTTGAAGGCCCGCTAATTTTCTTGGAAAATTAATCTACTGTGGTGAGATCGATATTTTCAGCCGAGAAAATTAAAGTTTTGACTTGCGTGGGAATAATCTATTAAGGCTACAAATTATGTTAATTCAGTTAAAAGCTTAGTTGAGCTTTCTTTTTATAATAACTTGTGTGTCCACGTGAGTCTTATTTCCTTTAACCCCTTAGCCGATTATGGTGCGGCCCAGCACTATACTCATGGATTCAAATGCCACCCAGTTCGGTGTCCGAATGGTCTAAGGCGCTACGCTCGCAGTAGACTATACTGTGATCTAAACTGCTTTAGGGTCCGCGTGGTTTGTAGGCTGGGGAGCATAGTTGCCACATAGCGGGAGTTCACGCGTTGCCACTATGCAAGCATACTCGGTGACTGTCAAGATATCTGGCAACGGGCATCGGTTGCTATGACAACTACCCTTCACGGATTGGTCGAGCTGTGACGAGCCTCCACTCCCCGCTCCGTCTGCGCTGACCACAATCCTAGAGCAGTTTAAAACGTAGCGCAGTATAGACTGCCGATGACGGGGAGATCGAGGTTCAAATCTAGATCAGGTATACTGAGGGTGGTTTTCTCCAAAGTGGTTTTCCACTCTACTTCCACGCAAACGTGGGTACACTTCCTCTAAATATAGCCTTCCTCATGCTTAAAAACCATTACCGTAATTAGTACATAAGCGTATAAACCGAGCGGGCAATAATACGCGGAAAAAAATAATTAACCAACAAGCTTTCAGCTGATTGTAGGATGTAGCACTATACTCTGTGGATAGCTCATGAATCTATTACAATGGTTCCAGTCTGTATCCGAACCCTCATACTCTCAAGTCAGAGTCAATCACTTTCACGTTCGGTACAGAATTGCTAGTAAATACATGGGATAAAATATAATTTGCATTTTAAAAGACTGCCACAATAATTGGCTTTCAAACTGCAGCATTGGTTATTAGTAGTCCTATTTAGTCAATAATACATTAGAAGACAAAATACGTTTGACCAATTTCAAATACTTTTTTTTACCATTGTAAAACACACACCCGACACTAAAGTCACGGAAGTTATTATTTTTTAAACAATATCATATCGATTTATAAATTTAATGGAAAAGTACACGAATACCATATTTATTTTTTTAATTTGGTAATTTAAACCTTAAGTTCGATTTTAAAAGGTTAGGCGTCTTCTTTCTCTTCAGCAATAGGCGTGGCTTTTGTCCTACTCTATTTTTTCTACATTATATTATATTAATATTTTAACGAATTCTTATTCTATTTTAAACTCAGTCTCGGAAAATAATAATATAAAATTCTGTTTGATCACCTTTACATAATATAATATAAGCCAAGACTTAGATACTGTCGTTATAAAATTAAAAGGTATGAGTTCAAATAAATTAATTAATAGATTGAATATTGAGGATAAATATCGTTATTAATAACACTTTTACTAATTGTTTGTACTCCATTTTTTTTCTGTTTTTCCTTAACACACTTTGATATTTAAAATTTTTACCTTGACTACATTTATTATAGTATAGTCAAATTGGTCAAATTAACAAACATGACATAATACACAAATAATTGACAAACTAGTTTTTAACGAAAGTGAAAAAAAAATATTAAAACAACAAGTTAAAACATAACTATTCATAAGTTGGTGATTGCTTGAATTGTACAAGTTGCAGTATCCAAATCACTTTCTAAAATATTTTAACCCTATTTTTTTTAAACTATCTAAGTCTTATCTGAGAATTTTGTTCCCGTTACTCCTTTCAGTGTTCCAGTATATGATAGAGATTACTGGAATCTTAGTTAGCCAACATGTTTCGGTATTCGATTTTTACGTACCATAGTCATGGAACTGTAAATTTAAAATTAAATACTTAGTAAAGATTATTGGATAATATAACAGTTAGATTGAGTGAAATATGGAATGTAACCCATAACATAGAAAAAAGAATAATATGACAATATTTAAACACTGTTTAGATATTGTTACATTACCTTTGTACACCTTTGCATACCTTTGTAATTTAATAACGACAATATCTAAGTCTTGGATTATATTATATTCATTTTTTCCTTACGAAAGATTCAATTAGAATGTTTTCTAAAATGTTGACTTTTACATAAGGCTAATAAGTGTATTCATGGTTAACTACTACATTGCATGTTGTTAAACTAACGTTAATTTAAGTATTTAATTATTATTTTCAGTTCAGTTTGGGTAGGCTAGTTAACTACAGCTACACTCAAATATTACAAGAACTAATATCATATTTCTAGCCATCAACGACAATTTTGTGTATCTTAGTAGTATCTTTATTAAATCCCAGGACACCTTTGACAAATATTCAAGCACTGTTGAGGTCATCATGTGAAAAAAATTTATATACTTCTACTGAAGCAATATTTGATTTATTTTGGACAAAAAATGTTTTGACATAAAACTATTAAAAAAATACTGCCCTTAACTTAAGTTCCCTAGAATGCCACCTTAAATTATACCCTCACACTAATCTTCATTTATTTATTCGCAAACGTTATATGAAAAACATTTAATTGTTTCTACTAGAGCCTACCATATTACATGCTAGGAATATATTTACTTGGGCTATCAGAGCCTACCATATTACATGCTAAGGAATATATTTACATGTTTCTACCAGAGCCTACCATATTATATGCCAGGAATATATTTACTTATTTCTACCAGAGCCTACCATATTACATGCCAGGAATATATTTATTTGTTTCAGAGCTTACCATATTACATGCTAGGAAGATATTTACTTGTTTCTACCAGAGCCTACCATATTACATGCCAGGAATATATTTACTTTGTTTCTACCAGAGCCTACCATATTACATGCAGGAATATATTTACTTGTTTCTACAGAGCCTACCATATTACATGCCAGGAATATATTTACTTGTTTCTAACAGAGCCTACCATATTACATGCCAGGAATATATTATTTGTTTCTAACCAGAGCTTACCATATTACATGCTAGGAGGTATTTACTTGTTTCTATCAGAGCATACCATGTTACATGTAGTAGGTATTTACTTGTTTCTATCAGAGCATACATGTTACAATGCTATGAAAATATTTACTTGTTTCTACCAGAGCTTACCATATTACATGCTAGGAGGATTATTTATTTGTTTTACAGAGCTTACCATATTACAATGTAGGAGATATTTACTTGTTTCAAATCAGAGATACCATATTACATGCTATGAAGATATTTATTTGGCTCTCAGACCCTACCATGTTACATGCTAGGAAGGTATTCACTTGTTTTAATAGAATTTACACTGTATATTTGATTTTTACTAAACCCCAAAGAAATGTTCAACCCCAAATCTAAAGGGAATTCCACTTCACGGCTTTGGGGACCACAGCCAGAGGCCCCTCAGTCCTCTTAGACTAATTATATGAAAACAAGTTGAGGAAAAGACGTTAAAATAAAATCTAATCTAATAAGAACATTAATACAAACACAAAATGGCTTTTATAAATGATGGAATTTGATCTATAATTTTAATAAATACAATTTCATACAATTATAAATATTTAATTTGGTACTCAAGTGTTTACTTACTCATAAAAGAATGGGCCTATCTCTTCCACAACCGGCTTAGCCCCTTTCTGTATCTCTAAAGGATTGGTGTAGTTAAATAAATATATTTGAAACTCAATTGGTTCAGGAAATCGCTCCCACATTTTCCTTATATCCGACCCAGGCTTTAAAGCAAGCATCTATAAACAAACAAAACATGATCTAATTCTTATTATTTTATAACCGTGTCTTACTACCTGTTCAGGTTAAACGCATATATGATAATTACCCTAACGGGGTAGGGATGATGAAGAAAGCATTTTAGAGGTAATCTACCAACTTATCGTGGGGGCAGAGTGATAATCCATTTAGGAAAAACCACCTTCCATATACCTGACCGGGACTCGAACCCCAATCTCCCCGTTACTGGCAGGCATGTCTTAACACGAGAGTAATGCCTTAGACAGGTTCCCACCTTTTTTCGCTCTCATACCACTTTTCAGCCTATTTCCATGAATTGTATGTACCCTTAATATTAGCAAGATGTTTAATTACTACAGTAGTAGTTAGTTCTGATTTATTTGTTGGTAGTGAAAATAAATGGGCAAGTAATGGGATTAAAAAACAATGTAATAATAATGTGAATAAAGAGTGGGTATATTTTTATATTCAAAAAAGCAAAAGCTACAATAAAAACTAACACAATTTATTTATCAATTAATAACTATAAAAACTATTATATGTTTGAAATTGAATTCATTTTCTTAAGGTCAAATATATAATAAAACCCGCAATGCCCCTCGCTATATCGTTGAGTTAGTTTCATAACTTTTGACTGATCTCTTGGCTTACTGTACTGGCTTTTCCCGCCATTATTAAAATATTTTCACTTAACCCTGAACGTTCTGGCACGTAACCGTGGGGGTATGCGTATCCCCACGTTGGGAACCCCTGCTTTAGACCATCTGGACACTGAAGCTGATAAATTAAAATTAACCTCAAGAAGATACCACGTGCTACCAGATATTCTTAGTACTTGTTTCAAACATAGTTGCACACTTTATAAAACTCGCATAGGGGGGCGTGACGACTAAACATCATGCTCATTTAGTCTGGTTTGCCGGTGACAGGGAGTTAAAGGATCAAATCCTGCCCTGGTATACTGAGGGAGATTTTCCCCTGAATGGTTTTCCACTTTACTTCCACGCAGATGAGGGTGCATTTAAAGTAAATTCTACTGTTATGATCCCTACCCCACTTTAAAATGTGCATTTAACTCTAACGGGCATTATATCGTGTCAACAGTGAGTGGGTTCCATAGGTCCAGGACAAGAGTATTCTAGAACCTCGTATGGCCATCTATAGTGGGTTCCATAGGTCCAGGACAATAGTATTCTAGAACCTCGTATGGCCATCTATAGTGGGTTCCATAGGTCCAGGACAATAGTATTCTAGAACCTCGTATGGCCATCTATAGTGGGTTCCATAGGTCCAGGACAATAGTATTCTAGAACCTCGTATGGCCATCTATAGTGGGTTCCATAGGTCCAGGACAATAGTATTCTAGAACCTCGTATGGCCATCTATAGTGGGTTCCATAGGTCCAGGACAATAGTATTCTAGAACCTCGTATGGCCATCTATAGTGGGTTCCATAGGTCCAGGACAAGTATTCTAGAACCTCGTATGGCCATCTATATGGGTTCCATAGGTCCAGGACAAAGTATTCTAGAACCTCGTATGGCCATCTATAATGGGTTCCATAGGTCCAGGACAAGAGTATTCTAGAACCTCGTATGGCCATCTATAGTGGGTTTCATAGGTACAGGGCAAGAGAATTCTAGAACCTCGTATGGCCATCTATAGTGGGTTCCATAGGTCCAGGACAAGAGTATTCTAGAACCTCGTATGGCCATCTATAGTGGGTTCCATAGGTCCAGGGCAAGAGTATTCTAGAATCTCGTATGACCATCTATAGTGGGTTCCATAGGTCCAAGGCAAGAGTATTCTAGAACCTCGTATGACCATCTATAGTGGGTTCCATAGGTCCAAGGCAAGAGTATTCTAGAATCTCGTATGACCATCTATAGTGGGTTCCATAGGTCCAAGGCAAGAGTATTCTAGAACCTCGTATGGCCATCTATAGTGGGTTCCATAGGTCCAGGGCAAGAGTATTCTAGAACCTCGTATGGCCATCTATAGTGGGTTCCATAGGTCCAGGGCAAGAGTATTCTAGAACCTCGTATGGCCATCTATAGTGGGTTCCATAGGTCCAGGGCAAGAGTATTCTAGCAACCTCGTATGGCCATCTATAGTAGGGTTCTGATGGGTAAAACTTTATAAAATACAAACATAAGTGTTAGGAGAAATGAGTCGAGTCAAAGTAACAAAATAAATTAATCCTAATGAAGATTGTTGACGAAATGATACATTATGGTTAGCAAGCAGTCAATATATTAAATAAAGGAGAGTGAATTAATTTACCATATTTAAGAGTAAGCGCTAGCATTTGGAACTAAAGTAAAATATTTGGACCTGTGCAAGAAAATGGGGAACTCAAAATATTAGGTAAAAATGTTGAGGTATATGAACTTTTTAAGGAAGCAGACATGACAGTAATAATAAGAAGTAAAAGAGATGTATTGAGAAGAGAGAAGGCAATTATTATAAAACAGGTGTATCTAGGAAAACCAGAGTAAAGAAGGTCACTGGGGAGACCGAAGCTCGGATGGGGTGACGGAGTAAGGAGTGACCTTAGAGCAATGGTTGTAGATCAGACTACCACTGTCGACAGGAAAGCGTGGAAGAGGCTGAATAACGAGGCTATGAACAGACTGTAGTTCAAATGGCCCACTAGGTAAAGCTAAAGAGCAGGTAATAGTAAATCCATTTATTGTCCTCAGTGTTATATTTTGACTGATTTCTAACCATAATCCATAATATCAATTTATCAACCGATTTAATTTTAATTTAATTATTTTTCTGCTTTTAATCGACTGATTTCTCCTAACATTAAATAATCTCACTTTAATAAAAATTTAAAATTTGTTTCAAAAATACAAACACATTTTTATGTGGTCAACCTTGCTTTTATTTTTGGCACTGCGTTTTATTACTCATTCGGGTTGTACGCCTATGCTACTAATTACGATGATGGGTTCAGTATGAGTAAGGTTGTATTTGGAGAAAATGTGTACATGCATTTGCGTGGAGGGAGAGTGGAAAACCATTTTGGAAAAGCCATCTTCAGTACACCCGACCGGGGTTCGAATCTCTATCTCCCAATTATTGGTAGTCTAGTCTATTGAGAACGTGATGCCTTAGACCGTGCGGCCACCAAAGCGGGTGTCAACATAGCTAACACCTTAATATATCAATAGGTATTTATTATTTATATCAAAAGTTACAGCTGAAGATAAGTCTACTTGACGTATGAATACGTGAAAGTGGTTTTAGTAAATTCTTATAGGTGTAGAAAATATTCCCGTCATGTCTAAATTAGAGTGTACTTTAATACCTTCTTAGGATGTCTCGTACTTACCGATGATATTTGACTCTTGATGAGGGTGGGGAATCCATAGAAGCCCATAATGGCCCCCAGAGCAACCACACCCCTCCCTGGCCCCCAAAACTTTGGGCAGGTTTACCATATCTGTAAACTTGGAGATGAATTTGCAATCACTTTAATGAGCCCGTCTTAAGAGGCTGGGGAGCGATAAATTTAATCTACGTACTCCGTGAGCTTCATATCCTTAAAGTCCTTAAGGTGGGTTGGAATGAAACGCTAGACTAGGTCAGTTTGTTTTTGCATTTTTATATCAAAACAATTTTTTGGCCAAAATATATAAAAGGGTTAAAAAAATAACACATTTTATTAAGTTGAGATGGTAACGGATACGAATTAAGGGCAGTATTTTGGAAGTTTTTATAGTACATTTTTTTCCAGAATAAATAAAAGGGTTAAAAAAACATACATTCTTTTAAGGTGGGATGGCAATGAATATGAATTAGGGGTAGTATTTTGGAAGTTTTTGTAGTAAAATTTTTTTTGGCCAAAATAAACAAATAATTTCTCCATTAGAAACACAGAGATTAATTTTCTTCACATGGTGACCTAAACAGTTCTTTACTCTTGTCAAGGGTGTCCTGGAATTTAATGACAACATTTATTTTCAAATAAAAGGTTCTTATCTAATGCCGCTATCATGACATATATTAAACAACTATTGATGTCACCATGTGTATCAAATTAAACTTTATGTTTCTACTAGAGCAATAGTTTATTTATTTTGGCCAAAAAGATGTTTTACTATAAGACTCACGAAAATACTGTCCTTAATTCGCATTCATTGCCATCCCGCCTTGATAGAATGTGTGTTTTTCTTAACCCTTTTATTTATTTTAGCAAAAAAATAAAAAAATTGTACTACAAAAACTTACAAAATACTGCCCTTAATTCATATTTATTGCCATCTCACCTTAATAAAATTAGTTTTTTAAACCTTTTTTTACAAACTAAAAAAAAGTATTCTACTATCGACAGTTCCGAATATTTGTGATTGTCATCGCGGAATTTGAACATCAACTTTTTCTTCTTAATTAAAAATTTCTGTTTTGCTCCTGAACTGTGTATGTTATGTATGTTATATGTATAAAATTAAAATAAACACATCTACTCCAATATTTGATTTATTTTGGCAAAAAATGTTATCTTGTTATAAAAACTGTAAACGTATTTACATAGGCTCGAGTTTATTTCCATTCCACTCGTATTACTTTTAATATCGTTAAAATGTGTGAACCAACGGCAAAATATAATACAACGTCCAATAATAATACAATTTAATTAAATTTGATTAACAACAACAACCTTTTAATAATTGTTTTTGATGCTTAGTGTTTTTATTTAAAATAACAATAGCTTCAATATATTACAATTTTCTAGGATTTACTATTAAAGGTAGATAAATTGGAATACAATATGTTTATGAAATGGAGATGGTTCTCATTATTATATTATTATATTATTATATTATTATTATTTTTATTATTATTATTATTATTATTAGTGTTCTATCTTATGACATGTCCATATCTTCTGTCAGTGAACGTAGACCTCCAATTCACCCTGTCCTCTGCTTCCTCCTTCAGCTCCAAAAATTTTCTTCTTTCCTTTAAATTATCCAATATTTGAATCCTCCTTATTCTTATAAACTTCCTTTTCCTTCAACCTTTCCTTCCATCACGTCTTGCAGAACATAGTTCTTTCCAAGGATGTGTCCGATACAATTTGCTTTGCACCGAGTAATAACATCTGGAATGGTTCTATTTCACCTACTCTTTTTGGGACTACTTTATTGTTCACCCCGTCCGTCCACCTGATGAGCTTAAGTCTTCTCCACACCAGATTTTAAATCTATCCAAGTATTTCTTTTCCATCTTCCTGAAAGTCCAATTTTCTGCTCCGTACAAGCACGGTGCTCTAAATGCATCGTTCCAATAGTTTCTTCTAGTTCCAAAATCAACTTGCTGGTCATCAGTAACCTCTTCTTGTTTAAACTTCCTTGGCCATGACAATCCTTTTTGGTGCAGTAGACATAATTTATCAGCAGACTACCCCGATAACTCAACTGAATGCTTTCCAAATCCTGTTTTCACTACTATCATAAAATGATTTAATTCCGAATCCCGTATCTAAATTCATTTATTTGTCTATCCATGATTGGTTTCTCGCAGCCGTTCGTAGCGACAATCCATTAGAGAGCTAAAGTTGATCTAACCAATCCAGTTTATCAAGCATAGCTTTCAAGTGAAAGTCTTTGGATTGTTTTCGATAGAAAAAAACTATGGTATTGGATTCCTCACTAGATAAGCCACGCCTGAAGATGTGATGGTAATTTAAAATTCATTCCTTTCTAGGGTTATTGTTTAGTGACATAGTGACGTCGTTTATGGCTATTTTTATATTAGAGTTGGTGACCTGGCGGTCTAGGGTAAGGTGTTGGACTTATGTGCTGGGGGTCCGGGGTTCAATCCTCGGTCCCGGCGCAGATTTATCTAATTGCCAAATCCTTCCTTCACCTCTGACAATACGTGTATTAATCACAACTTGTGGATGTGTGGAATTCAGGCCTCCACCGTGGTTCGGATCCCACGTTAAACTGTAGGTACCCAATTTAATCTCACAATCAACCTACCATTACAAATTAGTGTAAGTATGTACAACCCGAACGGGTAGTAAGACGCGGTGCTAATAATAATAATAATAAATAATAATAATAATAATAATAATAATATATAATAATTATATATAGATTAATTTTTTTCATCGCGTTTTATTACCTGTTCAGCTAACACGCATTTTTTATACTTACTCTATTAGAATAGGAATGAGGAAGGAAACATTTTAGAGAAAATCTACCCGCATTTGCATGAAAGGAGATTTGAAACCATTTAGCACTTAAAATAATTAACCCAGTAAGGAATTGAGCTCCGACCTCCCCATGATCAGAAAACCAGACAAGACAAGATTAACACCAAAAGCGTGTTCACTGGTGTGCTATAGTAATTTTTTTAAGTTTTGAACATTATAAAATAATTTGACAAATGACATCTTTTTCCCGTGAATTAAATCCAAAATATTTACACGACGTTTGTCTAACAAGTGAGATATTAGACTTCATCCGGTATTAGGTATTGTCCTATTACTCATTATTTAATGCTTTTCCTTCCAAATACCTATTCATAGTATCAACATTGATTGAAAGTTAAATAAATGGTACGGTGAAACGTGCGGAATTTCTCTCTCCTTGGCCTAAAATGGGAGATGCTTACTCAAAATTCGTAAGATTTATGAAACGAAATAATAAATAAAATTACAGAGACGCTTCACCAAAGATAATATATGAATTGATATAAACTGTTACAGAAACAAATTGAGAAAAAAGTAACATCTCTGTTCACCAAACAGCATAACATTCAATTTCCTATACTTCAATTTAAAAAATATATTCACCAATATCTCAGAAACTTTTTGTTTTATAAAAATATATTTTTTAATAAAAGTTCCTTAGTTTTAATAGTACTACAACTTACAAACGTTAAGTCACTTCTTATCTCGTATAATTGTAACGTTATATTTAAAATTGAAATTTCAGGGGAAGTTGATAGCTGGCATTTATTTTGTAATGTCTGTATAAGAAATCTGATTAGAATCTTTATAACAGATTTTGAGAAAATTGCTTTTTCTTTTTTCACCCTTAGTTATTTTAGGCTTGGATACATATATTTCCGAAAATATTAATCAAAGAAACCTTAAAAAAAACTAAATTCCAAGCTTTAGCCTGATCGGTAACATCGTTTTGACCCGCCTCGGTGGCGTAGTTGGCTAACGCGCTAGTCGTGTTGAGCCCGACTGCCGAGGACGGGGAGATCGAGGTTCGAATCTCGATCGGGTGAACTGGGGGTGGTTTTTCATAAATGGTTTTCCACTCTCCCTCCACGAAAATTCGGGTTCACTTCCTCTTAATTCAACCTTCCCAATTCCTAATCCATTAGCGTAATTAGTACTTAAGCGTATAACCCGAACGGGTAGTAAGACGCGGTGCTAAAATAAATAAATAACATCGTTTTGGATCAAGTCCTAGTAATAGACAGCCATACGACATTAAAAAAACACTTGTTTCGGGTTCAGGGAGTCCTGAAACATCAACATCAAACAAAATATCTAGTTCTACCCAAACGGTTTGTAAGACGCAGTGCTAAATAAATAAATAAAAATCTAGTTATATATTTTTTTGACGAACACAATACTCAATATAACCGACGGGTATGAGAAAGTAAAAATTAGCAAATTAGCATAAGCTTGTATTTTAATAGACTTTTTGTCAGTGGCGTACGTAGATTAGTTCCCCCCTCGCATAAACCAATGCGATAGAACTAACTAAACTACGGCGTGAACCAGAGTTAGAGTCTAGTAGCCTATTAAATCATGATCTACCAAAAGCTCATCCCAAATTTAACCATGATATGAAAACATAACACTTATACAAACTTTATATTAGCCATATCAAATTTAAATATACAGGAATGTTCGGAAACTCATAGCCCAAACTGCACATATAGTTTGTTTGAACCAAAATCAATAAAAAAATCCCTATACCCTTAAATCCGGAAAACTATGCTATTACTATTAAATTGTGTTCAAAGTTTCGGCTACAATGTCTGGAGTGCAAAGATATTTAAGCATGTGTGTATAACAGGTTGCATAGGAGCTAGGCGCGCGGCACAGAGCCCCTCGACATCTTGGAACACGGGAGCAGACAGAAAATATAGCAATTAATATTAAACAACATATAATTTCCTCTAGAAATGTAAATACGTTCTAAGGGTCATCAATAACGCTCCTAAATCACAGAAAGTACTTGCCACTATTACATGTGCAGTGCCACGCGCCTAGCTCCTATGCAACTTGTTCTACACGCATGCTTGACAGCTTTTCTCTCCAGGCGCTGTACGCTGAAACATTTTACAACAATTTGATGATATTAACATAGTTTGCAGGATGTTTGTATATAGGAATTTTTATTACTTTTGGTTCAAACAAGCTATATGTGCAGTTTGGGCAATGAATTTCTGAACATTCTGTACAGTAGTATTTCGGTAGGAAGATTTTTTCATAAAATACAAACATATTATTTTGAGGTCAACGATAAAAATATTTATATTTTATTAGTGTTAATTTTTAGATATTTATAATATATGTCAACATTTATAGCTGAATTTTACATGTCTTGACGTATGGATATATGAAATAAAATAGGGCTTGTGTAAAATGTGTATATTTTAATTCCAGTTTCCATAGAAAGAATCTTATTTGGCAGTTAGAAGGGATAATATACACAGGCCCTATTTTATCTCATATATCCATACGTCAAGTCATGTGAAATTCAGCTATAAATTTTGACATATATTATAAATACCTATAAATTAACACTAATATAATATTAAATGTTTTTATCGTTGACCTCAAAATAATGTTTGAATTATATATAATACAAACATTATTTTGAGGTCAGGTATATATATATATATATATATATACACTCATTCCTAAACTATGTTCAACAGTTAGTTGATTTTAAATGTATTGCTTCCTAGACATTAATATAATATGATGACTCTTTTAGAAGTATATTAGTTCAGTTTTAAAATTGTATTTATTATAAACTCATGTGTGATTGATTATAAATAAAGAGTTGCTCTTGAATATAGTGTAACACTTTTTTATAAAATGAAGTTTAATATTATTTATATGTCATATTTTGAAATTTAAAAAAATCGACAACTCATGTTCTTTTTTTTTCACACTTTTAATCTAGCACGTTTTTGGTGTTATTTGTTATCGTGTCTAATATGTAGTATAACCAATTTCAGACGTTTCTTGACCAGTCTATTTTCTACCATCCTTGCACGACAAAAAAGTCCACAAAATTTTCTAGGAAGAACGTTTTAAAAAATAAAAACTTATTTTTCCGGTCAACATTGATAACGTCCCAATCGTGTGTCCTAAGAGGTGTTTTCCCTAAATGATTTTCTTTCCTTCTCCACACAAATTCTGGTACACTTCTTATAAATTCAAACTTTCTCATTCCTGCCCATAACTTGAATGGGGAGTAAGACATGATGCTAAAAAAAATTAGTGTTATTTTGTAGGCATTGAGAATGCCCATCAAAAAGATTCAGATCAAATGCCTTGACGTATGAATATATTTTTATATCGTATGCTTTTTACAATCATTATAAATAGGACAGCTTCTATTTATTGCAGTCTGTTAACGTTGCTTAAATTTCTCTGAGCAACTCGTATCAACTAGGGCAGCGTGCAGCTTTCAACGTCCTACTCTTTAACTACCTTAAACCTAGCACAGACACAACACCCAACCCTCGGACGTTAATTCTCACTTTGAAAGGGGAAACTCAAATTTAATCTTCGTTAACTTTTTTCAGCAATGCATGAAAATTCTAAGGGGAAAGACACGTTATCGACATAGCTAAGGCATCGGACTTTAAGGTAGATTTAGTATTTTCATTTAATTTATTAGAGATATTTAACTTGCACTTTATAAACCAACTGATTATATCAGCACATGACTTATAAGCTAGATTAAATCTAGAACAGACACAACATCCAGCCCTCCGGCAATTAATTCCTCACTGTGAAAGGAGAAACCCTACATTTCACGAATGATAAGTTTTTCAATCATGCCAGGAATCGAAACTGGGACCCTTATCTCAGTAGACAGACACGCTACTGACTGAGCTAAGGTGTCGGACTAGATTTTAAGAAGCTGCCCAACCGTCATAAAAGGTTATTCCTATGAAAATTTGACCTTACTAACCTTTATCTTACAGAATCTTGTAATATCAACGGAGAGCCTCTTTCTCGGTGGTCGATGACGCTATGAAGTCCTCCTGGTGACCGCAATACTATCGTGTCCTTATGGCGATGGTCCGCGCGCAGACGTCAAGAGCGATGGTTGTGTGACGTCACGGTAACTACCCTCCAAATTACTAAAACACTGGGTAGTGGCTATCCGCCATTTAAATTACTAAAACACCGGTTAGTGTACCTGTACTTTGTAACTTCGTGAGAAACTGGTAAGATCAGGAGCCGGAAACGAATTGGCGGGAAAGTTGATGAATGATTTAAAAAAAAAAATATGTGTATGTATATGCATGCATGTGTACATATATGTGTAAGTGTAATTGTTGTTTTAGAATATTTCTGTCATTTTAAGAGGGATAATTTAACAGATAAAATAACTATTCAAAATGTTGACGATGTCCCTTGAAAATTATCATGGACAATAGGATTATAGTTTTACCTCACTGGTCTTGGGGTAAGGTACTATCTCAAAAGCCAATGTTCGCTGGTTCTAGCCCAGTTGAGGTCAACGGAATTGTCTTGATCCATAAAATATCCGTAGCACAAACCCCTGCGGAGCGGGATTAAAGCCATTGGTCCCCCATCAACTGTGGAGTGTCAAATAACCCTGAAAGGTATGTGAAAATAACTTTCCGGGAATATTGGTAGAACCTTTCACGCGCGCTCATAGAAATTCAATGTGGAAGACAATGGGGAAATAGCACACTTTTTGAATTCCAATATTACATGTGTTTCAACCAGATGGTATAGGCAGTACTAACCAGCTGAAGTTCCTATCATAGCTCCAAATAGATACCAGTAGAAATCACATCAAACCAAACTTTGGCTTGTTGACCTAATGTGGGAGCGCAGGGGACGTCAGAAAAGTTAAGTGTTTTCTAAATTTTTTTAGCGAAATATATTTTTGGTCAAAATATTGCGTCAAAAGAAACATGGAGTTTAATTTTCTTCTCGTGGTTATATCAGCAGTTGTTGATTATCTGTCATGAGCTTAGCGGCATTAGATGAGAACATTTTAAATGAAAAGAAAGAGTTGTCTTTAAATTCCAGGACACCCTTTACAGATATTAAAATACCGTTGAAGCCATTATGTGACGAAAATTAAATTCTATGTTTCTTCTAGATACATATTTGATTTATTTTGACCAAAAAAAATTTTGATATAAAAACTATCTTTTATCACGCTACCTATATTCACACATTAAAAAGAAGAATATATGACAATATATTATATATATTATATCATTGGACCCGTTCAATAACATATTATAACAATTATAAGATACTTTAAGATGTCCTAAAAAATGCGTAGATCCAATTTAGTAAAAAGAATCAGTTTATAAGTAGAAGCATTTAATTTGCTACGTTAGGATTTATTGATTTAATACTCGTATTAGTTTTACGAAAACATTAATATGTACAGCCACTAAACCAAATATTAAATTCAATAAATTGTAGTTTTCAAAAATAAATTCCTCTCTGAAAAAACTAGCTCTTATGTGGAGGGAGAGTGGAAAGCCATTTTGGAAAATCCACCCTCAGTAGACTCGACTGCGATTCAAACCTCAATATCCCCATCATCGGCAGTCTAATATAAAACGAGATTAGTGCGTTAGACAATGCAGCCACCGAAGCGGGTTTATTTTATAGTGTTGTAGTCTTAGTAATAGGCTATCCATAATAAAATGTTTTATTTAATTTGTTTCCGTGACAAATATGATTGATATGATCCGTTTTTCTAATATCTTCACCGGGATTCCTAAAATTATCCAAGAAAAAACTTATACTTAACTATTATTTCCGTTGTAGGACTCAAACATGTGACTGAGTCTTTTTGAAATATCAAATCATCAAACATGTTTTTCCCATCCCCATGAAAAAAGTTTAACATAATATATTATAAATAAAAAAATAGTTGAGTAATCGTTTTAAATAATCTATAAAACTAACGAATTTTTTTATGCTATATGAGTTAAATTAAAACCTATCCTATCTTAGCTAGTTCTATCCAGTCCCCTCAATTACAACCCTATCACTATCTTGAGCTAGTTCTATCCAGTCCCCGTCATTAACAACCTATCCCTATCTTGAGCTAGTCTATCCAGTCCACCTCATTACAACCTATCCTATCTTGAGCTAGCTTCTATCCAGTCCCCCTCATTACACCCTATCACTATCTTGAGCTAGTTCTATCCAGTCCCCCTCATTACACCCTATCACTATCTTGAGCTAGTTCTATCCAGTCCCCCTCATTACACCTATCACTATCTTGAGCTAGCTCTATCCAGTCCCCGTCATTAAAACCTATCCCTATATTGAGCTAGTTCTATCCAGTCCACCTCATTACAACCTATCCCTATCTTGAGCTAGTTCTATCCAGTCCACCTCATTACACCCTATCACTATCTTGAGCTAGCTCTATCCAGTCCCCGTCATTAAAACCTATCCCTATCTTGAGCTAGTTCTATCCAGTCCACCTCATTACAACCTATCCCTATCTTGAGCTAGCTCTATCCAGTCCCCCTCATTACACCCTATCACTATCTTGAGCTAGTTCTATCCAGTCCGCTTCATTACACCCTATCACTATCTTGAGCTAGTTCTATCCAGTCCCCCTCATTACACCCTATCACTATCTTGAGCTAGCTCTATCCAGTCCCCGTCATTAAAACCTATCCCTATATTGAGCTAGTTCTATCCAGTCCACCTCATTACAACATATCCCTATCTTGAGCTAGTTCTATCCAGTCCCCCTAATTACACCCTATCCTTATCTTGAGCTAGTTCTATCCAGTCCCCCTCATTACATCCTATCACTATCTTGAGCTAGTTCTATCCAGTCCCCCTCATTACACCCTATCACTATCTTGAGCTAGATCTATCCAGTCCCCCTCATTACACCCTATCACTATCTTGAGCTAGTTCTATCCAGTCCCCCTCATTACACCCTATCACTATCTTGAGCTAGCTCTATCCAGTCCCCGTCATTAAAACCTATCCCTATCTTGAGCTAGTTCTATCCAGTCCACCTCATTACAACATATCCCTATCTTGAGCTAGTTCTATCCAGTCCCCCTAATTACACCCTATCCTTATCTTGAGCTAGCTCTATCCAGTCCACCTCATTACACCCTATCTCTTTCAGGTCCATTCTAAAATTATCCTCCCATCTGCATCTAGGTCTTCCCAACGGTCTCTTCCCATTGGGTCTTCCAGTGAGTACCCTGAACACGGTTCTAGATTCTACCATTCACGATTAATGTCCCATCCACCGTTATCTACGAGACTTGATAATCCTAAAAATGTCTTGTGATGAGTACATGGTCTGTAGCTCATCACTATGTAACTATCTCTTTTCTTGGAACAAATATGCTACTTAGTACTTTGTTTTTTAATACCCTTAATTTTTTTTATTAATGTGCTTAGCGAACCTGGAGGGTTTGGAGAGGAAATAAAACTTGAAGTGTGCATATTAACTACATAGGGTTTAAATATGTTCGGAAAAGCTTATAATTTGACCCATTTGACACTGATAATGCCGTAGATATGGTGGCCGCTACTGTGTTCTAGTGTACCTTTGTGATATTAAAAAGTAACTTAATATGGTAGTTTCTAATTTCCACTCGAATGACAACTTTTTTTAAAATACCAATATGAATAGGGACAAATATAGCTGTGGGGCTGATAAAAAATACATAAAAAAAGTAGATCAGTAATCGTGGTTATTTTAAAAATAGGATTCTCATTCAGCCAGGAGCTAATGAAAGGCTTGGTTTCCTAAAGGTCCTAAATAGCTTTGTGGTTGGCGGTTCGTCAGTTAACTATTAATACGCGCAGTTTGAAAGATACACGGGAATAAAATAGTCGTGTACTTGGGCATAGCTTTGTCTACACACGCTAATAAATAAGTCCTTCAAAAGTTTCATGTCACAAAGTACATACCTAAATTACAAAGTTTTTTTTTCTTCAAGTCATTAAGTAGGTCTTTAGTGGGTCGAGAGGCGTATATTGTGTTTTGACGATGACCTTGGAAAGAAAAGGAACTAGAGGACAGATAAATAATTACATTTTCTAGAGGATTGACATCGAGAAGAGGTTACTAGATCTACTTTCACGTTCTCATACGTCAAGTCATCGGATTTGCGGCTGCTACTTTTGATGTATATTATCATTAACTATTATATAACACTTTATTTTTATCGTCACATCTTCCTACCCGTTCGGGATGTATTCGTATATACTAGCTATACTAATGTGTTAGGAATTAGGAAGGTTTAATTTAGATTAGAGGAAATGTACCTTCATTTGAGGTTAGAGACGGTGGTAAACTATTAAATTATTATTATTAGCACCGCGTCTTACTACCCGTTCAGGTTATACGCACTTACGCTAATGTGTAATGGTAGGGTGATTATGAGATGAAATTGAGGACCTACAGTTTAACGTGGGATCCGAACCACGGTGGAGGCCTGGCATTCCACACATTCACAAGTTGTGATTAATACACGTCTTGTCAGAGGTGAAGGAAGGGTTTGGCAATCAGATAAATCTGTGCCGGGACCGAGGATTGAACCCCGGACCCCCCAGACAGAAGTCCGACACCTTACCCCTAGACCACCAGGTCACCCGTAAACTATTAAAGAATAACCAACAGTCTTTGAGTACTCCTGGCCAGCATTAGATTCCCAATCTCTCCGTAACCGTTGAGTACAGTCCAGCCTTTTTCAACCAATGTGCTGCGACCACAAACAAGGTATAAACCAGACCTTCAGCTCCAGGTTAAAATGGCTGCGCCACATGGGAGAGCTTGAGTCCTTCAACGCGAGCATTACCAAAGGGGCGTTAAAAAAAGTGTACTTTAAAAATAGTTTTACTAGAGAGAGGACACAAAAATTCACCTCGAGTCAATCTGCTGGATTTCCACAGAGTAGGTTCAGGTATAGACCCAAGCCCCTCTTCACATAATCCTCCCTCCCAGAGAGATTACATAGACTGAACATTACAATTGCGATGGTCCCTTTATGATGACATGTTAAAAGGAAGTTGTTTAACAAGTAGGCCTTATACACATTTTGTAAGCGCTGTTATCACTGAGCAGTGACACTAGCGAACCCCAGTGTTGGTGGATTCAAACTCTCTAAAGGGGCGCAGCGAAACTTCCATAAGGACAGGATTTGGTATTTCCTTGTCTGTAGCCGCCGTACATTGGTGTGCCGTGAAGGGTAGGTATATGCGTTACGGGAGTTTAGGGGAAGACAAAATAGAAGAGAGAAAACAGTTTAGCGATATAAAATAATCCATTTTAAATCCAAGAACGTAATTATTTAAGAAAATAACATAGCTTTTCTTAGAATTTTAACTATTGAACTTTTAAATACAATCTTAATACACATTTATTTATTGATATAATTCTCCTTAAACAACTGATGGTGTACCTTGACCATTTTAGTGCCTTTTTTTTAGTGTGCCGTGAGTTAAAAATGTTAAAAATAGTGGTCCTATGCGTTGCGAGAATGACGTCTTAAAGCTTAGTAGCACTTGGAAACATTGTTGGCTAACTGTTGCCCACTTTTGGCCAACACGGCAAACAAATTGTTGGCAAACATTGTTTCGTGTCCAGACTACATTGATGAAACATTTTGTTTCTCGTACAGATTTCAGTTGAGTGAAAGATGTCTGTTGAGGATGCTGCTATGACATATGCTTTATATGTAGTTATGAGCTGTTCAAGAAGACAGAGAAGAATAAAACTGTGGTGGGTCTGTAAATGCTTCAAAATGGTTCGTACTACGCAAACAAGCTACTGACGAGAACTGGAGCTAGAAGACGACAGGGGCTTTAGGAACTTCACTTGCGTGTATCATAGAGATTTTGACGTTATTTCACAAATGGTTGGTCCCAGGATAGTGAAAAGAGACACACGATCTAGATCAGCAATCTCACCTACTAGCCCACGTTGCTTGTTGTCGGAAATGTTGGCCAACACGTCCGGACCAGCAAACATTGTTTCTTGAAACCCGTTTGAAATGGATCACAGGCAACATGTTTTCCCTCTCGTAAACACAAAGGCAACATGAAAAAATGCTGCCCAACTGTTTCTAAAACAAGGGCAACACGTTGGCAATGTTTCTGGGGAAATGTTTCCTAGTGCGTACTAGGCTTTAGACCATGCGTCTATCGAAGCTGGTAGTAGGACAACAATAATAAAGTGTAATTTTTATCAATGTTGACCTCAAAATTTTTTTTAATGTGATCCAAATGCCCATAGTAAAATCAAGTTATATACATGGTGTATTTAAGGAGGGTGTGAAGGGGGGTTTGGAGTAGTACGTAATGGTGAGAACATAGTCTAACTGTAAAATATCTGTGTGCCTTTTATGATTGACTAAAATAATATAATATTCTGCAACACGTTTTCACTACCCTTCCAGGCAGTATGCATTTAATTATGCTAATTGTCATTTACGTTATATGACGAGAAAAAAAGGGTGTTTGAAAACAAAGTGCTTAGGAAGATATTTGGTTCAAAAACAGAATTGGGGGGCTACATAGTTATTAGTTTCATAGCCTGTATCATCACAATATGTAATTAGGACCGTCAAATCTAGTAGATTACGACGGGAAGGACATGCAGCGTGAATGGTAGAATCTAGAACCGTGTTCAGGGGATTGACTGGCAACCCAATGGGAAGAGCCCATTGGGAAGACCTAGACGCAGATGGGAGGATTATATTATAATGGACTTGAAAGTGATGAGGTGGACATGAGGTGGACTGGATATAACTAGCTCAAGGTAGGGATAGGGTCTAATGAGGTGGACTGGATATATTATTATTATTAGCACCGCGTCTTACTACCCGTTCGGGTTATACGCAGACTGGATATAGCTAGCTCAAGATAGAGATAGGTGGCGTACTTTTATAATTGCGGCTATATGAACTTTCAAGTTCCTAACCCCGTAAAGTAAGTAATTATGGGATCATAGCTAATGATAAAACTTTCTGGCATTTAAATTATTAACACCGATATGATGTTATGTATTATTGTGAGGTCTGAATTGATGGTTGGCAATATATAAACACACTCGTTTGTTTTCACAGCAACTTTATTGGCATGTTTTTATATAAATAGACAATTCATTATTACAAACACATTTTACAATTTTATACTATGAATACATACATCTATTTATCAATTTGTTCTTAAAACACACACATTTTATTTCAAACATATTGTTTTCTTGTTACCAATTAAATTCTTGCTATTTTTATATAAATGTTATATCAATTTATTCTGATTGTTTATTTGATATATATTAAATACTCATCTACAAAAATGTATTTTTAACCTTTAACTTATATTACTTTATTTTTGATTAGTTCCACAGCCATTTAATTCACTTTATTGCAGGGTGCATCATTTAGTACACTTGAATGCATGGGTAAAGGGTTCGGCCAAACTGACAAGCGTGCGAGCGGCTGGGTGGCCAAACTGGCGAGCGAGCGAGCAAGCACGTGATTAGCAGATAGCAATCGATAGTTGTTGACGAGGAGGCAAAAGTTCGAATCTTGGCTCAGTGAACTGAGGGTGGTTTTTGACAAGTGATCTATTATTGTGGTTTTATCATCCTCTCTCCACGCTAATGGTGATTGTTATTTGTAAAGGCCTACTTTGATAATATTGAAGTCTTTTAACAAATAAATTTTACATAATATATCTATTTATAATGTATATATATATATATATATACATATATATATATATATATAATATATATATATATATATATATATGGTCTTACCAATTAAACTAGGCTGTTAATAGCAAGTGTGATAAACCTATCGATAGTAGTAAAAATGTCAAATTGAGAAGTTGCCTAACGCCTGTAAAGTAGGCTGTACCTGCTCGAGCGCGAGTGCTTGAAAAATAGAACCAGTTCTATCTTTCAAGCGCGCGCGTACTTGGTCGCTCCAGTCTGGCCACCTCTCATTAAAACCAATGTGCTTTATTTTATTTTTTAGTCTCTCGCCCGCTCGCCCAGTCTGGCCATACCCTAAGCGATATCTTCCACAGTAGCTACGTTTTAAAACATACACGGTCCCAAAACAACAATTTATTACTTAAGTGGGAAGGATACAAGCTCAATAATGCAGTGATATTGTTTTGACCTTTTTGAGGACTAAACCGAGGGCACAGACAAGGTATATACCAACTCCCGACCTCCAGGTTAAAATGGCTGCACTCAATGAGAAAGTTTGAGTCTTTCCTCGTCAGGATCGCTGCGTGCAGACACAAGTGACAACATAGCTCTCGAACAGGTATGTTTAGAAACAGTTCACGTTAAAAATTGTTTTACTAGAGAATAGACAAACATCACCTTCTAGTGTCAATAAGTTGCTTTAACTAAACTATGTTCAGGTAGTGGTCCCACCCTTCTTCACATACACTAACTCCCGAATGAGCCTAACCAGATTGAAAATTACAAGGAAAACGTAGAATAGACTATATTTGTTCAAACCAATGTTTACAAATTGTCTAGTAGCGAACCATATTCAAATGACGTCGACTAGTTGCTTGCCTGAAAAGTTTTGTACATTGAAAGGAGGTAAGGCGGTGAGTTGGAGGGGGAGAGGGGCGGCGAAATTGTTGCCACTTGAACTATTTTGTTCGGACCATCACCCCTTTACAACAATCACTTTGAAAGCAAGTTGTTTCACTTGAAAGTGCTGTCATCACAGAGAACTGAGGCCAGCACTCCCCAGTGGCCAAGGACTCAACCTGGCCCAAGGAGCGATGAGATACTCCCGTAAGGTTGAGTGTCTGGTGTATACCTTATCTGTGGCCAAGAGCCAACACAGTAGTAGACAAACGTGCCACCGACTGAGCCAAAAGTCCGACAGAAGTGAATACTATCCCAAACTGAAAACTAACCAACAAGACACGTAGAGTAGTGATCCTGTCACTGAGACAACCATCCTCAGCCTGTGCTCAGCGTCATAGAGTGCTCATTACCAAGTCCAAGATCTTCGATGGACGTTTTATATCCCCGGATACTTGAAGATATGAGAAAACAACCACGGCCACTCAAGATACAAGCTGATTATACAAGGGTTGAACGTTCTTATTCCTGTGTCTTGTTGTCATTTATCATAATAGATCTTGACTACACACCATCTACGGTAGGAGAGGTAGGTAGGTGACATTTAGCAGAAGATTATTTATTGCAAACTTTGGTTTAAAGTGACTAATGTAAACCTATATGGAAATAATTTTATTTCCTCAGTAATAGAGTATAATATTATCAATAATTATTTCAAGGTGACCTGTGGTCCAGGGGTAAGATGTCAGACTTCTGTGCTGAGGGTCCGGGGTTCAAACCTCGGGCCCGGCACAGATCTATCTGATTGCCCAAACACTTCCTTTCCCTCTGACGAGACGTGTATTAATCACAACTTGTGAATGTGTGGAATTCCAGGCCTCCACCGTGGTTCGGATCCCACGTTAAACTGTAGGTCCTTCATTCTCATCTCACAATCACCATAGCATTAGCGTAAGTGCGTATGACCCGAACGGGTAGTAAGACGTAGTGCTAGTAATAATAATAATAATAATAATAATTTCCAAATAGGTTAAAATTAGTCACTTTTGGTCAATGTTTGCAATAAAGAACCTTCTGCTAGCTGTTACTTACCACCTCTCTTACCGTAGATAGGGTATATTATGTCTGTGAATGGCACACAATTCCAAACATACTGTGTGACCACGTGCTCGATAACAAATTCCTCAAAACGAATATTTAAAATATTAGTTATTTAAAATACTGTATTTTTAGTAGAGCACATTTATGTTACATTTGACTCGTGATCTACTGATCTAACGACTTAGCCACAAGAAGTCTCTGCTTCTATTGACCATCTTATTTCTTCTTCTTTTTTTACCCCACTAGAAAACAAAATCACAATAATCTTCAAGTAAGAAATCACACGACACTTGACAATTTAATCCTTATTTTACTGTAAAAGTTGGTATTGTAATCAGTATTATGTAGAGGACATTTATATTATAATATGTATAGTAAATTATTCATAACATTGCATTTGACACCAAAATAAATTCACACTAATACATTTTACTGCTAGCATACAAAGCCAGACATAAAATCAGACAATAATAAGTAGACAGACTTTCGATCTATGAGGGTGAGTTTTGCAATGTGTCACAGGTAAATGATAGAAAACTATTCTACCAGTAATAAATTGACCTAGCCTTTCCTATGAATTGTGAAACTGATTTCTACATGATAATAGACTTGTTTGAGATAAGGTAATTAATATTATTTATGGATATATATACATAAAGTATTACCTAAAACTACAATAGCTTTTATCATGAAGACTCTAGCTTTGACTTATTTTGGAATTTTACTGTAACTTACATAAAATGAAAATAGTCGTTTAGAAATAGATAAACATAATCAATAATTTAAAATAAACTAGGACAAAAAATACAAAGCTTAGTAGAACATATCTCTTTAAGAACAACCTTTTTTTCACTTTTTGAGTTATACTTTTTTTTATAAGGTTGCTTTCATCCCTCTTTCTGGTTCTTCATTACATACTCGTGTACAACAAAGTGTAGTAAAAGTGATCACATGAGCTCAGAAACTATAATACACACGTGATAAATATCAAACGCTATGCCCCCAACAAAATATCTTAAATTTATTTGATTTGTAAGCAAGATTTTAAAATATGTTTTATTTCTAGACTTATTTTATAAATGTATTGGATGGCCCCCATATAAAACACTTCTGCAAACATATTTGCCTTAACATTTAAACCCAGTATAAATATATATAACACACTATTTAATTAGTTTGATTGAATTTAATACATTCAAAGGCAGCTATATCACTTTATTTGCGCAGAGTGGCGGTAATTAACCAAAACAACTATATAAGTCAATTTTGCAAGAAGTAGCCAATCATTGAAATACGGATGAACACTTTGAAGTTCAGAACACTTAAATATTACAAAATAAACATGTTTAAAAAAAATAGATGATGATAAAAATTAAGACGATGTTTATTGATAGCACAACAAAATAGTAAAAAAAAAAAAGAACATAATATTTTCTAATTGTGTACAAATGTTTTTGTCACATCAGGAAAGTCACTGTTTTGGAAGAGATTGGAATTGATTTGAATGTCTTCAATTTTTTTTTTGAAGTTGGTACATCCTGGTGGCTGTGATATTTCAGACTACCTCCTCCACTCGTATCGATGGACATGAAGTCTAAATATCAAGCTAATTTAGTATGGTTTGCTGGTGATGGGGAGAGCAGGGTTTGAGTCTCGAATTTGTGTTTTGAGGGTGTTTATTCATAAATAAATATTTTTTGCTAGACCTTAATATCTTCACGCAAATGTGGGTCTATTTCTTGTAAACTCTACCGTACTCAACCCTACCATACGATATTATATATATAATATTTCTCAAAGCAAACAGTTTCTAAACATCCCACTTCATTAAAGTACAATAATGGGGCTCTAATTTTAGTAATTACAACATTTTTAGTCAGGAATACTATTGAAAAAAAGCATGATAAGAGGAGGGGAAATATGTGGTGAAGAAACGCACAAAACCTAGCAGTGTATTTTTATAATGATTTTAACATTTTGTTTGATGTGTGCGCAAACAGAAATAAATAAATCTCAAAATATAATTCTCTCTTCTTTACATTTATGATAAAAAATGTATTTAAAAAGAAAGAAACAATAATTTTTTTAAAACTAATAGTATATATGTTAATGAGACTCTTGAACTTCCATCTCATTTATAATTTCATTATTGTTTGGCGGAACGAAAGTAGGAAGTTTTCCTTGTACAGACGATATCTATATTTGCCTAGATTTGGACTGCAACAACATTTGAAAGTTAATTAAAAGTTAAATAATAAGACTATCACTTACTTTCAGAGATTAATGTCCCTTCTTTCAAAAGTTAAAAAAAAAAGGTTGGTTTGACGTTAGAATCGTAGAACATATTTTATTTTATTTTTTCTATCACCACTAACTGTTTAGTCTATAAGCATATATAGTCTACTAACAACGCTAATGAGTTAGGAATGAGGATTATATGATTTTAAGGAAGTTCACCCACATTTTCGCGTAAGAAGAGTGGAAAACCTTCTAATAAAACTACCCTCACTATACCCAGCCAGGAATTAAACCCTGACATACCAATCACCAGCAAAACTTAGAAGATGGTACCACCATTTAGTCCGAATGCTCACCATTGTGGATCAAGGATATGAATGGACCCAAGGCTTCACAGATAAATTCCTGAAGTGATGGGGATTGAGCCCAGCACCTCTGGGACTGGAGCCATGAACTCTGACCACTAGACCACGGAGGGGGGTCATATATAAATATGATGTTGACTGGTTCTATTAAACAGGTAGCTGATAAATTCTAACTTTCGAATAATTCTCAGTTGTTGCCAGATCGTAAATTAGATGGAAGATCAAGACCAGATTTAGCTGTCATCAAGTCATGGGCCACTTGAGAGATGTCCGCGTGCTACAGGTTGGGAACCGCTGATCTATAAAACGTTTCAATACCCGACTTGATAGTTGTATGGAATTAACCACCCTCTGCGCTCACTACTTATTAAGTTTACAATTTTAAACTGTCACACGCGTAAGTTCCTAATAAATGCTCTAGGTAAAGTTATCACAGGCGACACTAGAAACATGATACTTTATTTTTCCAAGTTGAAATGGAATGGAAGTCATCGCTAATTAAATTATCAACTTGGGAATAAATTATTTCATACAGAAGTTAAAAAAACACATAGATATAAAAGTTATTTTGATAAATGGCCTCATTTTTAGTTTAATTATTAGTTTTTAAATAATCTCTGTCGTCCATTGTTGAACATGACCACACATCAATTTGTAGAACAAAATCTACATTGAACTTGTTTAAGCTCTTCCTAGACGTTTCCCAAATCAGTGGTCACGTGGGCTCAGGCAATATAATCTCGTCTGGTCTGGCTTGCGGTGACGTGGATGTAAGGGTGCAAATCCCTACTGGGGTCACTGAAATTGCCTTTTATCTTAAGCTGCTTTCCACTACACGCAAATATGGATTAATTTTATCTGAAATTCTTCCTTCCGAATCCCTTTCTATTTTTTTTACATCCATTACTGTTTCCAGCCTGTGGCAGTTTTTTATACAAGCCATATATTTTCCACTATCGGCTTGCTAGGCCTGTCGTAGCTTCATATGCTTTATAATCTAATTTAAGACTAGGAAAGGTACAACATCCAGCCCTGGCCTTTAATTTATCAGTGTGAAAGAGTAAACCCACACCTCACCAATGATATGTTTTTTGACCATGCTGGGAATCGAACCCGGGACCTTTAACTAATTTGACAGACAGGCTACCGACTGAGCTAAGTTGTCAGATTTATTCTCTTCCTAAATAGTTTAAATATGCGGATAGCCCGGATGGGTAGTAATAGATGGTGCAACACAAAATATGTGTCAAAAATTGATCCATAAAAATTCAAACTACTTTTAAATACTAACTAATTAATTTTGATAAAAAGGCTTGTGCTGTGTTTATGTATCTTATTGTCAGTTGTGTATTTGCCAACATTTATACTGCAGTAGAACAGGTGATAATATTAGTTATAACGCACTAGCCTTCTCCTAAATATAACACTAAAACAAAACAGATGTGAAATGCAAACTCAGTGCACCCAATCAGGATACAAACTAAATCCAGAGCTCACGAATAAATAAAAGCTCACCGTCACCGAGTCAAACCTACCGTTTAAAAAATATGAAATAAAAAATAATTAAGTGACCAAATAATGTCGCGATGACTTCCAGCCATCAAAGTATAACTTATTATCTATTTAAAATAGTTGTAAACAACTGGCCATAGTTTCAAACCTGCCACGGTCGGCTGCGGATATTTCGAATACCGATTGGTGACTACGTGGTTATAGGTAACGAGTAGAGTCGATTCACGGTTGGAGTGATGCTGGCTGACAGCTAGCAGAATGTCTTTATTGCAAACATCGTTTGAAAGTACCATTTATTAGTTTATGGGAAATTATTATTATCTACTTAGTACAGTAATAATATTGCACGTCTGGGCTGCATCAGGGTATTAGTGGAAATGATTAGCCAGTACTAATGTACCGTTGTCCCAGGGGACGCCCGAATGTACTAATCGTACATTATATTCCGTGGAGGCTCTTTCCATGTCCCGTTGAGATGAATGATGGCGATGGTGTGTATGAGGGTGTGGAACCAGTGGAAACACTTTAAACCTAGCTTAAGCCTAACTAATCAAACCCTGGTGACCGTCGGGGTAGTTCTCCTTTCGGAAAAAATACCTAAACTACCTCCTGGGAATCGAAACCGTGACCCCTAAGCTCGTAGCCAGGTGCACTGACCACTAACCACGGGGCTGGTTATTTCCTTATAATATTATATTATTAATAAAAAAGTGTTAATAAAAGTTTTTAATAGTAATTCTATAAGGATGATTGGCTTTTTCGTAACTTATTGAAAGAACAAAATATCTTAATAAAACTTTGCTTTTTGGCAAGTATTATGGTAAAAAGTGTTGTATTAACACTTGTATCTTCTTATAACTGGCTACAAAAATAAATAAATGTGTTCTTATAACTTAGAGAACGAGCCTTACAATTCATTGTTTCAAAATAAAACACTTTTATTTTGCAAACAAATGCTTATAATAAAAAAAAGTTTGTATTTCGTCATCAATTGCCTTCATTTCGTTTGTTTCTCCATTTTAATTTGTGAAGAGAACGCGGCCTTATAGACGCTCTAGTTTGTAAATAATTTTTAAGCAAATCACCGACGTCACTTCCCAAAAAAAAAACGTTCAAACGGTTATTTTCGTAAGTAATGTAAAAATAGTTAAAATAAAAACATTAAAAAACAAACAAATTGTTTGTTGTGAAGGTTTTGACAGCAGCTCAACATATGTTCTTACAGATGAAATGGTTTATCGAATGGATACATGAGAGTAGATCTGGTAGTTTTACTAGCTGTCATTTACCCCCTCTCCAAAGCGAATAGACTTTAGCTAGGAGTCTACAATTGTTATAAGGAGCTCCTTGGTGCTAATAAAACAAACGTGCTGTGGGATAGTTTACAAACTGGTACGACTGTAATTTTTTTTAACTATAATCTTCTCAAATCTAAATTCATGCTTAAAAAAGACGAGTCTCTAACAAAGATGTTACTAAATTATTGAATCTGCACGTTTCATCCCATAAAAACAATACCAAACTATATATTTTTTTATTAATAAATATAATAATTGCATTAGTATATTTATTTTAATTTATAATTTTTAGTTTAATAATAGTGATTCAAAGCTTTGCAGACATACTAGTTGATAAACCCGCCCGTAAGTGATTGGAAAACCACAACAAAACAACATAATTTCCTCAGACTTTACTCACGGGTAAACACATAACTTAGGTAGGAAATACAGCTCCAAACCAGTCGTTACATCTTGATAAAGTAGTCAAAAATATTCATTATGAAAGAGATGTATTGATAATAGTGAAAACCTTTGAACATATTTAAAAAATAAATGATACGGTGCACGCCACATATTTTCTCGCTCCTTTTCATCATACTTAAAATTGAGATTTACTCTAAACTATTTAAGATTCTTTTTCTTTTAGCATCGCGTCTTATTAGCCGTTCAGGGCTATACGCTTATGTACTAATTACGCTAGTGGTTTTAGGAACCAGGAATATTATATTAATAGGAAGTGTAACCACATTAGAGTGGAAGGAGAGTGGGAAACCATATTGGAAAAACCACTCTTGTTACACTGGACCGAGAGTCGAACCTCGATATTCTCCAACACCGGCAGTCTCAGTCTACTGCGAGAGTAGCGCGTTAGACCACGTGGTCACTAGAACAGGTAGTTCTGAGATATGGGAGGAGCAGATAACAGAAAGTGTGCAAGTTAGAGGAGAGTATGGAAGCAATTAAAGTAGAAAGAATGGTGGAAGGATAGAGTAAGATGGAGGTATTTTACTAAACTGATCCAGCTACAGGTTGCTGATGATAGTCTTTAAGAGAGCTACCCTTAATTTTAGGCTCGGATAAATAATTCCAAGAACTTTTCGGGGGAACTTTATTGGAACGCAAGACACCAAGTTTTAGCCCTATAGGTAAGATGATTTCGGCTCTAGACCGAAATACAAACACACCGACAGTTCGATCTCAATTTTTTTTTTAATTATCACAATAATTCTCTTTATAATGAGAGACCGAATTTTTAAACTACGTGAACATCGCCTATTCTTTAGTAATATGATGCACTATTGAATTTATGATTAGTTTGTTTTATGTCTAACTTGATAACCAAGGAAAATATATCAACTTTAAATCCTAGGAGAAATTATAATAGTTGATGTTTAAATTTGAAATCCAAAGAAACATTTTATATGACATGTTATAACATCAACCGGTTTATACTGAAATACCAAAGAAAACCACACTACCACGTGACTCCTGGCTAGATCTGTATTGTCTACCTAAGTTTCTCACTAACAGTAGGGTGAAATTGGCTCTTAAACTATAATAATACACATCGAACGAAGCTTTGAGAAATTATTGAGTGAGCCGGCGAGGTTGGCCACGCTCGTTCCACTGTAGTTACCACAGTCGACACCTGTTTCTGACCGGGTTCATGTTGGATCCCACAGGGCAGCGCCACGTGTTGGAGAAATCCTCTGAGTTTGAGAGTACTCCACTGACCCTGATGTGATTGGGGGCGTGTTCGTCCTCAAGGGCCCAGCGGAGGGACGTCTCAGACCAGGACTCACACCACACCTGGGACAGTAAAAGAAACCAATCCACGTACAGTACATTGCATATATAGGGTTTCCGCAGTCTGATCCTTAGAGACCGGGGTTTAATCCTCGACTGGGTGCGATGATTTTACTACCAATGTTTAAGACTCACCCTTTTTTTTTCCAGTTGAACTCTCAACTTTCTGGTTAATTTGGTTAATTTGGTTGCCTTCTTAGGCGAATTTACTGTGGTGCTAAGGGGCGCCCAGCTTCCCCATAAAATTTCAGAAGAAAAAAATAAGAAATAATCTATAATGTTATTAAATCTAAATTTATTTAAAGAGTGTCCACCAGTAAACTTACTTAATTTTAGCTAGAATTAGGTCTGAAAGAATGAATTTTATTTGTGCTTTTTTTTCTTAATACAATCAAAATATTGCACTTTCTTACTTTCACCTCTGCAATCCCCCAACCCCCTTCCCACAACTCAACTGGCACCCCCCGAATTAGACTCCCTAAATCCGCCTATGGTTGCCATCTTGTTGAATTCGAAACTATTTTTGTGAGGCGGGTTGCATCTTGGCTCGGCGCAACTAAGCAATCTAAGCACTATCACTCTTAGTCATCAATGTAAGAAGTAGAAAGAGAGGAATAAATTGATTAGTTCACCCGATGAGGCCTCTAGTTTACCTGCTGATGACCCTTCCCCTCTTCCACTGACGAGTATACACACCCACTCATCTCTTTGCTCCTGGACAGCATTTACTCTCATTTCAAAAGGATTTATTTCTGGTTTTCTATACTAGATAGGCATAGTATGTTTCCACGGACTTTTTTAAATCTACATCCTGACAGGAAGGTTCTTACCAGCCATTTTCGTGAATAAACCAAATAGCCTTACAATTTCAAAATATTACGTTTAAAAAAACTACTTCATGATAAATTTTTTTACTGCGTAAGATTATTTTAAGACTTATTTAAGAATTTATATATTTTGTTTCAATGTTATTGCCTTAAAACTCACCGAATAATACGTAAATTCATAAATATGGGGAATCTTTTCTCAACTTACCGTGACGTCACAGTTAGATGGTTTGAATAACAATAAGTTATGTACTTCTTCTGGTCTGGGGAGGGTTCTCTCCAGCTTGTTTCAAAATAAATTACATCAATGTTTCATCCCATATAAATAATTATACGCATCCAATTTTCACTGGAAGGACCTCATTTGACAGTCAGAAAAGCCACTAGATATACTTTCTTGTATTCATACGTCAGGTAATGTGATATGGAACTGTCACTTTTGATAGCTATCATCAATACCTATAAAATAACACTGGTAATATGATGAATATCAACACACAGGTTACAAATCATTGTTATTCCTGTCGTGTCTGTGTGGAGAAAATAATTAGAAACCCTCCCACCCTCTTCTGACACCACGTGGTCTAACGCGCTACTCTCGCACTAGACTAGACTACCGATGAAGGGGAGATCGAAGTTCGAATCTCGGTCGGATGTATTTAGGGTGGTTTTATAAAATGATTTTACATTCTCCTTCCACGCAAATATGGGTACACTTCCTATAAATATAGCCCTCCCTATCACTAAAACAATTTGTGTAGTTAGTAAATAATCGTATAACCCGAATGGTTAGTAAGACGCGGTGCTTTAAAAAAAACCCAAGAAAAAACCAAACCTCCTGGTCGCAGATAGTTGTGGTATCTGGTAGCTCACGATATTTATTGATCTCTCACATGTAAATGGCGATTTCCACACGTCCATCACACACTATCTTAAACTATGAGGGAAGAATGACCCTTAGCAAGGGACAAATCCAGTGTCATGTCGTGGAGTGTTGCAACGGAGGCAGACCTTGTTAAAACTGTACCTGTGATATGTTCTCACTCAATTGGTTCTTATTTGACCGATCATACATATAGTCTACTCTGCTCTGCATGCCTCACACGGGGATTTATTCCCCTCGATACCTGACCAACGAGTGTTCTACTGAGGTGTCTGAACAATTCACAGGTACAGTTTAAAAAACTCTGCTTAGTCTGGCAACACTTTACGACACGCCGATGGACAAAACCTGGGATAGAACAATGGTGGAGTATTGAACTGCTAAGTCCAAGTTTCCGGGTGTGATTTATAAACTAATTTAAATTAACTGATTATAGTAAAGTGTTATCAATGTTGGCAGCTAAATAAAATTTGTAATTTTTAAGAAAGGGCTCTTTACATATATGAAAACTGAGTTGTGTTCGTTTTAAGACTTACATTGGTGTAGGACATGAAGAAAAGTTGCTCGTGGGAGTATTTCTCCAGTCCAGGTAACGTGGGTTCGTGGCCGTTCCTATTGAGGTACCTCTTGTACGCACGGAACGCCTCTCGAACGCCTCCGTTGTCAGCGATGTTCTCTCCAAGAGTCAACTTGCCATTGACCTGGGTACAAGATACGCTCCTATTATCAACTGTATACCTTACACCAGCAACATTACTCCCTAATTTAGTGCTATAGGAAAGAGGATCTAGAGGGCTAAGGTAAAAAAGTTCCCTCAAATGAATTATTAAAAATAGTTTTAATCTTTAATATCAATAAAAGACATAAACGTAGATGAGAGGATAACATTAGAATGGACCTGAAATGATAGGGTGTAATGAGGTGTACTGGATAGAACAGTCAAATAGCTCAAGATAAGGGTAGGTGGCGTACTTTTGTAAGTGATGTGGTAAGAAAATATTTATATATATCTATAAATTTTATATTATATATCTAGGTATGAATAAATGAATTTTATTTTATTTATATAGTATTGGTGGCCAACTACCAACCGCTTCTAATTTCTGAGGTAGGTATTTTTTTATTCAATAAGTAAATTCCCAGAAATTTCTCAGTGGTGATACGAAAACCCCTTCTCTCAGTACCCCTGGCTTTGCCTAAGGTTTTTTTTAAATGGTTGTACACGTACACTAAATAACTCTCTGGAGCAGATTATTATTCCTGGCTTGAACATCCAACCAACAGAAAATATTTATACCTAGGATACAATGTTAAAATTACCATGTACTGTACATTAATATGATAAATAAACCAATGATACTATGAAATTTATATATAGTGATTGTAATTATTGTGAGAAAAAATCTTTAAATAAAGAAATCCTACCTAATAAGGCATGCCTCCTATGATATAAAATTAATATAAGTATTGTGAAGTAACACTTGAAATATGATGACAAAACAGAAAATAAAATTATGAATTATTACAGAAATATTCCTTGAAATGAAATGATAATATAACATGTTTAGTTTAGGTTTTATATTAGACTAAATTATGAGTTATTTAAAAAAACACTTGACACTTCTAATAGTTGGATGATGATAGATGAATTATTTTGTCTCATCCAATAATGTAGCTTAGTGATCTCAGGCTCCGGTAACTATTTTATATACACTTGGTTTCATACCTCACATATTCTTCTTGAAACTATCTCCTGCCCTTCCTTTAAGGTTAGTCCTTACTTTTAAAGAAGTTTTCGCCTTCGAAATGATGTTTAGTTATAGAAAATTAATATATTCAAGATGGCCCAAATGGAGTCTATCCTTATCTTTTTTAACAATTCTTTCGAGATTCAATATAAAACCCATTAACTATTTAAAAAAACATGTTTTCTCTCTTTTAAAAATACCTTTCAGCCTAGGAGAGCACTAGTTGCCGATATTTACAACTAATAAAAAAAGTCTTAACTTTTTAGACAGTGAAAGATAGTATTATTATAAAAATCAATTAATATTATAATTTGACAAATAAACATAAATCGTCTTTAAAATTAATTTTTAAATTTCGCACCAAAAATCCAAACGAGAATAATAATCTCTTCCGCTAGGGGCAATTAGTTCTTTAAATAACCGCCAGATGTTATAAGCGTCCAAGAACATAAATTAAATTAAGATCATAACAGTTCAGAAATAAACCACTCTCTAAAGCAAATAACGTTAAAATCACCTACTAAAAAAATAATAATAGTGACGGATTGGCAATTTATGAATCAAAATAAAGAAAGAAAATTTAATATAGTGAAATAGAGGTAAGTAGATTATATATATATATTTTTAATTGTAAATAAATAATAAATATTAGAAACTTTAGGAGTTGTGTTTGAAATGTAAAACAAATAAACAGTAAAGTTGTCAACGTAGTTATATATTTGAAAGACTGTATCAATCGACTATTAAATTTATATTATTATAAGTAATTATTTTAGCAAAAATAACATTATAGTCTGGATAATGCCACACAGTAAGTTATTAGTTTAAAAAAAAAGTTAAACTAATCAACTATACACTAAAAATTTAAAGACATTTCAGAAAATATTACAATCATAGCTATTTAAAATATTCATTGGATTGAAAAAATCCTATTTAAATATGACACAAATAACTGTAATTTAATTTAATCTATTCGAGATAAGATATTTTTAAAATATCAAATTTAAACATCCGTGTTTTCTATTATTAAGTGTATTTAGCTTTTTAAGAATTGTATACAAACTATTACAAGTTTTTTTCCACAGAAATTATTTTCTCACTGATATCATCAATTTTATGACGAATTTTTAAAACTATTTCAACTGATATATTATTCAGAATCAACACTAAAAGTGAAAACGAATTTTAAGGAGGTTATTTAAGAATAATTGTTGGGGTAACTATGTTTAGAAAATTAAACTAAACGTATCTTTACTGAATCAATAGTTTATTTATTTTGTAAAAAAAATTATTTCGTTATAAAAACTAAAAATTTAATTTTTACCTCAACAAGCGCTACCTTTCATCTCCCCTTAATTTACAAAACCGATTTGAAGTTGATATGTCTCCTTGGTAGTCAACTTAGACAGAAAACAAATTAACACTATAATTAGTAGTAAAGCTAAGACGTCAGTATCACAATTTATATATAAACAAAATTAAAAAACTCGTGTTAGGCAATTGATCAATTGCTCATAATATTAATTCAAATCACTTGAGCTAAGATATTACACGAACTTTTATCCGGGCAGCCACCAAAATTGTAACGGATAGTCGGATAAAAAATTATATGTCACTGGCTGTTCGGCCTAGGTTAAAGAATTCCTTGCTAAATTTCGTTAAAATTGATAAAGTCATTGCCATTTATCGAGAAAAAAACAACAGATAGTGATTGGGTGCCATCTTTAAACGGATAGCAAGATCAAAAACCCTGTAGATACATTGTTTTGCCTAAGTCTAAAGAATATCCTCGCAAAGTTTCGTTAAAATTGGTCCACGCGTTTGTCATTTATCTTGATAAAAAACATCAGGATATACAGATAGATAAAATGATTAAATGCCGAATGATCACGTTAAAACAGGACCTCTGACCAACTTTATTGCTGTCCAGGAGGACTTCAGCTCTGTCTGGAGGTCCAAATGAGACATTTCAATGAAAGCTACTTACGTAAGTATCGACTTCTTCGACTCGGTAAGAGCTGTATAGGTCGATGAAACACTGCGATCTATTTTCGTATTCTTCCACCGTGTTATTACTCCACCATTGTCTCATGTTACCGTCTTTGTCAAACTGTCTTCCTAAAAACAAGCAGATATATTCCAATCTTTTTAGAAGACTCTCTTAGAAAATACAAACATAGTTTATTGTGATAAACATGGATTATAATTTACTTTATTATATACTAGCAACCCATACGGCGTTGCTCCATGACTCAGTGTGGTATAAGAAATATACTATCTCCTCTTCCCCCCACAAAAATGGTTTAAATCACGGTCATTTATTACACATTTTTTCCCCCGAGGAGAATGTGGCATATATTTATCACAGTTATCTCTGAAACGTAATTCTAACCAGATTAACAATATGTTCTTCAAAAATTTGTTAAAATAGCTTAATTAAAAGCAAATTAAAAATTTAAAAATCTGGCTTCGAGGTGCATTCGGACCCCCTTCCATCCACCTATGTTAAAAATTTCAGATTCTGCGTGCCGATAGATTTTGCTGGGCATCGCACACAAACAAACAACACAACAAACACCAGACAAAATTTTTTTATTATTATTATTTTTATATTTATTGATACCGCGTCTTACTACCCGTTTGGGCTATACGCTTAGGTACTAATTACGCCAATGGTTTTTAAGGAGAGAACATTATATTTATAGGAAGTGTACTCACATTTGCGTGGAGGGAGAGTGGAAAACCATTTTGAAAAACCACCCTCAGTACACCCGACCGAGACTCGACCTCGATCTCCCCGTCATCGTCAGTCTAGTCTACCACGAGAGAGTAGCGCGCTAGACCACGCGGCCACCGAAGCGAAGTTAAAGTGTTATTTAATAGGACCTTAAAATATCTACAAAAAGGAACATGCGACGTCATGATCTGAAGTATGAATACGTGAAAATTATTCTAGTAACTTTTTTAACACCCTTTGGTGGCCATATGCTCTAAGGCAGGAGTTATAAAACTGTGATCCGTGGCGGTGTGCCAAGTGGCCCGCACATGAGACCACGGAAAATGAATGGTATGACTCAATCATATTTGCCTTATCAAATCGTATATAATAGTTTGAGACAAAGTTTAAAAAATAAGTATCAGTAATCTTAACTAAAATTATTTTTACAATACTCTAATGTAAAGTATTTCCAGATATCCATTTTAAACACAATCATTGTATCAATTTTAGAAAATTACTCTAACATTAAATTGTTATTTATTTGAAGGCTTAACTCAAAATCAAAACATCTCGAGAACAGAGAGAATTTTTGGGGGTTTTTTGGGGCAGATAAAACGTAAAGTTTAATCAAAATCTGAGGCCGATATTGTTCATGGCTTAAAACATTGTTTTCCTATTTATTAAAATAAATTGTGAAATAAATAAAAAAGTTCAATATTAAAAGGCTAACTCCACTCAGTCAACTATATATGTTCCGCACGTACAGTCCGATTTTCATAGGAAGAGCCGACGTTCACACATATTTTACTACATTATTAGTTCTATTTTAATAATATTATATATACAGGCTTTGGTGGCCACATGGTCTAAGGCGTCACTCTCGCAACAGAATTGACTACCGAATGCATAATTAGTACATAGTTGCATAACCTGGACAGGTACTAATATTCGGTGGTAAAAAATAAAATAATAATATACATATCAAAAGTGACAGCTAATATGACTTGAATTGAAAGTAGATTTAGTATTGTTTCTGGCTGTCAATAAGATTCTTCCTATGAAAATTGGACTAAAATGTGTATATGAAACAAAGTTATAGTATAAATATTTTGTATTTACTGCTTGATAAAACACTTTAATTAGAAAATATCCTGCATCGACATACGACAGCCAAGTACTATATTAACTTAATGAAAACTCAAAATGGTGGTTGCACGGGCTTACCAAACACTATCAGTAAAAAACAAACTAGCTAAGAGTTTTTACCTTCATTATCAAAACCATGGGTCAGCTCGTGACCTAGGATTGCACCAATGGCACCATAGTTCATCGCCCTGTAACAAATTGGTAAATTACCCTTCATTTAGTTTAAGAAATAAATATTTTTACAGGCTATTAATAAAACGCCTGGCCTCATCAGTAGCTGTCTATTCCTTTCAGCAACTGACAATCGTCTGAAGTAGGGATGGACATCAAACATCATTGTTTAGTTTTAAAAACACTGATGTTTTCACCATCAATACTTGTTGGTCAATGATTTTCAGCCATTGTTATTCAAGGTACGATATACAGGGAGTACCATAACATGTGGTACCCACTTCAGCGGTGGTTGAAGATATAAAAACAATGAAAATTTCATATAAACATTTGTCCATTTGACCTTATATACTAGATATAGTCTTGTTTGTACACCAGTAATGTGGAATTTGCTTAATATTATAGGAAGTGCTCAAAATGTCATCTTAGGGCTGAATGCAAAACTGCAGTCGTCTTGTCATAGAATTCCGCAGTCTTTAAAAATACCAGGTGTTTGTCTGATTAGTTGACAGTCTTCTTGTGTACGTTGAAGAAGTATTTCAATGCTGGCAACGGGTGTTGAATAAACAATAAAATGGTCTCAAGTGGCCCCACAGATAAAATTAATGTGTTTAATCCTGGGGAGCACACAGGTGAGTCAGTAGCTGAAGGTGACCATTTTGAGCACTTCCTATAATGTTAATTAGCTACACATTACTGGAGTACAAACATGATTGTAGTAGTAACAAAGTCAAATGGGACACATTTTATATTAACTTTTTTTCATTGTGTTTGTGTCTTCTTTCCACCGCTTAAGTGGGTCCCACATCCTGAATATCGATGTTGAAGGTACATACATACACGTGGCCTACATAAAAAAACAGCTGAAAACTATTAGCTGTATTTTTTGTTTTTTTACAAATAGATTTCTTATGGTGTGAATTTATTAATTTTGCCAATAAAATTTGATTGGATTAATATTTAAGTTTGCATTGTTTATTGATGTAGTACTGGAAGAGGATGCGTGAAAATAAAGTTTTTTCAGTTTTTATAGTCTAACATTTTTTTGGCTAAAAAAAATCAAATATAGCTCAGTATAAATATAGAATTTAATTCTCTTTACTTGCTGATATCAACAGTTCTTGAATATCTGGCATTAGGTTAAAAAATATTAAATGAGGAGAAAAAGTTGTCATTTAATTCCAAGACAATTTTGACAGATATTCAACAACGGTTGATATCATCATATTAATAAATTAAACTGTTTGTTTATACTGAATAAATAATTGATTTAATTGGCAAAAAATGTTTTGCAATAAAAACTGTAAAAAAAAACATTGCCCTTCTCTCACGTTCTCTGAGCTCCCACCTTAAAAATGTATTATTTTAGGGAGAGCTACTTAATTTATTTGAAAAATATCAATAATTTATTTAAAATGATCTATAACGTCCACGCTTTTCATTCGATATCCATCTATAGTCTGTATAACCTTTCAAAACAGGTAAATGACCTGAATCTAAACAAAGCTCGGTGACTAAGGACCGTATTATATACGTGTAGTTTAGTCCCAGGAGTCAAACAATCTCTCAGTATACGAATAGTCACCCATGCTAAATCATTCGTACTAAATATAATATAAAATTAACTCCTGTACAAGGTAATTGAACCAAGGAGCTTTGGCTTTGCGCATCACTGTTAAGTTTGGAAGGTAGGTTGTGCAGATAGGTCCAGTATTTCTTGCAGTTTTTATAGCAATATTTTTTGACACAAAAATAAAATGTTTAATTTTAATTTTCTAATCTCAACAGTTATCTAGTATCTGTTGTGGGCATCCTGGAATTCGATGATAATATTTTCTCTTCATTTAAAAGGTTTCTGCTCATGATAAATATTAAAGGTCTTTTGAGGTTACTATGAGTAGAAAACTAAACTAAACTTATCCAATGAAGAATTTTTTTTCATAAAATGAAAATGTTTTTGCTACAAAAACAGCAAAATTACTAATCTTAACTAGAGTTCTTTTCCATTCCACTTTAAGTTTATTACACTGAACCATGTGCAGTACAATCATTAATTTGTCGTTTATTTTATTATTATTAGGTGTTCTGTCTTACGACAGGTCCTGTAATTTTTTTCTGTGAGCTTAGACCACCAATGCGCCCTCTCCTCTGCCTCCCCTTTCAGATTTTCTTCTTTCCTTGAAGTAATCCAATATTTGAATCCTTCTAATTCATAAGCTCATTTTCCCCTCAACCTTCAGCCTTCTTTCCCCAAGTTGATTCGATCTTCTTGAGTATTTGCATCAATTTCTTCCATTTCACTTTATCGAAAGCACTTTCGCCAGTCGATGAACCAATCTAGACTTCTTTCTGGACTTCCAGTATTCTCTATGAAATTATTCTGAGCATCCCGATTGCATCTCTGGTTCATTTTCTGAATACAAATTGGTATTCTTCCATCACACTTTCTATTTCGGTTCCAGTCGCCTGTTAGGTATTCTTGCCTCAGCCTTCCCCACATGATAAATGAGGCTGAGAGTACTGTGGTAACTGCATTTCTTTGTTTGTTTCTTCTTCTTTAGAGCAAACATGGTTACATCTAGAAAGTCCTTGGGTCATTCCTCTGTTTCGTGGAATCTATTCCTATCGTTCGCAAACTTTTGTTCTCATTTTCTCCCGTTCCTTTTCTTTCTGATACTTAAGATCACACCTTCCTTTTCTTTTCAGTTCGATAATTGCATCACATGTCTTCTCTATATATTCTTTCTTTACTTTGATTCTTTCCTTAACTTGTTGCTTAGCCTCCTATATTCTTCTTTGTCGATTTTTACATTTACATCTTTCTTCCATTTTCTGAAGCATTTCTGTTGCTACCTAGGACTTTCATGCTTATTTTATCAAAGTTTTATTAAATAGTTCGGATGAACTCACTCTAGTCCAAGTCCGTAGAATGGGTACTGCAAGATGCCGGATGGAACCGCTGAAAGAACATTAAAAAACAAATATTAATTAAATTATCAGCACTTCACTTTAGATTCAACGACGTTCAAGAAATGCCTAAAAACATACTTATACCTATAATCCTGATTTCTTGGAATCAATATGATTATTTTTTGACATATTCACAATGTGGAAATGTTTATTCATGATATACATCATACAAGCTTTTGATAGCATTATTGTTTTGATTAATATTTATACATATTAAACAACCCACATTATAATATAAACACTAAATTAGTTTCTAAGATTTACGTATATATCGACGATTCATTTAAATTTATAAAACAGTTATTTGAATGTCCAAAGTCATTAATGATGCAGACATTAGATTAATTGTTTTGTGTTTATTACCAGTCTGTAACATTATTTTTATGATTTTCAAATTACTATTCCTCATGGGAGGGGAAAAATCTATTTATCTGTGCAACTAAACTAGTACTATAGGCAACCAATCTACTCACTCATGAAGTAACGTTTATTATTGATATGAAATATGTTTAGGCCTGTTGTTAAGTCTGAGGCAGGCATGTCAAAATAGTTTTATCATAAAGATTTGTACAGACATGCAACAGAACATCGTTACACGTCTCCACGTAACACTTGCGCGAACATAATGCCGCAGTTTTGCAGTTGTTGAACGCGGGATGGACGTTGCTGCCGTTGCAGCAGCCTATGTAATTATTGAATATTTAGTAAAAAAGAAAAAAAGAGTAGGCAAAGATGAAGGTGGCAAATGCGGCTATATACAAGTAGAACTGCATACAGTGGGCGTTGCTTAATTCCAGTTTTTTTTTCACTTTGCTTTAATATGTGGGATGCTTAGTATTCCATAAAAGTTCCTTTGCTCGATAAAGTTCGATCAAATGTAGAGTATTGTTTTCATTCCAACAACGATAGCTGACTACAAGTTGAGACGTCTCTAATGTTGCACAGTCCCGTCCAAACAGAGAACAGGTGGTGTAACATGAGCGCGTAACATTTCTTTGACGCGGCGCCAAAAGACCGACAGCAAGATGGGACGTACTGATGTTACGCTGCGCTGTTACGTTGTGCCGTACAAACTGGATGTGGTGGTGTTGCGCGACACTGTTGCTTTACGATGTTCTGTTGCATGTCTGTACGCAACTTAAAAGCAACTATTACAATAAAAAATACTGAAGGAGGTGGATTTCAGAAAATGTAATATTGCCAAATTAAAAAAATTAGCTTTTAAATTATTACTAGGCCTATAGCAAAAATTAAATTAAATTGATATAAATTGATTTTTTCGCATAAATATGAAACTTTTTTTAAGCATTGGCGTGAATGCTTGGATCTACATGTTGTGTTGAAGTCAAAATAATTAACCTCTTTTTCTTTATCATAAGTAGTTTTGTATGATTTGGTAAACTAGATTATTTTAATCTTTTGATTATGTTTATACATAAAGATTGGTAATAAAACGAGTGATATAGATTTTTTAAATAGTTTAATTGCAGTAATTAAATGAAATAGAAGATAAATTTTATCATTAGTCTAATAGCTTATAATATTTTCCTTCCAAAACTTGTTTTTTTTTAGATTAGGTCTTACGATAAATATTGATAAAAAAAACCTACTTAAGATGTATTTTGAATCCTACACCCCCTCGTAAGGAAAAAAATAAGAAAATACTAAACTCTCTCTCCTCTTAAAAATATCTAACCTAATTTAAGGACGGCCCCTAAGATTAAACAACTGTTTATACACTTATGTGCTGACAAACATTTTAAATGTTTGGTAGTAAAATTAACAATTTCGTGTAATCATTCTCTGGTGAGTAATGAGCAAAAGTTATGTACACCAATCTACCCAAATAATAACCAATTTCCAAATACTGTGATCCCAACTGGTGTATTATTTTTTACACAGCCTTTATAAAAAAGATTAATTAGCCCCAATTGTAAGTTTGTTCAAGAGGTACGTGGGTCGCAAGTTTGACATGCCCTGTTTAAGACAAAGTTGTAATGATTACTCATACATGTGGAAATGTACTATTAGATCTTAATTTTATGCTTTAAAAATTACATTCTACTAAGAATAAAACATATAATTTTTTTTCATGTTTGTTCTCCTAACTCCTTTTTTTTTTCAAATAAATTAATAAAATAACAAGTAGGCTAATGAAACTTACTAACAGCATTTGCCTGGAACGTGTGAAATGCGTTAACGTCCGTAGGTTCTGTCGCCCAACTAAAAATATAAAAACATAGGTAACATGTAGAATAGCTTCTATTTTTATTATATGTATATATGTAATGTACACACACACACTTTGGTAGATGTGCGTACCACTTTGATTGTATAATTCAAAAGTGCTTCAGTGGCCGAATAGTCTAAGTCGTCACTCTCGTATTAGACTAGACTGTTGAAGATGGTGATATCGGGGTTTGACTCTCAGTCGAGTCTAGTGAGCGTGGTTTTTCATAAAAATGTTTACTCTCCCTCCACGTAAATGTGGGTGCACTTCCTCTAAATTCAACCTTACTCATGCTTAACTCACTAACGTAATTAGAGTATATGAGTAAAATCTGACAAGATAGTAAAACTTGGGGCTAAAAAACCAGACAAGATAATATAAAATCTATGTGGCATAGCATAGTAAAAGTAATACTCATGCCGTTATCTGGGTCCAATTTCAAGAAATATCTTTTTTGACAATTATATATTTAATAAAATAATATTCACATATTCATAGGTCAATAAGTGCTATGCAAATGTCACTTTTTATAGGTAATATCAATACCTAATAATATAATAAAATGTTATTAAAATGAACAGCAAATAAATGTTGATGTATTTCATAAAATCCCTTCCTACCATAAGTCTACTTTTATACACTTTAGTAGACCTTTTATATATTATTACCGTAATAAAAATCATTGAATTCACTCAAAAAAGGCCAAATGTTACTTAAATGTTGGGATATTTTACATTCTCAAAGATTTGTCAGCATATTTTTAGCGAAATTTTTCCATTCTTGAAAATATATTTAATATTTTACTACCCAATATATAAAATTGAACTCTTGAGTTGTGGAATTCTAAACGCAATAGTTTTTTTTTTGTTCATTAAAATACTTTTCAAACGTTTCTCTTAAAAAACCACATGCATGAATAAATAAACAATATACAAGTTTTGTTAAAGAGTTTTAATTACGTACCCATCACTATCCCTTTCATGCCTCAAACTGGCCAGCGCACTTATCATAACTAGATTCAGTATTCCTAAAAGATTGGCCTGGTAAGTTGTCTCAAGTACTTCTATCTGTGTAAAAACAACAACAAAAATTATATTATTTATATAAAAAATATTAATACTTTTATTTTTATTATAAGAGGTATTTAACGTGAACTTTCTAAACCGAATAGCTATAGGGGCACATAACTTATAAACTAACATAGACCTAGAAGAGACACAATATCATCCCCCCTCCCCTCTTCCGTTCCATACAATCTTTGATTCATCACTGATAAAGGGTTGGATCCTAATTTAACCCATGATAATTTTTTTGACCATTCCGGGAATTGAACCTGGAATACGCAGCTCAGTTGCCAGACACGCTACTGACCGAGATAAAATATCAGTCCTAGTTCTAACTACTAATTATATAAACTATGATGGTTACAATCATTTCAGTAAAGATGACATATTTGGGGGGTAAATAGTGTTTGTATAAGGCTGATTTTAGTGGAGGGGGGGAAGGTATAAGGGTAAGCTGGGTTAATAGGGTAGATTTTAATATTAAAAACATCCGCTTTGGTCGTAAAATTGTCTACTGCGTCAATCTCGCAACTGACTGGACTGTCGATGATGGTAATATAGGAGGGTTCGAACCCCGATCGAGTGTTTTGGGGGCGTTTTAAATTAAATAATTTTTTCACTCTTACTCCACGAAAATGTGGGTAAACTTACTTTAAATGAAACCCTCCTCATAAATAACACACTAGCGTAATAAATTAATATGCGTATAGCCCGAATGGTGACTAATAAAAATATTCAAGTTTGTTTGGGCTGAAGGTTGCAAGGGCGTTATAGGAGTAAGGTGGAGATCTATAGAGTTGAAATATTAGGATCCACTGGCTAGTACATTGAAAAACAAAAAGAGAATCAACAGAAATAAGTACAAATAATTAAATTCAATCTGGGAATTTTTTATAATTTTTTTTCCTTCACCGTGTTTAATTACCAGTTCTGTTTTATGCATATCAAATTATTACGCTAATGTGTTAGGGATAATAAATGTTTAATTAAAATTAAGTGTATCCACATTTGCGTGGAGTAAGAGTGGAAAATATCTAGAAAATAAAAATCACCCTGAGTACACCCGAACCGGGTTTCGGACCCATATTTACCCGTCTTTGCTACTCCAGTTTATTTGGTGAGCGACGCCTTAGACCATTCTTTCTCCAAAGCGGTTCAAAAAACCAACTTGTGTCTTGGATTTTCCTCCATTGATGTAGCTTAGCCCGAAGGGAGGCGTTACTCTCGCATTAGACTAGACTGCCCATGACGGGGAGATCGAGGTTCGAATCTCAGTAAGGTGTACCGAACGTGGTTTCTCCAAAATGGCTGTCCACTCTCCCTCCACGCAAATGCGAGTACACTTCCAATAAATATAACCTTCCTCATCCCTAACACCATTGGCGTGATTAGTACATAAGCGTATAACCCGAACGGGTAGTAAGACGTGGTAATAATATAAAACTACTGCATATAATTGTTTTCTCACCCCTGAATAATACAGTTCCAGCTCGCTAGAGTCCAACAACCACTCAGGGAAACCAATGTAAGACTTGACGGCGTCAGATTTCTCCAAGGTCGCTCGTTTCGTGGTTGCGTCCATCCAGTCCAGAGAGTTAACCAAGGTGCCGAACGCCCATTGAATATCCGACAGCATCTCTTCAACCTGAAACAATATATACTACCTTATTTTATTTTTAGCACCGCGTCCTACTATCTGTTCATGTTACTGCATATATGATGATTATTCTGGTGGGGCTTGGATAAGGAAGGAAGCATTTTCAGAAGTAATCTACCCGTATTTTCGAGCAAGGAGAGTGGGAAAACATTTGGGAAAAACCACCAGCTTGACCGTGAGATACAGACTTTTATATCAAAATCTCTGGTTCGATTTTTTTCGATGATCACAATATTTTTTTATTCGATGGGTTGAGAGAAATTTAAAAACCAGTTATCAATAAACTAAGTTTAAATGAATGATTCTCTTAAAAACAAGAATAGTGTTATTTATCATGTCAAACCCTCATTAGATACCCATTTGGTTAAAAATACTTAATTCATTTTTGGAAAAATCCTATTTTCAAATATTGGTCGGTGACCTGGTGGTCTAGGGGTAAGGAGTCGGACCTCTGTGCTGGGGGTCTGGGGTTCAATCCTTGGTCCCGGCACAGATTTATCTGATTGCCAAACCCTTCCTTCATCTATGATAAGACGTGTATTAATCACAACTTGTGAATGTGTGGAATGCCAGGCCTCCACTGTGGTTCGGATCCCACGTTAAACTGTAGGTCCTCCATTTCATCTCACAATCACCATACCATTACACATTAGCGTAAGTGCATATAAACCAAACGGATAGTAAGAAGCGGTGCTAATAATAATAAATATTGGTTACCAGTACATTATTCTTAAAATGTTAGAAATTTTATAAAAATAAAGATTTCTCCTCTAGGAATATAACATTTAAATTAAACTAAATCTACTAAACCATTTCAGCTTCATCCTCGGATACAGACTGAGGGACAGACATAAACTGTAAAAACCACTATATTTAATTCGAGGGCAAATAAAACGTTAAGATCTATCATCATATAGGGGTAGTAGATTTTCATGATTTCATTAAAACACAAACCTTTTGTTTGGTGGTGTTGAGAAACTTAGGATCGGCGATGAAATAGCTGACGGCCATTCCCATCATTTGGTTGACGGCGTTAGTACAAAATGTGGACCTGAAAACATGTAATATTGTCAATATGCCACTTTTAATTTAATCTCTGATTTTATAGAAGACCCAGTTTCGACCCCCAATATTGATTGAAAGTCACTAAAATTTTTCATTCTAGAAATAGCCCTCATTTAATGTATTAATTACATCATTAATTAAATAGACCAAGAATGTAAATACATTATTGTAATTTTTTTTTCATTTTGTCAATATGAGTTTCCAGTTTTCAAATAAAGGGTTTGCTTATACAAATCAGACTTTAATTTTGCTGGATTTCTTCGAGAATCATATTATGTACAGTAATGCATTTAGGGTTATTTTATCAAACATATCGAGAATCTTTTGTTTTATTGTTTTATTTGATTTTAAATTGCGTGGTTAGAAACCACACATAATTAAAATACAACTTGAGTCCATTCTTTCTCATAAAACATTTACAATTTTCAAAATAAGTAACAGTAAGCTACCCTCAAATTACGTTTTTCTTTTAAGATAAAATAAAATAAAATGAAAGGAAGAAGAGTTGCAAGAAATGATGGACCGGCTGGTGGTAAACAGGGAGAAGGCAATGCACTTAGATCAACATTGAGAAGTCAAAAGTGATCGTGAATTTAAAAAATTAAGAGCCGCTGAAAATCAAAATTGGAAACAAGGAGTTGGAAAACATAGAGCAGTTTGAGTACCTGGGAGGTCTGCTGATAAAGGATGATGACAATGTTGATCAAAATAATTTCTCTACGAGGTGTCGAAAGAAAGTAAAAAAAAAGAGCCAAATCTTATCTATTCAAGTGATGAATATTACCTCGTTTGAGGCGCGCGGCCCCCCGTGACTTTCTCGATATAGGTTTCCTTGAACCCCCTCATGTCTTTGTTGGTGGTTGGTGCCAGGACACGTACGATGTCCCACCACATGACCAGCTCTGAACAAGGACAGGAGATACGTCAGCAAGACATACATTCACACGTGTGACGTTCATTTGTTATCTGAGGTAATAAGTTGGGATGGAGCGGCACACAATAAAAGACCAGTTTTTTTCACATTTTGTAGCAAAACATTTTCTTCGTCAAAATAAATAAAATAATGCTTCAGTACAAACATAGAATTTAATTTTCTTCACATTGTGATATCAACTGTTGTCGAAAATCTGTCATGAGAATAGCGGCATTAGATGAGAAACTTTTTAAATGAAGATAAAAAGTTGTAATTAAATTTCAGAACACCTTTGACAGATATACACGAAATTTTGAGGTCAACATGTGAAGAAAATTAAATTTTATGTTTTTACTAGAGAAATATTTGATTTATTATGGTAAAAAAAAGTTTTGCCACAAAAAACTGTAAAAACACTGGTCTTATCTCGCGTCCCCTTCCATCCCACCTTAACCGTGCACTTTCTGAACCAACCTATTATATCAATACGTGGCGTATAAATAGGGATGGATAGAATCCGATATTTCTCGAATACAAAGTCAAACCCTCAAATTTTAAAAAAATTACAATTTTTAGTTAAAGTGAAAATATATTTAAAATGTAATCTAAAATTACAGTTTTTTAAGGCTTGGGCCCACAGATGAATTATATTTTGTTTATCATGTCTATTGCGTCATAAACAACCAAGATAATACTAGTTTATATCAAATTAAATGTTGAATATCTCGAGAACCATAGGATTCTAGTTTCCCATCTCTATTTATAAACTAACTTAAATATACATTTTCCCTCCATGCTGGGAATTGAACCCGAGCTCAGTAGAGAGACACGCTACTGTCTGAGCCAAGATGTCAGACTTCGCGCAGCAAGATATAAAATATACAATATGGTGGGTTCTTGGACTTTGAGCCAGTGTCGTGTCGTGGCATGTATCCAGACTAAGCCTGTAATTTCCGTATCTCCACAATTATTTGAGAAACTAAACAACTTATCATTGCAAAATTGTAGGACTATTAGAAATAAAAAAACTTTTATTTGACATATTTTTATAAAAGCAACAGTTTCTGAGATATTTGCAAATATATTAATACAATTTTGTGAGCTTTAGTTGTAAACATATACTACTTAAGTCTTAACGCAATAATTCTCCAATGCCATAGAGTAATTAAATATAAGTATCTAAAAAAAGTTTGTTATTTTTCCTTAAAGCTCTTAGGAGAAATGTTTGCACAGCAATGATCTATCTCCATTTTAAACTCAATAGTCAATATTTACATTTTTTTATTGGTCAAAATGTATAAATGAATAATTAATTATCAATGCGATGACTTGAAGATCTGCAACACCTTATAATATGTATAATTTTAACCAGAAATCGAAATTTTAATACAAAGTGTTGACCCTTGTGGAAGACATTAAACTGTTTGAAATGTTCTTAGGTGGACAAAGATGCGCCTCTTTTCTCATTGATTCTATATCATTGTATATTATTTTATGCGTGTTCTTATGTGGAGTGGTGATGATACAATGTACATTATTTCGTTCAGAAATCTTACGAGTTTATAGAAAGAGAGAGAAAGTCTGTGCGGTGCGCCGTACCATTTATTTATCTTACGAAGATTACGTAATCCATTCAATGGTGAGTCTGACCATCCCAACTTGTCCATATAGTCAAGCGACCAAGTTTGATCCCCTGTCGATCCATAAAACGTGGCTCGGCTTCCCTCATGAACGATCGAGTTTCGTAGAAATCTGGATTGTACGAGCCATATTTGATGTCTCGATGAGATCGGACACAACTTTAAGCCCTGGACCAAAATCAGTGAGGGTCTTTAGTTGGGCTATATTCGAATCTTACAGAGTTCCTTTAAGGAATATCTATCAATAAGAGAAAGAGTAATTTTGAATCAATTATAACCAGGAAATATCAGACCCAGTTGTAAAGTTCCTTATTGAACTGAGTCATAAATTATGTATATAATGTTTGGATGTGTTTTAATTTTTAGTAACGTACGGTGACAAATTGTAGTGGAACTAAAATCTTTACATTAATTATGCCAAACCCACGTTGTGTTTTCCTATAATGTAATTATTCTCTTCTATGAATTAATAAAATGCCGCATATTTGTCCCTTTTTAGGTCATGAACTGGATTTAATGGAGAGTGTCACAACCAATCGATATATAAATTATTAATTAGGTCACAAGGATCGATCGCAATTATTGTAATGGTGATATATAAACTCTTCATGAATTGTTTAACATGTGGTTTACCAAAACATTCAAGTTTTTTTTTTTATATTTCTATTGATGTTAATTATAAGATATGCCATGGACAGTACAATCGTGTTGCGAAAAGAAGGAACCTTTGATAGATTATAGAAATATATACATATTAGTCAATATTTATGAAATATCACAATCTATATCTACAGGGTCAACCTCAGTGGTCCTAGGGTAAATTGCTCGCCTCATGACCCGATGTTTGTGGGTTCAAACCCAGCCAAAGTCGACAGATTTTTCTAGAGCGATAAAAAACCGTAGTCCAACTTCTTTCGGAGGAGAAGAAAAGCCGTCGGTCGCATGTCGATTGTGTCATCTAAAATAACCCTGAAAGGGATGTGAAAATACCTTTCCGGCCAACTTGGTGGGCTCTTTAGAGCTCGATCATGGAAATACAGTGTGGAAGACAACGGGGAACTATGACACTTGCTAAACTTCCCTAATACATGACGTTTCTACCAGATGGTGAGGGCATTAACCATCCTAAGGGATGATTGAACTGGATAGTAAAAACTTCAAATACACTAGTGGGTTGTTGACTTAAGAAGAATAAATCTACAGGATGTGAACATTTAGATATCATGTGAAACGTGACATCTGCAGAATATATGGACATATTTTTAGTAATACTTGGAATTTTCGGCTGTTATGGTTGCTCTTATGGTTATTTGACAAGTGTATTCAATTAGTTAAATATTTACAGTCCCCCCCCCCCTTTTTTTAAAGACTTTGTGGGTATGTGAAGTTAAAAAAAATTGTCGATTAGAAGCCTAAAGCTTACTTCTCCCATGGACTTAGGTCGACCATTATCCTACTTATACGAGCAAGACTTCGGGACATTTGTGACACCTCCTCGGAATGATCTCATAGCTCCCAAGATATTTGGGAGGTCCAAGTTTGAACCCCGACTAATATCAATCATAAGTTCCAGGAGTTAACGAATGAGGTGTGCTAGGCGCATATATATATATATATATATATATATATATATATATATATAAATGTACGTATATATATTCATATAATATTTTTTAATCCCCGCGTCTTACTACCTATTAGGGTTGTACACATATATGATAATTATTATAATGGGGTAGGGATTAGGAAGGAAGCATTTTAACGGTAACCTACCCGCATTTACGTGGAAGGAGAGAGGGGAACCATTTAGGAAAAACCATCATCAGTAGACCCGACTGGGATTTGAACCTCGATCTCCCCATCATCAGTGGGCTAGTCTAACACAAGAGTGACGCCTTACAACATATAGCTACTGAAGCGGGTTTATTTTGTTGTTGTTGTTGTTGTTGTTGTTGCTGTTTGATGATTGATCGACTCACCCAAAGTTTCTTTAGTCGTGTTTACCAAAAGTGCGGATAGATTCTGAAGGTAATCCCCTTCCAGGACGACAATTCTATCTTCTCCGCTTAGATCCAAGGTCACGTTATCGATGTCTTCGTACAGGTACGTCAGGAATTCGTGCCATTTGAACTGTAAAACACGTTAAGACGAGAAATTTATTAATTTAAAGCCTTGTCTGGATAGGCCTCGCGTGCCGGCGCGAACACGTTAAATATTTAATTTATGTCTTGCACAGCAATCGCATGCCATAAAGCTACGTCGAGGGGAAGTGTAAAATAAATTAAATATGAATTGTAGATTTAACTATTTTACAGAACTACACTCTTAGTCCTTATTTTTAATATCTATTTTAAAATGCATGTTTTAGGGGAAATATATGCACCAATGGACAAGTGGACGGAGGCGTTAATTAGGTATAGTCTGATTTAATTGTGATGAAGGGGTCGGGCTATGAATGCCAGCTAGGTGTGCTGTTCATTTTACTAAATGGTTTACGATAATAATAATAATAATTAATAATAATAATAATAATAATAATAATAATAATAATAATAATAATAATAATAATGGCGTGTCTAGGTTACATTGATCTGTAGTCCAGTTTGCGGAAATATTAGCTAGTATTAGTGTACCATTGGAAAAGGGACGCCCAAATTACTAATCGTACATACTTTATGTGAAAGCTCTTTCCATATCCCAATGGGGTGAGGGGATGTTTATAGTGAATGTGACGGGGTAGAGCCAATGAAGATCTTAAACTAACTTAAACCTAATTAACCAAATCATGGTAATCACGGGAACTATTCCCCTTTCAGAGTAAAAACTCCCAGTAGCAGCTGGGAATCGAAACCAGGACCTCTAGGTCAGTGGCCAGGGTCTCTGACGACGACTATACCACGAGGCAGGTTGTGATTTCCTACCATTCCTGAATATGAATTAGTGAAGATTACCTTTAATTCATTCTCGTTCCTACCCCGTAAGTGTAAATAAGTACGAGCTGTGCAAAAAATAAATAAATATATATAAAAACTATATATACTATAAATATAACTATGTATAGTGTATAACTATTGTTTTAATTATTCAAAATGATATTTATATGCATATCACTTTGAAATAAAACAATAATTTTCTTTAAATACTCTTAAGAGCAGGCATAGCAGAACCAATTCAGCTCCCGGCTCGCGCGAGGTATGGAAGTTAAAGAGGAAAGAAAATACCAAGATCTGACAGAAATGTGTGCAGTGCATTCGTTTTTGAATGATTACTCGAAATTCTCCGTGGTGAATCTGGGGGACAAAGGGATAAAGTTTCTTGTTAATAACTACATTATGTCCCTATTAAGACTGAATAAAGATTTGTGCACAATGCTTAGCTGTGAAGCCATTCTAAAAATGATCAAAAAAGGCCTTTTCAATGCGGGTTTTATCCAAATACAATTTAATATTTCAACAATGATTTGTATTAGGAACCTCTATTAACTTTTTATCTCCATTAATGTTTAATCAGAAATGATCCACGTGCCATAGTGTTCGGGTAAATTCACGATTTCTAGCCGACTGTATCACAAGAGTTGATGGGTATGTAATGCATGCTCTTAATAGTCATTTTTACATATGCTTTAATGAAATCTCATCAATTGATTAAATGTTGACACCATAATGCCATCGGCTGAATTAGAAGCTACTCACGTTAAAGTGGAAAACTTTTCTTATATATATATATAAGTTGAAGCTACTTTTATTTTGAGACCACCTTTCACGACCTATTCGGGTTTTATGAATATTTACTAATTACTCTAATGTGTTAGAGATAAGTAAGGTTGAATTCATATGAAGTGTACCCTCATTTGCGGGAAGAAAGAGTGAGAAACCATTTAGGTTAACACAATCTCGGTACTACCGACTGGTATTCAAACCCCGATCTCCCCGTCATCAGCAGTTCAGTCTATTGTGAGAGTGACGTCTAAGACAATTTATACAACCGAAGCGGGTAGTTGGGAGTTGTAAATACAAAATGGACCCATAAGTAATTTAACAGTCCATCTCTAGTTATTTTTATAATCTTATGCGAATGATTATTGGGTCACCTGTGTCGTATAATTGACGCCACCCGCCCCGTCATCTGTCAGCTGTTGCAGTTCTTCTACTGTCATCTCTTGAGGTTTCATGCCTATGTACTCTATGGCGCCTATCATCTGTAAACAAAACACAAACACAAATGATAGGCGGAATCAGTTGAGTCAGAGTAACTAAATTAATTAAAATAAAATATGCAATCCGAACCGTTAGTAAGATGCTGTACTAAAAATAAATAAAACTTAAACAAAAATGAAGCTTGTTTATAAACTAGCATACAATAATTAATGGGCAGTCAAATATTAGTATTGTATATTATATATTAATTAAAAAACAGTCAAAATATTATAATATGATTATAATAATAGTAAAATATAGTTTTATAATGTATTAATATAATATGAACCAATCTTGTAAATTTTAATAGCCAAACAAAATAGAAAATAAATATAATTTTTATAAAATTAATTAAGTAATTGATTAAAAGGGTTATTTTGATAGGATAAATCAAGTAAAATAAAATTTACCTTCATTATATATAATAGAATTAAACTATTTAATAGAACATCCAAAATTCTGGTACTTTATACACTAAAATATATACAAATAAGCTAATTTTTTGCTAACAATTAACAGAGATATACCCTAATTATGAAGTTAAATAACGCTCCTTTTTCCAATGCAAGTAAACAAATTTAATATATAATTAATTAAAATAATAAATAACTAATTAAAATTAATCCTGTTGATAAATTGATATTTTATAGTTAATAAGCAGTCAAAATATTAGTATATTAATATATTAGTTAATAAGCAGTCAAAATATTATGTATCAATTTATCAACAAGCTTCATTTTAATATTTATGTTGTTACTGTGACTCTATTGATTTCTCATAATACTTGAATAATCTCGCCTTACTAAACTCTTAAAAGGTTTTTCAGAAATATACATGTTAAAATTATGTTATAATTTTAAGAGAGTATCATTATAAGTAATTCCAACAAGAAATTAGTAAAGCTGATTTCATTGCAAAGCAGTCATTTTTCATTTTCATTTATTTGAGGTATTTAATGTGCACTTTCTGAGCCGACTGATATTATCAGCACACGACTAAACTAACTTAAATCTAGTACAGACACAATACTCATCATCCGTTAATTCATTACTGTGAAAGGGTAAAACATCAATTAAAAATGTTTCAGCTATGCTGGGAACTGAACCCGGGACTCTCAGCACTATATACAGACAGGTTACCGATTTAGCTAAGGAGCTGGATACATAGCAGTCGAGTAGGTAACCGAGACATTGCCAATCAAATGTTGCGCTAAGGTTAAATATTGATTAAAACCTTTGATAGTACATGAGTTTGATGTTTACTGGAATAAAAAAAAAACTATTTTATGTGGCTCTATACATTTCTATGCTGCATACCAACTGGAACCCGATTAATGGCTGTGTCTTACTGAGGTAAAATTTAAACATACCAAGAGGGTCAAAGGCACATACTGACTAGGTTCCAAGGGTTGCACAAACTTTAGGGGTTGGCTAGACTGTTCATGAAACCTTTTACCCGTATCACACGACACTAGCTCGTACTTGAAATCCAGTGTGCTAGCACGTCATCATCTAGCGTCGTGTGAATCAGAAAAAGTATACTGGTTCTGCCTCTTGGTGCTGGCTACCATACTAGTTGTAAAGATAGAACAGTCGCTATTTTCGTACTAGTTCCGACACTAGTCTGTGTAATTCGACCAATCAATGCGCGCTGAAACTCTGTATAGAGAAATGGTAAAAATGGCGATAGCATGGTCTTCGGATGTGATTTTGTTGTTGGCATAAAATTATTCTAAACATCCTTGTTCATATAATACCAAATTGCCACAATATGACAATATATTTAATATATATTTAGTGTAAAACATGTCATCTATAAACGACAAACTGTGTTCTAGACCCAATTTTAATCTAAATAAACTTGATAGCATGCCAACTTGGGTGGTTGCTTTTTTAGAATATAAAGTGTGCGTAGGCCTAAAAAAGAATATTTGTGTATCAAGGATACTGTACTTGGACACCCATGGGCTCAGGGGCCTCTGACCACATCGTAAATAAATGAAAAACAAATTTATGGAGATACTAAACGTTAGTGTCACCCCGAATGTATCCTACCTAACCTCCGAATGTATCATTTTTAGCATCCCGTGACCATTATTTCGTCTTTACAGCCAGTCCCGTGTCCATATTATTTTCCTACGCTCCCTCTAATAATTTTCAATATCATTATTAATAATTAATGCAGCTGCTGCACCCAAAATTAATCTCTGACGTTTCATAAATATTTGCACTAGAACCTAGTACTAAACTATCAGCGTGTGAATACTCTAGTCCCGTTTCTATTGTACTAGCTAGTATACAGATATCTAGGCGCTAGCTAGCACACTTGATTTCTAGTACAAGCAAGTGTCGTGTGATAGTAGCTTTAGGTGGGGTTGACAGGAACTAGCAATGACGTAATCACCTTTGATGATAGATGTCCTCGCAGTGGCAGTGTAACTTGTGTTGTCATCAGTGTCAACATGGATTTTGTAATAATGAAGAGTCAAAAGGGGGAAATAATTATTATTAATGGACACAAATGTAGGGACCATAAATATCTTACTGATGGAATTGAACGTTGGAAATGTGTCAAAGCAAATTATAATTATTTTTTTGAAAGCTAAGGATACAAATTTTTTGTTGGAAGTGTGATTGATAATGACCATGAACCGGGATCAGAAAGCATAATAAATTGAGAGAAATTAAACAATACATTGAAATGCAAAGCAACGTCAAATCCAACAAAGAGGCCTTCTAAACTTTTACACCACGAACCACAAAGAAATCACCAAAACGAAATATTAACGAGTTATGATCAGTTGATACGTAAAAATATTTATTGAGCTAGGAAATTTTTCATGCCTAAATTACCCCAAGATCTTACACAACTACATGAAAGTTTGGAGAAACTCACTATACAAATAAATGAAGATGAAACGTTTTATTCTAGTTAACGATTGTGTAAATAATATTGTGATATTCTCTTGTGAAACTAATTTAAAGTTTTTATCACAATGTCAAAGTGTGTTTGTTGATGGGACCTTTAAGATTGCTTCTAAAGTGTCCTAACAAATCTTAATAATTCATGAAATGATTAGCGGTGAATATACTTCGTGTTGTTTTTATTTACTGCCTGGCAAGTCTACCTTATGTTACTCCAAAGCACCTAAGGATGTACTCTATGAATTTGGTAAACTAGGAGTCACGTTGCGTACTCTCAGAGTTTATACCTATTGACAAAAGTCTAATCATAACGCAATTTTTGCAAGTTTGGCCAAATGTCAATTTAAATGATGCAGATTCCACTTAGGTCAAAATTGGTTTTAAAAATCGCAAGTGTTGTGATTAAGTATAGAGTATCAGTATCCTTATTCCTATTTTGTACTTAGTATATTGGATTAAATTATCAATTTGTCTTTATTAATTTTGAAAAAATAAATCTATGATGTTTAAACATTTTGTCGAGATTTATGCAGTTCTATGTTTTATCAGTCCAACTGTTTAGCTTAGTCAGTAACGCGTCTATATACTGAACAAACTGGTTCCAGGTTAGATTGTCGGTGTGGTCAAAAAATGTATAATTGGTGAATTATTGAGCTAGTGGGGAATTAACGGACAGGGACTTGAGTGGAGTGTCTGTTCTAAACTCCAGTTATTTTGTAGGTCACGTGCAATAATTTGTTGCACCGTGTCTTATTACCTGTTCAGGTTATAAGCTTATGTACTAATTATTCTAGTGAGATAAGGATGAATAAGGTTGAATTTAAAGTAAATGTACCAGCAGTCGAGTGAAGGGAGAGTGAAAAGCAATTTTGAAAAAATTGCCTCAGTACACCAGATCAGAATTCGAGCCTAGATCTCCCTGTCATCGGAAGTCTAGTCTATTACTAGAGTGACGCCTTAGACCATACGGCCACTAAAGCAGGAATATGTATTGTCAGTAGATAAAGTTGATGTTAAATAATTAAACACAAATAAATAACATTGGATTAAATATAGTTGAAATATGGCACCTGGATTTGGTAATTGAACTCAGGACCTTTAGTTTGACTCACCAATGATCCAAAACTGAGCTAAGACAAAGGTCCCAGGTTTGATTCCACAAACCAGGTTTCATTTTCAAGTATATTTAGTTTATGTGAAAAAGTATCCAAATTTATCAAAACTAAAGTTAATTTCCACTTTCATTAAATAAATAGGTTTTATTTAAGTATATTTAATTTCTACTTTCTGAACTAGCTTTATTTTTTAGCGCCATGTCTTACCACCCGTCTGGCTATACACATAAATACTAATTACACTAATTAATTATGAATGAGGATGGTTGAGGAAGTGTATCCACATTTACGTGGAGGAAGAGTGGCTTTATTTTTTTAGAAAAAACCACCCTAATATATAAAACCGGGACTCGAACCTCAATCTCCCAGTAAGGGGCAGTTCAGTCTATGGTGAGAACGACGCCTTAGCCCACGTGGACTCTGAAGTGGGTATAAGTAATCTCAAGTCCAGTTCTAACAATCTCTGCCTGACTCCACGACACACCACTGCCCTCATTGTATCACCTTGTAGAGCTCGTGTTCGAACTCCGCGATGGTCATGGCGGCGCTCTTGAAGAGGTCATGCATCTCGGGCTCTAGGTTGTCCGCGTCACTCGTCCCCCACTGGTGGGCGTACTTCATGACGTCATAAATATACTGGACGAACGCCACCACCCCTGGGTTCTCCTTCTCCTCGGCGGTATAGGACGACCGGCGGCGGTTGCGGTCGATTCTCCTCTCAAGGTCGTGATAACTGTAGGGGGGAAGAGGGCGTTCATTATTCATTCATACCTGACCTTGACTTATATAGTTCACAAACTAGAAAAAGACACCAAGATTGATTTATTTATATTTTTGTTCTGCATCTTACAACCTCTTCGGAATATTCTCAATTAATTATTCTGATGGGATAATTTAACTTAGTGAAAAACAAAAACATGGACACGGTAATCAAACCCGGTATACGAAACGAACAGGGATGGTTCAGTTGTAGAGCATTAACACGTAAAGCCTAAGGTCCCGGGTTCAATTTCCGTGTCCAGATTTATTTTTCACTTAAGATGGGGTGGAAGGGAACGCGAGAAAAGGCCTGTGCTTTTGCAGTTTTTTATGACAAAACTTTTTTTTTTACAAAAATAAATCAAATATTGCTTCAGTACAAACACAGAATTTAATTAATTTTGCTCACATGGTTATACCAACGGTAATATTGTTGAATATATGTGATGAGCATAGCGGCATTAGATGACAAATTTTGTTAATGAAGATAAAAAGTTGTCATTAAATTACAGGACACCCTTGATGGATATTCAAACAACTATTGATATCAACATTTGAATAAAATTATTACTCTATGTTTTTACTGGAGAAATATTTGATTTATTTTTGGCCAACAAAATATTTTTATATAAAAACTACAAAAAACACTAGCCTTGTCTCTCGTGTGAATAATCATCACGTCTCACTTTGTGACATACATGAATTAATAATACTAATGGGGTAAAATTAACGACGCTGCCTACTTTGTGAGTTCGAAACTATTTTTCAAAGCGGGTTGCATCTTAAACGCAATAAAACACGCTAAGCACTATCACAAACCAACGTAAAACAATATAAAAAGAATAAAGAAACTATGTATTCCACTCTGGGAGGCCTCTTGTCCATGTTCTGTTAACACTTCCTCTCTTCCTCTGACAAATATACACACTCACTCTAATATATGCGTCTGGACAGTATTGACTTTAATTTTAAAAAAAATAACATAATTGTTTTCTATTCTAGAGAGACAAATGATTTCACGGACATTTTTAAATCTACATCCTGGCAGGAAGAATTATTTATTATTATTATTATTATTATTATTATTATTATTATTATTACTAGCACCGCGTCTTACTACCCGTTCGGGTTGTACGCACTTACGCTCATGTGTAATGGTAGGGTAATTGTGAGATGAAATGGAGGACATACAGTTTAACGTGGTATCCGAACCACGGTGGAGGCCTGGCATTCCACACATTCACAAGTTGTGGTTAATACACGTCTTGTCAGAGGTGAAGGAAGGGTTTGACCATCAGATAAATCTGTGCCGGGACCGAGGATTGAACACCTTACCCCTAGACCGCCGCCATGCCACTGGCAGGAAGAAGATTCCTACATGTAGTTTTTTATGAATAAACTAAAAGGTTTAATTTGATGATTTATCCTGGTTGTAATGAATGATATGAGCTAGTGGGCAGACGGACCAAGCTGTCAGCCTCGTTTGGTCTGTATTGCTGGAGACCGGGTTTAGAATCCCGGTTGGTCGTACTGATAGAGAGATTTCTCCTGGGTGGATTTTCATTCTCCCTCTACGAAAATTGTATATTTTATCTTACCTCATCAGTGTGAGCATTGGGAAGTGTGTCAAGACGCAACCTACGTAACAAAAACACACACACAGGCTCACGGAAGCCATCTTGACTGACCTCGGGAGTGGTGAGTTTGGATCCGGAGACCCGACAGTCAGCCTGTTGACGCTCTTGTTGTGAGAGTCGGGGAACACTCCGAAGCCCACCAGGAGGTCCTTTGCCATCAGGAGCTTCGCCTTTGCGGACACTTTCATTATGTTGAATTCCGGCGACGATTCCTTCACTGGTGGTCTGCGGGGGAGCCCTATTTCGTCCAGCACCTTGAACATCGGCTCCAGACCCAGTTTGTCCAGGGCGTCTGTTGATGGCCACAATCGTGTATTAGTGCTGGGTTGTGTTTTAGCCCTGTGGCTACAATACTTGCTATAACCAGCAGTGTTCAAGAGCCTTGGGCTGCTGACCTACAGGTCTCAGATTTGATTCCCGGCTGGTACTTGGGGATTTTTCTCGAAAGGGGAATTATTCCCATAGTCACTATGTTTTGGCTAATTAGACTTAGGTTAGGCCAGGATATTAATTGGATTCGACCCGTCTCTTGTACTATCCCCATCCCCTCATCTCATCGACAAAAAGGAGGTAAGATCGTACATTCGGGCGTCCCCTGGGCAACGTTATTATTATTATTATTATTATTATTATTATGATTAATATTTGCTATATAACCTCTTCGGTGTCCACGTGGTCTAACACGCTGCTTTCGTGTTGGACTAGACTGCCGAAGATGAGTAGATTGGGGTTCAATCCCGTTTGGGTGCACTGAGTTTTTTCATAAATTTCTTCTCACTCTCCCTCAACGCAAATGCGGGTGCACTTCATCTAAATTAAAACCTACTTAATCCCTTACAAATTAGTGTAATTAGTACATAGGTGTATAACCCAAACGGGTAGTAAGAAGCTTTGCTAAAATAAACTTACTAAATATATAACACTATACATAATTAACCAGGCACCCCCCCCCCCCCTCACGTGAAAGTGAAAACTTAGGGAAAATCAACCTCAGGAGACATATAGATCAGAGAAAATATTTTACATTTTTCTTAAGAAAATATTTTGCTATAAATATCTAATCTAACTAGTGCATCGTGCAAAGTCGGCTGCAGATTATTGTGAGAAAATGTTTTCAAAACCTTTTGATAGGAAAGAAGGGAAGGAAATATGGCTAAAAAACGGGTTTTGTCTGCCAATTATTCCAAGATGGCTGCGCGAGTGGTGTTACACCAAGTTCGAAAGCTTGGAATTTTCATCAGGACCCGTAACTCCCAAATATATCGATAAATAAAAACTATTTGACCTTTAGCAAAGCAAGGGCCTTTTTTTCATCCCTCTAATTTACAACTGGTTGATATATTTGTTTACCTGTGTCAACGCAAGAGTTGTAAAGAAGTCTTGCTTGAGTCACGGGAAGTGGTTCGGATCCTGAACTGTTCTGCTTCAGGAATTCTGAAAATATAAACGGTTTTCAAAAACTCACTTTATTAAACAAGGACATTTTAATTAATTTGTAGTAGGTTGACCTGGTCCTGTAGGGGTAAGGTGTCAGACTTCTGTGCTGAGGGTCCGGGGTTCAATCCTCGGTGCCGGCACAGATTTATCTGATTGCCAAACCCTTCCTTCACCTCTGACAAGACGTGTATTAATCACAACTTGTGAAAGTGAGGAATGCCGGGCCTCCACTGTGGTTCGGATCCCACGTTAAGCTGTGGGTCCTCCATTTCATCTCAGAATCACCCTACCATTACACATTAGCGTAAGTGCGTATAACCCGAACGGGTAGTAAGACGCGGTGCAAATTCTGGACGGAGAATCCACATCACGTTTTAATACCCTTACGTATAGCATAAATACTAATCACGCTAATGTGTTAGGGATAAGAAAGGTTGCATTTAGAGGGAGGGTATCCACATTTGCACGGAGAGAGAGAGAGAGAGAGAGACAGTAAGTCTAGGAGTAAATCATCCTCGGTATAATTGACTGGGATTCGAGCGCCACGATCTCCCCGTCATCGGCAGTGAGAGACTAGCGCCTTAGACCACGCGGCCACCGAGGTGTGCTGTGAGGACAATTGAGGAGCTTCTTGAATAGATAGATAAATAAATAGTAGTGGTTTCGGTCTTGAAAACTGAGATTAACGCCCGAAGGGTTAGTTCTGCTGACCACATGACAGCCTCTACCCGCAGATGCTGGCACTAACTTCGCCAACATGCTGCGTTCACTCGGTCAATATAGCTCGCCTGCAGGATGACGCCATGGAGGTTCTATATTTCATGACAAACACTGAATAATAATAACCAATGCCGGACTTAGGGAAAGTTAGAAAATACTTGGACTCGTACGTAAGGTCATGCAATCTGGGAGCGCCATCTCCAATACATTATTTTGGATGTAACTTATTTTAAATGTAAATTATATAATGCACTATGTACCAACAACTTCATTGGTATAAAGTGGAAGGTAAATATTATATCAGGAGGTACGTGAACGAAAAAAGGTTGAATACCATTTTATAACCTAACCTTAACTAGCTTGACCTAACCATAAAACCTAGTCCTCTTCATGTATGGAATAGGGTAAGGTTAGGGATATAAAACATAAATATTGAGGTGGGACTTATGGACACCATAAATGTAATGTGTATTAGCTTACCTAGCTTAGTCTGGGCTTAACCTAGTCTAATAAACCTTCATGTAGGGGATGGGGCTAGGGCCAAATTCTGGACGGAGAATCTACACCACAGTTGGTAACCACGAATATGATTTGGAAATACGGGGTTCGACCATGACTGAGTGCACTAGGTAAGTCTTCTCAATATTGTGTTTTCCTACCCTCTCTTCAGGCCAATGATGGTGCAATACCTTTAAATCCACCTTCTTCCCTTTGTCACGTTAGGACTAGGGTTTTAAATGAATTACTAAAAATAAGAGAGATGTCATTAATATAAAAAAAAAATACCCGCCTCGGTGGCGTAGTTGGCTAACGCGCCGGTCGTGCTGAGCCAGACCACCGAGGACGGGGAGATCGAGGTTCGAATCTCGGTCGGGTGAACTGGGGGGGGTTTTTCCTAAATGGTTTTCCACTCTTCCTCCACGCAAATGCGGGTTCACTTCTTCTAAATTCAACCTTCCCAATTCCTAATCCATTAGTGTAATTAGTACTTAAGCGTATAAACCGAACGGGTAGTAAGACGCGGTGCTAAATAATAATAATAATAATAATAATAATAATAATAATAATAATAATAATAATATAAAAAAGGTACAACATACCTTAACATTATCTACAATGAAACCGGTTCCGGCAGGAATACATTTTAAACCCAATTAATTTGAAGTCCCTTTTCCACACAGATAGGCATGTAAATGCGCTTTCTGTGTATATTTGTTTAACAAGGTTCAAAAAGACGGAAATAAAAAAATGGTATAAGGAGGGGAAGTTAAAATTAGCATTTTCCCTTCGAGTTTACGATACCAGGCCAGGATTGAGTTTATAAAGGAACTGATGTGTGGTCAAATAAGAAAAAAAAGTAGCCCTGTCCTTTGCACGCACGCACACAATATTATTTGTTCACGAATCCCAGAGATCAGTACGCCAAGTTTAAATTTTTAAATCCCCTTAAACATAGATTTGAAATAATCTGTACAACTAGATATTACAAATTGAAAAGTCATTAAGAAAAAAAAAATCAGTAGGAAGATTTTTAAATATAGCTATAAATACTTCGATCCTAGAAATTGAGTAGATTCTAAAATTGATGGTCGGGGAAAGAGAATGGGTTTAAATGTTTTTATTTGACTATTTATATTTGACACAAATTTTGGTTAATGTTAGTGAAAATAAATGATAAATTAATTATAATTTGGTAGTTTTTATTACCTAAAAGATACTGTTATTATAGATCACTTTAACACAAATAATACATAAATCAAATCAGGATTAGTAATAGTATTTTTATTAATACTAATAAGACAAATATTATTTATTAATACTAATGGGACCAATATTGGCAATATTAATCAACCAAAATAATATTTTACTTTGTTACGGACTTAAAAAAAAACAAAAATAGAGGCAATATTTTTTTGTATGAAAGGTTTCAAGAAAGAATATATTTGGATATCAAAATAGGAAAGAAGAGTACTCAATATTTATAGTCAAAAATAGTATACGTACTCTTTTAAAAAAGCGTACGATTGATGGCCCTATTTGTGAGCTAGCCCAAACGCTGTTTAGAAGCAGAGTATTCTAAACCTTTAAGGTACAGAACATTGTTTAACTTAACTATTATAGACCCATTTCGGCGGCCGTATGGTCTAAGAAGTCACTCTCGCAATAAATGGAACTGGGGATGACATGGAGATAGGGGTTCGAATCCATATCGGGTGTTGTGAGGATGGAAATTAATAAAAGATTTTATACTCTTCCCTTCATGCAACTGCGGGTACGCTTCCACTAAATTCGACCTTCATCACCCTTAAATCATTAGCGTTACTTGTATATATTAGTATCACTAATATTTCGCTTGATTTCGCCCCTCAGCAAATATGTTGATGATACCGGCATTATGGACTAAGAAACTTTCAGAGTTTTTTAAAATAATTAATAATAATAATAATATTTAGCACCGCGTCTTACTACCCGTTCGGGTTATACGCCTAAGTACTAATTACTCTAATGGGTTAGAAATTGGGAGGGTTGAATTTAGAGGAAGTGAACCCGCATTTGCGTGGAGGGAGAGTGGAAAACAATTTAGGAAAAACCACCCCCAGTTCATCCGACCGAGATTAGAACCTCGATCTCCCCGTCCTCGGCGGTCGAGCTCAACACGACTAGCGCGTTAGCCAACTACGCCACCGAGGCGGGTAAAATAATTATTAATTAGTGAGATAAACAAAAGGTATATTTACAAATTATTCTAAATAATTGTAAAAATGATGAGACCACTTAGAGGAAAAGCAGGTGCACTAGTGCGGATAAACACTGAGGGAACCATTATGAATATTACATATTTTAACCACCCTCACAGAAGCATCTGTGGTCACATAGTCTAAGACGTCACTTTTGTAATATACTAGACTGCCGAAGACCCGGTATCAAGATTCAATCCTGGTAGGGTGTACTTTTTTTTTAGCTCCACGTCTTACTACCCGTTCATATTATACGCTTATGTACTAATTACGTGAATAGTTTTAGGGATGAGAAAGATTATATTTGGAGTAAATGTACCCGCATTTGTGTGGAAGGAGGGTGGAAAACCATTAAAAAGCCACCCTCAGTACACCCAACCTACATTCGAACCTATATCCCCCCGTCATCGGCAGTCTAGTCTATTGCTAGAGTAGCGCGTTAGACCACGTGGCCAACGCAGCGGGTGGTTGAGTGTACTGAGGGTGGTTCCCTAAATGGTTTTCCACTCTCCCTTCCCGCAAATGCAGATACACTACATCTAAATGCAACCTTCCTTAATCCTAGCCGACTAGAATAATTAATACATACAAAACATTAGCGTGGTTAATAAACTTAGCACATTAGTACATATGGCCCAAACGGGTAGTATGACGCGGCGCTAAAAAAAAGCACGTAAAAAAATACCAAATGAAATTTTATTATTTTTAGGGGATCAATTGTAAGAAAAGGCGCTGCCCTTAACTTCGTCCAATTAAATACGATATTATTATTATTACTATTATTATTATTATTATTATTACTATTATTATTATTATTATTATTATTGTTATTATTATTGTTATTATTATTATTATTATTATTATTATTATTATTATTATAATTATAATTATACCAATGAATAAAAGTCCCACTGTTCCAATTTTTTTGGTCAGCCGAGTGTACTGCGGTGTTGCCGTGACCGGAGACAGTAACGTACGTTTTCTTTGGTCACGAACCCTCTGTGCATGTTCCCGCCATCCTCTCCGCTACACAGTGGGACCCTAAACATCGGGAATATCTCAAACTCACGCGGACATGGCCCTGTCTATAGTAAGACCCTAACTATATCGGGCTACAACTCCACGTGGATATGGCGTACATTGGGACCCCCGTGGCTGAGTGGTCAAGAAAGGCGAATACAGTCTAATTTTGTATTGTTGTCAACATTTATAACATTTCACTACATTATTGGTATTATTTAATAGGCATTTATGTTATCTATCAAAATTAACAGATGCAGATCACATGAGTTGACGTATGAATACTTGAAATAATATCTAATAACTTTTTTATAGCTTTCATATGAGGGCCTTCATATGAAAATTGACCTTAGTAACTTTTCTGGATGTCAGTCTAAACATATTTAGTTGTAGCTTTTCTAGATATTATATAAGGCTCTTCCTATTAAAATTGGACTACAATAGCTTTTCTAGCTGTCGGATCAGGTTCTTCCTATGAAAATTGGACCGTAGGAACTTTTATAACGGTCGGATTAATCTCTTTCTATAATAATAGACTTTAGTAGCTTTTTAGCTTTCAGATAAGGATCTTCATATGAAAATTAGACTGTAGTAGCTTTTCTAGCTGTCAGATAGGTCACTTTCTATGAAAATTAGACTGTAGTAACTTTTCTAGCTGTCAGATAAGGCTCTTCCTATTAAAATGAGGTCGTACTTGTCTAGGGTATCTTATATCGATCTCAAGTTGAGATAAAAATAGTCAAGTATTTGTGTTTCGTTTTGTCACTAGTCAATAATATGCTTCACAGCACTAGGGTTGTCGACTCTAGTACTACATTTTGCTGTCTTTGATCAAGTCAATTTGTAATTCGTGGTTTTAATAGAGTAAGTAGGGTCTAAAAATAAACCTGACAATGTCCAAGCCCACTCTCAATTAAAATTACTTAATAAATACATTTGCTGGGGTCCTTATGCGGTTTGAGATGTTAAAGATATTTTCCTGGAAAATTAGTGTAGTGTGGCTTTCCTCGTTTTCCCCTCGTACCCTTGGTTTTAAAGATTAGAAGCAAACCGTCCTGAACTCAGAAACCTGAAGTAGACGTTTCTTTCCTCTCCTCGACACTTTGCAACACCTTCAAAAGGCCACCCAAATTTTACAATACTCCAACCAAACTACAAAGCTTAAAAGAGTATTTTACAATGAGCCATAGGCAATATAATTATTGAAAAATATTTATACGTACATACGGATATAGAGGATGCTCCCACCCTAGATCAGCCATTCATCGCCTTCAATTAAGACCGTCCTGATTACATTTTATTTGATTTGAATTGATAAACTCAGAAGCACACTTTTTTTTTATCCATAGGATTAAAAATTAAATTTATTTATTTTGAACATTTTAATGCTAAGTTATTTTGTGTGTTTATTTACAAACAATTCAAACATGTGCAATTTTATTTACACATGCGAATATTGATCTTTGTTAAGATATACATTCGTTAAAATGTAATATAGATCTACCTTCCACACTGGACAGTCGTTATTGACCAATAATGCTCTCTATAGTAAATATTGCTGAAAAGAATTAAGATCAAGAACCTCGTATCTACCTGATCATGAGGTTGAACCAATCAAAGACCAAGATGGTCACAGCAGGAATTATATAATAATTGTTTCCAAAGAGAATCAGGATCAAGAACCTCGCATCTCCCGGATCATGAGGTTGAATTAATCATAGACAAAGAAACAGGAACTCTATAGTAATTGTTTCTAAAGAGAAGCAGGATCAAGAAACTTGTATCTCCCGGATCATAAGGTTGAATTAATCAGAGACAAAGAAACAGGAACTCTATAATAATTGTTTCTGAAGAGAATCAGGATCAAGAACCTCGTATCTCCCGGATCATGAGGTTGCTCCGCTCGTTGAACCAGTCGTTGCTGACGGCCGATTCTGGTGTGGGATGCTCCTTGCCCCAACGTCCGCATACGAACTGGTAGAAGTTGTCGCAAGGGTCAGCCGAGGTGTCCATCGATTGAAGGAGGTTGGCCGCTGGGAAATAACAAAACAATTATAGTATTTATGTAACTACAGAATGTATCTTAACATGTGGGACCTACTTCAGCGGTGGAAAGGGGACACAAAAAACTCTAAAAAAAAGTTAATATAAACATGTGTCCCATTTGACTTTGTTTCCAAGCTATAGTCATGTTTGTACTCGAGTAATTTGGAGCTACTTAACTTTATAGTAAGTGCTCAAAATGGCCAACTTCAGCCTGAATACAAGCCTACAATCGCCTTGTTGTAGAATGCCACACTCTTTAAAAAAAATTACCAGGTGTTTATATGCTTCGTTAGCATCCTTCATACTTACTGTACGTTGACAAATTATTTCAATGCTGACAGTGGGTGTTATTATTATTATTTTAGCACCGCGTCTTACTACCCGTTTGGTTTATGCGCTTAAGTACTAATTAATGGGATAGGAATTTGGAAGGTTGCATTTAGAGGAAGTGAAATCGCACTTGCGTGGAGGGAGAGTGGAAACCCGTTTAAGAAAAACCACTGTCAGTTCACCTGACAGAGATTTTAACCTCGATATCCCCGTCCTCGGCAGTCTAGCTCAACATGAAACTGGCGCGTTAGCTAACTACACCACAGAGGTGGTGGGTGTTGAATAAACAATTGGTCAAGTATGGTAGACAAACAGTTTAGTGGAATTACTTATCTGTAATTCGGAAACAAGATAAAAGGGTTCCTTATGTGTATGAACTATTTTTTTTCCTCCTGTTTCACCGCTGAAGTGTTTCCCACATATCACGGTACAATCAATTTATAAATAATTTGATAAGCCCATTTCCAACACTAGTGATTACGAGTAAATAGCCCATACCGATTTTGACAAACGAACACTCATTTTGAAGTTTTAGGGTTCAGGAGGTTGGCAAAAATAGTATCTTACAAAACAAAATCCTATTTTCATTACAAATTTACTGTTTTTATGCTGTGTGTGCAGTGACTAATATGTACACTCCACTTACACTGAACGGTAGCTGTCGTGCCTTGACCTATCTTATAAGCTATGCCATAGTGGAACGATGTAGGCTAAGCTTGCCACCTCTTAGGCTAGACAAAGGGTACAATCATTCTTTGTTTACATCACCATGGAAAAAATCCACTAGCAAAACTTTAATATAAATAGCAACATTGGCTGCACTACCCTCTCTGATTTACTGTATTTAAGTTACTCAAATTATATCCTCTAAGGGTGCATATTTATTAGAGGGAGCTTTAAATACTTTCCCCAACATCAGTCTTGAGGAAGAATGGGAAATATTACTGTGTTAGTGTTGGGGAGACTTTATTGTAACAAGCTGTGGGGATTCCCCCCCCCCCCCCCCACTGTCCTTAGCGTGACAGTCAAACAAACTAACAAACATCTACAATATAGCCAGTGAAGGAAAGGTGGTAACAGAGAGCTAGCATAAGCTTTTATTGCTTTTATTGCAAACACTGGTTGAAAGTGACTAATGTTAACCTATGTGGAAATAAGTATTTATATTTATATAGTAATAATAGATTATAAATCAGTTACCAAAAGCTTTAATAATACTTCCCTAGGGATTACTCTATATATGGCTTTTTCATGAGTAGTTTCATAATTATCATCATCATTGGTATCATCATCGGCATCATCATAAGCATCATCATCAACATCATCACCATCATCGTCAACATCAACGACATCAACATTATCATCGACATCATGATCATCATCGTCAACATTATCATCATCACAATCATCGTCGTCATCATCATCATCATCATGCACATTTTCCAGCCACTGGCAGGTTTGCTTGGAACAATGTCTCCTTTCCCTCCATCAGATCTCCTCTTACACCGTAGCCCAGTCCTCTCCTAATTCCTCCACATTCCTCTGTACTCCCTTCAGCCACCTGTCTCTTGGTCTTCCTCTTGACCTTCCGCCTTCCACTTGAATATCTAACATCTTGTTTCCTATCCTCTCATCCTCCATTCTATTCACATGGCCATACCATCTTAGCCTTGACTTCTCTATCCTGTCCTTCAATTGGCAACTTGAATGTTGATATCAATTTAAATCAGCTTTAATTACCGTCCTGTATGGTATACTAGGCAGCATAACAACCCTTCCGAGGCGCGTGTGGCTGTGGTGTTTTATAACTCGCGATATTAATTGATCGATCATATGTGGCTGACCATTTCCGTACATCCATCACAGACTAATCCCTAAAATATTAGTTAATAATGATTCTGAGCAGGGAAAGAATCCTGGATAGCTCTCTGGTAAAGCATTGGTGCGCTAAAACAAAGGTCCCTTGTTCGATTCTAGTGCCCAGGTATCATTTCTCAACTAATTTAATTAATTGAAATGTTTTGTAGTGACCTTGTTAAAAAAAAAGGTTATAGATGTTTGAGGAAGACTGAATCTATGTTTCTAACCATTTGACCCTTTACTTCAGAATTAAGACATTTTTCATGAAACATCTTTGAAAATAAGCCAAACTACCCATTTAATACATTGAAAAAAATTTAAAATTAAAATCTATTTGTTTAGTTCTATAGAGACATATTAATACGGATCGTGATTTGCGGTATAAAAAAGAAATCTTTAATATTCTTCTTTCCCTCCTCGCTGTTCCCAGGCAATGAAAGTTGGTGATTGAGATATCCGTCGTTTGACGGAGGGGCAGGGCTCCACACGCCATTCTGCGTTTAGGAACCTATCCGTCTTATCACCTGCTACCTCGTCGCTTAGTAGAACCTAATTAACGTACAGTGGTAATAAAATGGCATGACATCTCTTAAGGTCAGGTGGAAAGAGATGCGAGAAAAGTCCAGGTAAACAAAAAAACTATCCGGTAGAAACATAGCGTTTAATTTTCTTCATATGGTGATACCAAAATTTTTTGAATTTGTGGTGTCATGACCATTGTGGCATTAGATGACGAATTTTTTAAATAAAGATTAAAAAATTGTCATTGAATTTTAGGACACCCTTGGCAGATATTCAAAAATTGTTTATATTACTATGTAAATAAAATTAGTCTTTGTACTGAAGCAGTATTGTATTTGTTTTGACTAAAAAAGTTTTGATATAAAAACTGTAAAAATACTGCCCTTGACTCACGTTCTTTACACTCCCACCTTAAATTATTATTATTATTATTTAGCACCGCGTCTTACTACCCGTTCGGGTTATACGCTTAAGTACTAACAACCCTAATGGATTAGGAATTGGGAAGGTTGAATAGAGGAAGTGAACCCGCATTTGCGTGGAGGGAGGGTGGAAAACCATTTAGGAAAAACCACCCCCAGTTCACCCGACCGAGATTCGAACCTTGATCTCCCCGTCCTCGGCAGTCAGGCTCAACACGACTAGCACGTTAGCCAACTACGCCACCGAGGCGGATCCCACCTTAAAACACCCGTCAGGAACAAATACGTCAGTCTTATCGAGTGTGTCTGTCTACTGAGCTAAGGGTCCCAGGTTCGATTTCTGGCATGGCCGAAAAATGTATCATTAATGAAATGTTGAATTCCCCTTTTCACAGTGGTGAGTGTACGGTTGGGGTCTGGATGTTGTGTATGTTCTAGATTTAAGTTATTTTATGAGTCGTGTGTTGATATAATTAGTCAGAGAAAGTACACGTTAACACCTCAAGTAATATATGAAAAAATTAAATTAATTCTTGCGTGGTTTGTGTAAGAGGGGGTATCGGAGATTTAGTTCTGTTTAGTGGGGGTGGGAGGGGTTGTTTTCCTAATCGAGTTCCTCATTCATCTCTAAGCAAATGCGGGTAAACTTAATTTTAAATTATGCATTCATATTCTAAACCCTATTGGTAGGCCTATAGATCACGGGGAATCCTCAAACTGCTAATTTTTTTTCTGTGCTCTGCGTATTACTACCCTTACGGCCTATTCGCGTATTCACATTCATTTGTCATAGTATGAGGCAGGTCAAATTTAGAGGAAATATGTAAGAATTTGTGTGCCGAACTTTTTAGTAAAATTCATCTTCAGTGCACCCGGCTGGGATTTGAGTCCCGACTTACCCATCATCATGAAACTAGACTATATGAGATCTACACCTTAGCCCGCGTACCCCCCGATCCATATTATTATAAGTATTTGACCTCCAGCCATGGCCAAATGCTCAAAGGTGTGAGGTAGCCGTTTGCGTTTGACCGCCATTGACAGGGAAGTTGAGGAGTAAATGATCTACTAATAATTCTTTTAAAGTAATTATAATAGTTTGGGTGACCTGGTGGTCTAGGGGTAAGGTGTCGGACTTCTGTGTTGGGGGTCCGGGGTTCAATCCTCTGTCCTGACACAGATTTATCTGATTGCCAAACCCTTCCTTCACCTCTGACAAGATGTGTATTAATCACAACCTGTGAATGTGAAGAATGCCAGGCCTCCACCGTGGTTCGGATCCCATGTTAAACTGTAGGTCCTTCATTTCATCTCACAATCAACATACCATTACACACCAGCAGAAGACGAGGTGATAATAGTAATAATAATAATATTAATAATAATAATACTACTAATAATAATAATAATAATAATAATAATAATAGTTTCTTCACCTGATCGTACACACTCCAGAGATTCACAAACGATAGTAGATCTGTACTGGGCATCTGTAATCATGAAACCCAATTATGTCTATAAATGAGTTGTTTTCTGCAACAAATTTAATAATTTGAACATTTCTATTTTTCAAAATAAAAATATAAAACACTTATCAAGTCAATCTTGTTACAAATAATTATTTTAAAGTGTTTAGATTGTTGGACAAATAAGTATGAACGTATTTGAGGTTAGCGAAATTGATAATCCCGGAAATAAACCTCTGAGTTTGACCGAAAAGTCGTAGATTCTGTAACACTTTCTAAATAAATTTTTTAGCAAACTCCCCTACCAAATAAAGGAATTGAAATTTGGACAGTTTAAATGATTGCCTGGCACTTAGTCTACTATGGTAAATACTTTGATTCAGTGTAAGTACTAAAGCATTATTATTTGTTTTTCTCTTAGTTTTTTATTTTATACTAAACGTACAGTACATTTGGCTTTCTTCTGTCTATATTAAATATAAGTTTATTATTCACTTATTACTGGTATTGAAAACACCTTGATAATTTATCAGTGTGAAAAATGTGTTTTATAAAATATATTTGTCAATAATGAACGTTAAGTTGCTGCTGTTAAAAAAATTGTAACACAGGAAATCCTGTATCCGGCACAAAATTTGTTACGATGAAATATGGGAATGTGTAACAAAATATTCATTTTCATTTGTCAAAAATATCGAGTGGTGTTCGTGAATGTATTGAATTAGCTACTTCTGTTCCTTAATACTCTTTCAAATAAAAAGTTGACTTTACCAGCATTAACATTGGTTTTATTGGTATTTCTTATCAAAATGACTTAAGGGTGTTTAACAAAGCTATGGATGGGTTTTAACAGTTTTATTTTTGCAAACCATTTATAATCTTTTAATTAATAAAAAGAAATTAAAATAAATATTTTTGGATTTCTTCTTTAATATTCTCATTATTATTATAAAACAAATGTACAAATTCTTCGTACATACTTTCTCATATAGTTTTATATATTTCATAACGAGGTTTTAAAAAATCAATCATTAACACTATCCTTAATTTGAGGCTCAAGATAATATTTTTCTAATCCTCGAGGTATGACCTATAACATTTAAGCATCAAGTGTGAACAAAACCCATTAAACCAATTCGGCTTAAGCTCCGAGTACAAACAGACAAAGAGCGAGGCAGGAAAAAAGATATGTAAACAAGCAGACACCTATTGTAGGACAAGGGAACACATACAATTCGTTAATATTCTTCATAACCTCGAGGTGGAGATTGTTCACCATTACAATACTTTATCTATATTTGATCAAGTAAAATTATACCTTATTTATTGAAGTTTTAACGATGAAATAGTCAGATCTCAATAAACCTCAATAAATATGTTAAAATTGTTTGTTCTTATAATGAAAATGTTAAAAAATGTTTCTAAAAAAATTTAATACAAAAATTTATTAATTAAATAAGAATAAACAGTTTCCAAAATGAAAAAAATTAATGTGTAAGACCATGCAAAGCACGATTATATACTTTTAACGTAAAGATTCATATACTAAAAAATTGTAAAAAAAATCAGTCAATAAAACCAATACAAAGTGAATTTAATTAAATTTAGTAAATTGTGTTTTTATGAGATAGCAGTCATAAATATTTTAGTATCGATTCTTCTAACATTATTTGTATATTGAGCTAGTGGTCGAACTTATCTTGTGCTAAATCGAGGTTTTTGTTTATTTTATGTAAACGTCCATTTTAACGATTCACAGAATAACCATATATTAAGGGAATTTTTTATTCGACGTCAAGAGAATCAGTAAACCATAACATTTCAGATGGGCTAGACAACGCAGTAGACAAACATTCTTTGTTCTTGTAAGGCAGTACATCAAAAGTTTGCTGAAGCAAATAGCGCCGATCAATACTGTCTTTCCACATGCATTGTTATTTTCAGTTGATATTATCAGCACCAAGAAATAGGTCGTAAATATGAAATGACACAAAAAAAACCATAGATTTTCCTCATGGTCATCCAGTGGGCATGCCATAATTAGCCATTGACCTATTAACTTTAATGCCGTATTAATTAAGTTAATGTCATTGACTATAATATTGGTCGTGGAAAACATGTCGATAGAATCCACGTGTAAGTGTATCACTTTAAGCAAAAAAAATTCCCAAACAGGTAGGATAAGCTATCGTTATTCAAATATGAAAGCCAAAATCAAAACTTTTGGAATAAACATATATAAACATGCACACAAAATGAAACGTCATATTTTATAAATACAATTTTTTTGTGTAATTTAAAGGATAGATTTAAAAATGTTAAGGTTTTTAGCTATTTTACTAGCTCTCCACTCAATTTAAATAACACACGTGTTGACACACACATACATACATTTATTCAGGCTGAATGATTCCGTTTAAAAACGTTCAAAGGTTTACATATTTGAGTTAAAATCTATTTAAGAATCTGTTTGCGAGTACATTTTCTATATAAATAAAATGAAGAGTTTGTCTGTCATGCACTTTGCATCTACCGCAAGCAGAAGGCTGAAATTTTGAAATCAGTAGCCCCTGTACACGAACACGTGCACCTCAGAGCTGGAATTTTAAAATTTTGATTGGATTTTTGCTAAATTTATTAAAAACTGGTTTGGAATAAATCAAGGGATAGGATTTATCTTCTATTTTATTGAGTTGCTACCCCGGGCAACGCCGGCTAGTTTAAAATAAAATAAACATGTATATTTTATTTAAAACATATATAATAATTATAATAATAATAAATATATATGTCATATGTAATAATAACATATTACATATTATTGTTTGTAATAGCAATTTTTTTAATAAAACATATGTAATATGTATACATATATATCATACATTTGTATATATATATTAATAAGTATTATATATATATTTTTATTTAAATAAATTACACACATATTCTTATATACATTGTATCTTAAATATGTATACATTTGACGATTTTCAAACGAACCCTCTCGGACTTAATAAAACTATAATTATTTAATTATTTTATAATAATACAGTTATTACATTTCATTTGAACCTCACCTATTTTCATTTTTAAAAAAAGTTTCTAAAACATAGTAGCATATTCATGAATTAATTTCACAGTATTACTTATTTTTATTCACTTTACTAAATTAAATCTCCCTGGTTATTTAATAATTTACACAAATAGCTTACTACATTTGCAACATATTAAGATAAAGAGGATGATTATAGATAAATCCACTATTTTACCGTGAAAAAGTAAATCTAGCTGGAATATTTCGCATATTAAGTAATTGTAAATAATTTAATATTTTGCAAGCGTATAACTCAAACGGGTAGTAAGAGGTGGTGCTAAATAATAATAATAATAATAATAATAATAATAATAATAATAATATAAAATTTATATATAATATTTAGCACCGCGTCTTACTACCCGTTCGGGTTATACGCTTAAGTACTAATTACGCTAGTGGATTAGGAATTGGGAGGGTTGAATTTAGAGGAAGTGAACCCGCATTTGCGTGGAGGGAGAGTGGAAAACCATTTAGGAAAAACCACCCCCAGTTCACCCGACCGAGATTCGAACCTCGATCTCCCCGTACTCGGAGGTCTAGCTCAACACGACTAGCGCATTAGCCAACTACGCCACCGAGGCGGGTAATAATAATAATAATAATAATAATAATAATAATAATATTTCATCGGTGGTTTGGCCTCAAGTTATATTTGCCCTTAAGATAGGATGGTAGGGGTAGCAAGCTAAGGGTGTATGTTTTTCAGTTTTTATATAAGAAATATTTTAGTAAAATTAAATAAAATATCACTATTCAAGTAGAAACATAAGAGTTTAATTTTCTTCGCCTGATGATATCAACATTTCTTGAATAGCTGTCTTGAGCATAGTGTAATTAGATGAGACACTTTTTAAATGAATATAAAAAGCTGTCATTAAATTCTAGGACATCCTTGACAGATATTTAACAACTGTTGAGGTCATCATGTGAAGAAAATTAGACTATACGTTGCTACTAGAGCAATATTTGATTTATTTTGGCCAACAAAACTGTTTTACTATTAAAAAAACTTCATAAACACTGACATTTTATCGCCGCCTTTTCCACATCACCTTATGACAGGGAAATATATTCCTCCCCATTCTATTATTTGATTCCCTATGGCAACCAAACTGTTTTGATCACCAAGGGGAAAAATTAAGTGACCCAATCGAAGTTTGTTGATCTTGAACAAACTCGTGACTGACCAACTACTCAAATAATCGTCCAAATGGTCTTTTAGATTGGTCGATCGATCGATGAGTCAAACAAAAGAAGAACCACATTGTGGACCTTTGATCACTCACACAATATGGAGACGATGACAAGTGCTATTAGGAGTATTAAGACGAGTAGGAGCAGCAGAATGATAGGAGCCATAACTCTTCGTTGTCTCCACCATCGTCTTTTGTAACTGTTTGGCAAACAAACAGAAACAACAGTTATTACAAACAACAACATTTACTGTCGCTCATAAACATCAAACGGCGTGCTATGGGTATTGTTGTGACATCACATTTAAATAAAAAATTAACACACTTTTCTAAAAAAATAAATTTACCACCACATCTTACTACCCTTATGGGTTGTAACTAAGTTCTCTTAATGTGTTAAAGATGAGAAGGGTTGTATTCAGAGGAAGTGTACTCGTATTTGCGTGGAGGTAGAGTAGGAAATCATTTAGTAAAAAACCACACTCAATACACCCAACCGGGATCAAACCACGACCTCCACATTCCATGTACTAACTACTCTAATGTGTTATAGATGATAAGGGTTGAATTGAGATTAAATTCACCCACATTTGCGTGAGGGTAAAGTAGGAAACCGTTTAGTAAAAACCACACTCAATGCACCCGACCGGGATCAAACCACAATCTTCCCATTCCATGTACTAACTCTCTAATGTGTTATAATGAAAGGTTGAATGAATTAATCACCCACATTTGCGTGAGGGTAAAGTAGGGAAAACGTTTAGTAAAAACTACATTCAATGCACCCGACCGGATCAACCACGACCTCCACATTCCATGTACTAACTACTCTAATGTGTTATAGATGATAAGGGTTGAATTTAGTAAATTAACCCGCATTTGCGTGAAGGTAGAGTAGGAAAACGTTTAGTAAAAAACACACTCAATGCACCCGACCGGATCAAACCACAATCTCCCCATTCCATGTACTAATTACTTTAATGTGTTAGGGATGCGGAACGACGAATTTAGAGGAAGTGTACCAACACTTATATGGAAGGAAAGTGGACAACCTATTTAGGAAAAACCCAGCCTCAATACACCCGACTGAGATTCAAACCCGATTTTCAGTCAACGGTAGCCAATCTATTACAAGAGTGTCGTCTTGAATCATTCGACCACCAAACGTTTTATTTTTATTTGTTAAAAAAATCATTAAAATATGTCCTCCATAGTCAGAAAATCAAGCACAAACTTTGTACATGTTCTGGAAAATAAATAAAGGATTCGGTATCAAGAATTGAGTATTCTGTGCGGTTTTACGGCCGTCCTACGAAATTTCGTTCGTCTTATTTTACCGTTGCGAGAAATAATGATGGAACGCCAATCTCTCCTTTACCGAGTCGGTCTTGGTGTAAAGTACTCACCTCAAGACCCGATGATCGTCAGTTCAAACCCAACCGAGGTCAACGGATTTTTCCTAAGTTATAAAAATCCGTAGCACAACTTCCTTTTAAGGGGAAGTAAAGCCGTCAGTCGCATGTCAATTGTGGCATGTTAAAAAATCAACCAGGAAATTATGTGAAAAAACACCTTTCCCGGCAAAATTGATAGCATGGCACCATTCTTTCACTCTCAAAGAAATGATCGTGCTGATATAATCTGTTGCTTCAGTAAATGCACGTTAAATACCTCAAATAAATAGGTTGAATTAAAATATTTCACCAACAAACTATACAAAATGCTTTTGACACTTACTCCACGTAGCAAAAAAATAATAAAATTCGTTAGCTGAATGAGGAGACAGACGACAAGGCGTATTGGCAGTCTATGTTCACTGATAAAAGGAATGGACCTGTCGTAAGACAGAACTCTTTGTAATAAAAACAACCGTTGCTAAATAATTATAAACCGAGTTGTTTTAGCACCGTGTATTATTACTCGTTTGGGTTGTAAGCTTAGGTACTGATTGAGCTAGTGGTTTTAGGGATGAGGAAGGCTATATCTAAAATAAGTGTACCGCATTTGCTTGGAAGGAGGAGTGGAAAACTATTTTGGATATACCACCCGACCATGGTTCGAACCTGATCTCTACGTCATCGGCAGTCTAGTCTACCACGAACGTATTACCTTTTATAAATCCATTACAGTTTCCAGCCTGTGGCCTGGGTCAGTTTTTTATTCAAGCCATATATTTTTCATTACCGGCTGGCTTGGCCTGTCGTAACTTCATATGCATTTATAGCTAACTTAATATTAGAACAGGCACAACATCCAGTCCCCAGCCATTAATTCATCACTGTAAAAGGGTAAACCCACATTTCACCAATGATACATTTTTCAACCATACCGTGAATCGAACCTGTGAGCATTAACTCAGTAGACAAACAAGCTACCAACTTAGCTAAGGTGTTGGATAACATAAAGCTAGTAATTTAAATTAAATTTAGTATAATGATGATAAACTCTTTATTTAAGTTTTTATACCTTTATTTCACGATTAAAAACTGTCCTAGTATTACTAAAAATTAAGAGCTGGTATTATGTTTAGTACTTAAAAGAGTAGGTAACCAAACGAATCCTATTTAGTTAGTATATATTTATAATTCCTCCCCTGATAAAGCTGATAATACTATTAGCAGGACTTAACGGGGTTATTTTATAAATTTAAATAAACCATTTCACCCGCGTCAATGGGCACGTGGTCTGTGGGTCAAACCTGCTTCGGTGGCTCACCTGGTCTCTAAGGTAGCACCCTCGCAATAGACTGGACCGCCTATGATTGGGATATTGGGAGACTGGGATTCGAATCCCGGTCGGGTTTACTGAGGTGTATTTCCGCTCTCCCGCCAAGCAAATGTGGGGACACCTCCTTTAAATTAAACCTTTTTTCATCCTCAGCACATTAGCGTAATTAGTACATATGTGTACAGCTCAAACGGGTAGTATGATGCTGTTCTGAAAAAAGGTCAAACTGATCTGGTCTGATTTTTGCCGTTGTCGAGGAGCTCAGAGTTTGAATCCTGGCCGGATGTATTAGGGATGTTTTTCCCTAAACTGTCTCCCACTTTCCCTTAACGTAAATTTCGGAACATTCCTCTAATATTCACGTTCCTCACCCTATCTCACTAGCGTGATTAAATTTGAATATCACGAACAGGTTGAGAGAAAAAAGAGGGAAAAGAAGCAATTTATTTAACTTTCAATATTGTTTTATTGAATTATTTTTATATTCGTCAAATGAACTAAATTAAGACAGCTTGAGAAGACTTAGCAACATAGTTAAATATTATTATTACTATTGGTGGTGGTGGTGGTGGTGGTGGTAGTAGTAGTAGGTAGTAGTAGTAGTAGTATGGGAGTATTAGTAGTAGTAGTATTAGTAGTATCTGATTGCTATACAGGTGTACCGTAACTTCAGCGGTGGTTGAAAACAAAAAACAATTAATAAAGTTCATACAAACATATGTCCCATTTGACCGAGCTATGGCCATGTTTTTACTTGAGTAATGTGGAGCAGCTTAAACATCATAGGAAGTGATCAAAATGGCCTTAATGCAAACCTGCAGTCGTTGTGTCGTAGAATACTCCAGTTCTTTCAAAAATACCAGGTGCTTAGAATAACCAGGAATAACCCATTCAACACACCTAGTCAACAGGTCGAGATATATCGAGTATGGTATATAAACAGTCTAGTGGATTTGCTTGGCTGTAACTAGAAAACTAGGTCAAATGGGACATGTGCTTATATTAATCGTTGTTTGTGTGTCTCCTGTACACCGCTGAAGTGAGTCCTACGTGCTACGATACGCCCTTTATATTAGGCAATGGCGTGTCATTGAGTGTTTCCAGGCTAATTAGAATTGGCGTATACCAAATTTAGTAGCACTTAATTGAGTACCTACTGAAATAGAATATAATAACCTACACTTACGTATTTATCAAATAGTAAAGTATATAATAATATTTTTCATATTGAACGTTGATTATTTTTTTTGCTAAGTATTCAAATAAAAATTAGATGTAGCCTTACAATGCCTTTTGTGATGTCACTCCGACGAGGTTTTGTTGACTGGAAGACGTAGATAAGGATATTGTTGTTGAAAGGGATCCTAGAAAAATAAACCCTTTACCATATTAACTAATAAAGAAAATTTACATCAACTTTAGTCACAGTAATAAACATGTATTTATATATCTACCTTAACGAACCTAACGATAGAAAGCTTAAGGTCACTTAAATATAAAGGTCATAAAGGGGAGGAATAAGTTTTGTAACTGACAGGCATGTGTCCTATAACAGAATACAACCTCGGCTGTCATTTGAAAGCTTCTGTAATCATAAGTCACAGTAATTTAGAAGTTATAGAGGAAGATATAGTTAGTAAACTGACATATTAACAGATAAAGTCGTGAGATACTCATACATGACTTGCGTCTTATGACTAACTTGGCTTTTAAGGACACTTTTGATACTTGACAGTGCCAGTAAGCAGCAGGACTGCAAACAGTGATGATAACTTACTTTTTTTCACTCCACGGTGAATTTAGCTTTTTTTGATTGGGTCTGGCTTCTAAAATAATCAAATTAACGACTAGCAGGGTTTCTAGATTTTAAAAAAAAATTCTTCTATAGATTTTTTCTAGCTGGTAAAAAATTCTTAGAATGTTTTTTATTTGGAATTAATTTCTTTATTTTAAGATAATCTCTGGTAAAGGTAGGTAAAGGGAAATTTAGTTTTGCATTTTTACTCCAGTACTCTTTTCAAGAGGATTTTAAAATATTTTTTTAAATTATAAATTATGGTCTTGGTTAATTTATTGGAGTGTTTATAATAATTATTTCCAACCGTATTTATCGTTCGTCAGGTATTTTGATATCAATAACTGAGCACACATTGAATACAATGTAGGCCTATGGTAGAGTAAACTTGTATTTTCTTTGGCAAGAGGTCCTCTTACTATTTTTTTTTAAAATGAACACTAGATGGTCAAACTTTTATCTAGTTCAAATCTAACGGAGAACTAGATAATGTTGATCATTTAAGAGGGATTTTGGTCATAATTGTTGGCAACACTGGCTACGAACGAGTATTTGAAGCGCTTTTAAATAACATGATTGTTTAAAGTCTTACTACTCACTAGAAATTTGTTCCGGTTTGTCGTACATGATGGAATTGTACAGTTGGTCGGGTCAACCCATGACAGGTATTGGGCTTCAAGGTCGCCTATAAATAAAATAAAACAATAACACCTTTAGTATTAATTGAATATTAAAATATATTAAACTTAATTCAACATGAATGGTGAAAGATAGAAGTGGGAATGATATATAGGTTACGGGTGTAGCCGCATAAGTACAACATTGGTAAATTGAAAAAATTACACCAGGATTCGGGAATAAAACCTGGAACTCTTGGCATAACATTCCGATGCTCTATCACAGAGATTTCCAAGATTTGTCACGTGATGAGGGTCATTCTTCACTCTTATTTTAATATGGGCATGTAAGGAACAAGATTTAAGAAGAGTGTTTTTGCAGGTTTTTTTATAAGCAAACTTTTTTTGCCAAAATAAATAAAGTAGTGCTCCGTAAAACGATATTATTTCACATGGTGATATCATCAATTGTTGAATATCTGTCAAGGGTGTCCTGGAATTTAATGACAACTTTTTCTCTTCCTTTAAAAAGTTTATCGGTGACCTAGCGGTCTAGAGGTATGGTTTCGGATATCGGTGCTGGAGGTCCGGGGTTCAAGCCTGGTCCCAACACAGATTTATCTGATTGCCAAACCCTTCCTTCACCTCTGACAAGATGTGTATTAATCACAACTTGTGAATGTGTGGAATGCCAGGCCTCCACCGTGGTTCGGATCCCACGTTAAACTGTAGGTCTTCCATTTCATCTCACAATCATCCCTACCATTACACATTATCGTAAGTGCATATAACCCAAACGGGTAGTAAGACGTGGTGCTAATATTAATGATAATAAAAGTTTCAACAACTCTTGATATCACCATGTGAAGAACATTATTCTCAAAGTTTTTACTAGAGCAATGTTTTATTTATTTTGGCAAAAAAGGTTTTTCTATTAAAACTACAAAATCACTGCCCTTAAATTGTGTTTCCTACACTCTCACTTTAAGGCATTATTTGACGGATGTGTTGATTTCCTCGGTTACTAAAATATTGGTGAAGAATGACCCAGATCACTGGAAGATTCCTGGATAGCTCAGTGGTAGAACGTTACCGTGCTAAGCCAAGCGTGTAAGTCTAATCCAGTGTCCAGGTGTCAATTTTTCAATTTAACAATTTTATTCAGTCAAACTATCATTTTCTAACCAGAAAGTTAATACACACAGCAGCTGGATGGAGTATTCAACAGTTTGAATATTTCTAATGCAAATGTATGATTATTAATAGCAAAAAATAAAACTGTAGACAATGTTTTAGTAGTTGTTTACTCAATTGAAAGAAAATAATATCAAGATTTATTAATTTAAGGAAATTCAATGATTAAAATAAAGCAATTTTTTTTTTTGAAAAATATAAACATAACTTGTCCTAGAAAAATATTTAATCATCTTGAATCATTTTAGTAGGTGTAAAAAGGTGAAAAATATGCCTATTTTATAGTGTTAAAAATTATCAATTCAAACAAAGAATAAATGTTAATGTTAAAATGATGCCATGTGAAGAAAAGGTTTACTAAGATTTTGAACAGGTAGCAAAAAAATAAAAGTTTCTTATCACTTACATTTTACTGTACAGTCCAAACTTCTTAGGAAAAACCAAGTCTGAGAGATATAAAAGTTATTAAATATACTTTCACGTGCCATTGCTATATGTATGATAAATAAATGCACTATTAAGAAAAAACCTCCTTGAAACTTTTTAGAAATTTGGATATCATAATATTGTTCATATTTATTAGACCTACAGTAGGGACATTAGATACTTGTTCATCCTAATTTGAAGGAATCAGGATTTTTTATTTGTGCCAAATTTGGGTTATTCACATACCCACAATAATTTCTTCTGGATAAGAAGGGTATAGCTTAGATTAAATATAACTGAATTCACAGGGAGGAAGAGCGTTAAACTATTTAGGAAAAACATCACCATCAATACAATCAGCCGGTATTCAAACATCGACCTCACCGTCATCAGCGAACCAAACCACCCTGACACAAAATTATGCCTGATGTGCACCACGTTATGATTTTATCTTGTGTGGCGTGTGGCCTATGTTATATAATGTATTACTACCTTATGTAGATTATAGAAGTTCTGCAGAAGACTAGCTTTCGAACTCCGACTACGTTGGCTTCGTCAATGGAAGTTAGTTGTAGCAGATAAAATGATTGTTTATTCAACTGTCCAACTGTCCAACTGTATCAATTTCTAGTAGGGCCTACGTATACCAATTTGCAATCATTCTATTTTAGTTATATATATATATATATTTCCTCTTTCCTTTGAAACGAGTTGCATATATAGGCTTATTCTCCCTTGACAATGCAGTTCATCACCATCAACAACGTTCGAACTAAGAACACACACGCCACCTATTAACTTTCTTTTTTACTTGCGTTGACCTTCATATACTTATCACACAAAGGCAAAGATAAATCAATTAATGATGTGACACTTTCATTTATAAAACTTGCTTATTCCAGATACCATCAGACATCTACCTGACACAAACTTTTCTTTCAAAATGATCGTCTAATGAATCGTCGACGTTATTAAAAACGGTGTTTGAATCAAGATTAGTTCCCTTATTGTTGTTCACACTTTCTCTAAAAGGTTATAGGTGACCTGGCGATCCAGGGGTAAGGTGTCAGACTTCTGTGCTGGGGGTCCGGGGTACAATCCTCGGTCCCGGCACAGATTTATCTGATTGCCAAACCCTTCCTTCACCTCTGACAAGATGTGTATTAATGACAACTTGTGAATGTGTGGAATACTAGGCCTCCACCGTGGTTCGGATCCCACGTTAAACTGTAGGTCCTCAATTTCATCTCACAATTATCCTACCATTACACATTAGCGCAAGTGGGTGTATTCCGAACGGGTAGTAAGACGTGGTGCTAATAGTAATAATAATCAAAAAGGTTTTTTAATATTTCATAGATTGCCACCAAAGACCATATTTAATAATTTATCGTGTTATAAGTGTATGGCTGCAAACTACGTCAATGTAATACATTATGTGTCTCGATGTATACCTGAACAATAACATGACGAGAAATTTCAATGCTTACACGAAACATTCGGCTGTAATTGCTTTCCATTTGGTAGCTAGATATTTCCATGAATAGTTGAATGATGGATGAATTATCCTCTATTTCCCTTCAAAGGTAGAGCTTTGAAAGGGCAGTAATAGTGTAAATGAGCATATTGAGTCTCATAGGGTGTTCGAAAACAAGGTGCTTAGGAATATATTTGATCAAAAAAGGGATGAAGCTACTGAAGGTTGGAAGAGGTTAAATAATGATGAACTAGCCTGTGCTCATCACAAGACATTGTTAGAATAGTTATGTCTCGCAGATTACTGTAGGTAGAATATGCAGTGCGAATGGGAGAATGTAGAACCGTGATCAGGGTATTGACTGGTAAACCCAATGGGAAGAGAGCTTTGGAAAGACTTAGAGGCAGATGGTAGGATAACATTAGAATGGAACTGAAAGTGATAGGGTGTAATGAGGTGGACTGGATATAACTATCTCACGATAGAGATAGGGTGTAATGAGGTGGACTGGATACAGCTAGCTCAAGATAAAGATGGGGTGTGATGAGTGGGAATGTATACAACTAGCTCAAAATAGGGATAGGTTGTATTGAGGGGGACTGTATAGAGCTAGCTCAAGATAGAGATGGGGTGTAATGAGGTGGACTGGATAAAACTAGCTCAAAATAGGGTTTGGGGTGTATTGAGGGGGACTGTATAGAGCTAGCTCAAGATAGAGATGGGGTGTAATGAGGTGGACTGGATAAAACTAGCTCAAAATAGGGATGGGGTGTATTGAGGGGACTGTATAGAGCTAGCTCAAGATAGAGATGGGGTGTAATGAGGTGGACTGGATAAAGCTAGCTCAAAATAGGGTTTGGGGTGTATTGAGGGGGACTGTATAGAGCTAGCTCAAGATAGAGATGGGGTGTAATGAGTTGGACTGGATAAAGATAGCTCAAAATAGGGTTTGGGGTGTATTGAGGGGGACTGTATAGAGCAAGCTCAAGATAGAGATGGGGTGTAATGAGGTGGACTGTATAAAACTAGCTCAAAATAGGGATGGGGTGTATTGAGGGGGACTGTATAGAGCTAGCTCAAGATAGAGATGGGGTGTAATGAGGTGGACTGTATAAAACTAGCTCAAAATAGGGATGGGGTGTATTGAGGGGACTGTATAGAGCTAGCTCAAGATAGAGATGGGGTGTAATGAGGTGGACTGGATAAAGCTAGCTCAAAATAGGGATGGGGTGTATTGAGGGGGAATGTATAGAGCTAGCTCAAGTTAGGAATGAGATGTAATGAGGGGGAATGTATAGAGCTAGCTCAAGATAGGGATAAGATGTAATGAGGGGAATGTATAGAGCTAGCTCAAGATAGGGATAAGATGTAATGAGGGGGAATGTATAGAGCTAGCTCAAGATAGGGATAAGATGTAATGAGGGGGAATGTATAGAGCTAGCTTAAGTTAGGAATAAGATGTAATGAGGGGGAATGTATAGAGCTAGCTCAAGATAGGGATAAGATGAAATGAGGGGGAATGTATAGAGATAGCTCAAGATAGGGATAAGATGTAATGAGGGGAATGTATAGAGCTAGCTCAAGATAGGAATAAGATGTAATGAGGGGGAATGTATAGAGCTAGCTCAAGTTAGGGATAAGATGTAATGAGGGGGAATATATAGAGCTAGCTCAAGTTAGGAATAAGATGTAATGAGGGGAATGTATAGAGCTAGCTCAAGTTAGGAATAAGATGTAATGAGAGGGAATGTATAGAGCTAGCTCAAGTTAGGGATAAGATGTAATGAGGGGGAATGTATAGAGCTAGCTCAAGTTAGGATTAAGATGTAATGAGGGGGAATGTATAGAGATAGCTCAAGATAGGGATAAGATGTAATGAGGGGAATGTATAGAGCTAGCTCAAGTTAGGAATAAGATGTAATGAGGGGGAATGTATAGAGCTAGCTCAAGTTAGGAATAAGATGTAATGAGGGGAATGTATAGAGATAGCTCAAGATAGGGATAAGATGTAATGAGGGGGAATGTATAGAGCTAGCTCAAGATAGGGATAAGATGTAATGAGGGGGAATGTATAGAGCTAGCTCAAGTTAGGGATAAGATGTAATGAGGGGGAATGTATAGAGCTAGCTCAAGTTAGGAATAAGATGTAATGAGAGGGAATGTATAGAGCTAGCTCAAGTTAGGGATAAGATGTAATGAGGGGGAATGTATAGAGCTAGCTCAAGTTAGGAATAAGATGTAATGAGGGGGAATGTATAGAGCTAGCTCAAGTTAGGAATAAGATGTAATGAGAGGGAATGTATAGAGCTAGCTCAAGTTAGGGATAAGATGTAATGAGGGGGAATGTATAGAGCTAGCTCAAGTTAGGATTAAGATGTAATGAGGGGGAATGTATAGAGATAGCTCAAGATAGGGATAAGATGTAATGAGGGGGAATGTATAGAGCTAGCTCAAGTTAGGGATAAGATGTAATGAGGGGGAATGTATAGAGCTAGCTCAAGTTAGGAATAAGATGTAATGAGGGGAATGTATAGAGCTAGCTCAAGATAGGGATAAGATGTAATGAGGGGGAATGTATAGAGCTAGCTCAAGTTAGGAATAAGATGTAATGAGGGGAATGTATAGAGCTAGCTTAAGTTAGGAATAAGATGTAATGAGGGGGAATGTATAGAGCTAGCTCAAGATAGGGATAAGATGTAATGAGGGGGAATGTATAGAGATAGCTCAAGATAGGGATAAGATGTAATGAGGGGGAATGTATAGAGCTAGCTCAAGATAGGAATAAGATGTAATGAGGGGAATGTATAGAGCTAGCTCAAGTTAGGGATAAGATGTAATGAGGGGGAATATATAGAGCTAGCTCAAGTTAGGAATAAGATGTAATGAGGGGGAATGTATAGAGCTAGCTCAAGTTAGGAATAAGATGTAATGAGAGGGAATGTATAGAGCTAGCTCAAGTTAGGGATAAGATGTAATGAGGGGGAATGTATAGAGCTAGCTCAAGTTAGGATTAAGATGTAATGAGGGGGAATGTATAGAGATAGCTCAAGATAGGGATAAGATGTAATGAGGGGGAATGTATAGAGCTAGCTCAAGTTAGGAATAAGATGTAATGAGGGGGAATGTATAGAGCTAGCTCAAGTTAGGAATAAGATGTAATGAGGGGGAATGTATAGAGATAGCTCAAGATAGGGATAAGATGTAATGAGGGGGAATGTATAGAGCTAGCTCAAGATAGGGATAAGATGTAATGAGGGGGAATGTATAGAGCTAGCTCAAGTTAGGGATAAGATGTAATGAGGGGGAATGTATAGAGCTAGCTCAAGTTAGGAATAAGATGTAATGAGAGGGAATGTATAGAGCTAGCTCAAGTTAGGGATAAGATGTAATGAGGGGGAATGTATAGAGCTAGCTCAAGTTAGGAATAAGATGTAATGAGGGGGAATGTATAGAGCTAGCTCAAGTTAGGAATAAGATGTAATGAGAGGGAATGTATAGAGCTAGCTCAAGTTAGGGATAAGATGTAATGAGGGGGAATGTATAGAGCTAGCTCAAGTTAGGATTAAGATGTAATGAGGGGGAATGTATAGAGATAGCTCAAGATAGGGATAAGATGTAATGAGGGGGAATGTATAGAGCTAGCTCAAGTTAGGGATAAGATGTAATGAGGGGGAATGTATAGAGCTAGCTCAAGTTAGGAATAAGATGTAATGAGGGGGAATGTATAGAGCTAGCTCAAGTTAGGGATAAGATGTAATGAGGGGGAATGTATAGAGCTAGCTCAAGTTAGGAATAAGATGTAATGAGGGGAATGTATAGAGCTAGCTCAAGTTAGGAATAAGATGTAATGAGAGGGAATGTATAGAGCTAGCTCAAGTTAGGGATAAGATGTAATGAGGGGGAATGTATAGAGCTAGCTCAAGTTAGGAATAAGATGTAATGAGGGGGAATGTATAGAGCTAGCTCAAGTTAGGAATAAGATGTAATGAGAGGGAATGTATAGAGCTAGCTCAAGATAGGGATAAGATGTAATGAGGGGGAATGTATAGAGCTAGCTCAAGTTAGGATTAAGATGTAATGAGGGGGAATGTATAGAGATAGCTCAAGATAGGGATAAGATGTAATGAGGGGAATGTATAGAGCTAGCTCAAGTTAGGGATAAGATGTAATGAGGGGGAATGTATAGAGCTAGCTCAAGTTAGGAATAAGATGTAATGAGGGGGAATGTATAGAGCTAGCTCAAGTTAGGAATAAGATGTAATGAGAGGGAATGTATAGAGCTAGCTCAAGTTAGGAATAAGATGTAATGAGGGTGAATGTATAGAGCTAGCTCAAGATAGGGATAAGATGTAATGAGGGGGAATGTATAGAGCTAGCTCAAGATAGGGATAAGATGTAATGAGGGGGAATGTATAGAGCTAGCTCAAGTTAGGAATAGGATGTAATGAGAGGGAATGTATAGAGCTAGCTCAAGTTAGGAATAAGATGTAATGAGGGTGAATGTATAGAGCTAGCTCAAGATAGGGATAAGATGTAATGAGGGTGAATGTATAGAGCTAGCTCAAGATAGGGCTAAGTGGCGTACTTATGTAAGTGCGGCAATGTACTTTGAGTTCCTAATGAAATAGGTTAGGTAAACAAGCATTTAGGATAACTGAAGTAGAGAGTGAGTGCTAGCGTTATCATTAAAGATAATCAAGAGCTACAAAATATAGTAGAGTTTAAAGAAAATTAATTATTGGAAAATTCACTATTATTTATTTATTTTTGTCCCCCCGTCTTACTACCCGTTTGTGTTACACGCGTGTATTATACAAATGTTATGCTAATGCATTAGGGTAGAGGAAAGGTTTGAATTTATGGGAAGTGTAAGTGCATTTGCTTGACTGGACAGTTGACAATAATTAGGAAAAAAACACTTTAAAGTATACCACTCGGTTTATGTTTTGGGTACCTACAGTCCAATTCTCATAATAAATGCCTTTTAGAAAATACAAACATATTTTTTTCGAACAAAATTAATAGCATTTCACGAGTTTTATTTTAGAGATATTGATAGTATATACCAAAAGTGACAGCTGCAGATCATATGACTTGACGTATGAATACGTGAAAGTAGATCTAGTAATTGTTCTAGCTGTCTAGATGAAGTCCTTCCTTTGAAAAATGGAGTGTCTCTAGCCATCAAACGACTCATATTAACACGCCTTTTTTTATTTTACAAACCACATAACAACAAAATATCAATATTATCTTGAGTAAAATCTGATTTCTAAAGTATTGTAAATATTGTTCCAATATAGTTGTATTGCACACCACTTGGCGCGCTGTTATCTGGATTGTGGGAGGGTGATGACCTACGTCAGCAACCAAACAAGACATCAACCTAGCAACCGTTGCTCCGCAAAACAACCCAAACTACAGTACAATTTTCATAGGAAGAGTATTTTATAAAATACAAACAAATTCGTTTTACGGTCCATATTTATAAAAATGTTATTTATTATGAGTAATATTTTATAGTTTTTAGATCCATTATTGCATCCAGCTTGTGTCACTTTTCTATTCAAGTAATATATTTTCCACCACCGGCCTGCTAGGCCTGTCGTAGCTTGCCTTATAATCTAACGTAAGACTAGGACAGGCACAACATCCAGTTCCCAGCTGTTAATTTATCAATGTGAAAATGTAAACCAACATATCACATACATGATACATTTTTCAGTCATGCCGGGAATTGAACCCGAGACCCTTAGCTCAATAGGCAAACATGGTACCGACTGAGATAAGATGTCGGATTATTATTCTAAACGTATTGATTATATATATATATCACCCAGATGATGAAACTGCCTAGTTCATGAATTGGGCAAATTTTTTCTCATTCAGTGAACTGGTTTCTTCTCTTGACCCTTTCACGAAATGGGCAAAAATTACACTAGCTCTGGCTCATTTCATGAACTGGAACTTAAAGTATTATCTATCACAATCTCAACTGAAATTTGTTCTAAGATATTATATTAAACTAACCCAACCTTACTTAATTTATACCCTCCATTCTAAAACGATTAAAAATTAAAATAACTTAAAGAAATAAACCTGTTATTTGCTTGTCCATTTCACTGATGGGGCAAAAACTCGTCTAGTTCATGAAGTGGGTAAAAATTGGAGTTATCCAATTCATGAAATAGTTAGTCCATTGAACTGTGCATTATAAGCGCTGCACAAATCATGAACTGGACAATTTTTTTGCCCAGTTTGGGAAATGGTTAGTAGGAGATTCCAGTTAACAGAATGTACAGAAATTTGCCCGATTCGTGAAATTCGCCAATTAACAAATAATATATATATATATATATATATATATATATATAAATTTAATACCTGTAAATCACATCAATTGCTTTATGAATAGTACTTTAAAGTATAACTAGAAACTTTCCTAGCCGTCACATATGTTTCTTGGTCCGACACCTTAGCTCAGTCGGTAGCGTGTCTGCCTATTGGGTTAAGGGTCCCAGGTTTGAGTCCTGGCATGGCCGAAAAATGTATCTTTGGTGAAAATATGGGTTTACACTTTCGCATTGATACATTAACGGCCGGGGACTGGATGTTTTGCTAGTCTTAAGTTAGATTATAAGTACATACGAAGTTAAGACAGACCTAACAAGCCGGTAGTGGAAAATATATGGCTTGAATAAAAAACTGATTCAGGCCACAGGATGGAAACAGTAATGGATGTAAAAAACAAGTTTCTTCCTATGAAAATTGAACTGTACCTATCCCATCTACTTGTACCAACCAATTTTCCCGTTCAAAGCCTACACCGTCATTTTCTTATTGACAAAGACGAGCACGTCAATATTTGCTTTACCTTCTAAAGTAATGACGTACAATAATGATATTTATGTGCCTTACTTCTCTATAGTGACTGAAAAAACCTTTTAAAGGCACGTCAAAAGTTCTCTGAAGAGTCATTAAAATACGAAGCTTTTTTATTATTATTTGTTTCTTATATTTGTGTATGTATGTGTGCATAATTTTTTTATCGCCGTGTCAGTTTATATGTATATGTAACTGATAATTACTTTAATTGGGTACAAATGAGGAAGGAAGCATTTGATAGGTATTCCGCCTGCATTTGCGTGGAAGGAGAGTGGGAAACCATTTAGGAAAAAAACACCCTCAGTAAAACCGACCTGGATTTGAAACCCAATCTCCCGGTAATCAGTAGGTCAACCTAACACAATGAGTAACACCTTAGACCGTTCAACTACTAAAATGGGTGAAAATCATATATCTGTAAATATCGAACTTGTGTTTATTTTTAAAATATATCAATAAATCTAGCTTAAAACCCACTGTTAATAATCAACCTTTAAAACTAATATTAAATAATCACACACAAAAGTTGTCACCGATATCAAAAACAAGAGAATAAACTGAACCCCGTTAAAAAGATGTTTACCTATTCGCCGCACGCACCGAACGTATATTTATTTACAAGCCGTTGCGTGAGGTGACCCCTTCTCTTACCCCGTTATACTACCCGCCACAACCTATAATTTGCGTATGTTAATACCGGAGCAATTGGAAACGACTTTTGGTCCGGTCAATTGTGGTTTTAGTATCACGAGTATTAACTAGGTGTTTTACTGCAGCTGTGAAAAAAAACATTTAGTTTATTACTCTCAGTTACGTTTGATTTATGTTCATGTGGGTGAGGGGTAAGGGACGATTATGTCAATCCTAGAAAGCATTGGCGAAGGTGGGATGTGGGGAATGCGAGTTTATGGGCAGTATTTTTGAGTTTTTATATCAACATTTATTTTTTGGTCAAAATAAATCAAATAATTCTCCATTAGAAACAAAACCAGCCATCAATCCATCTTCAAAGATTAATTTCTTAAGAAACCGTCATCAGTACGACGCGTAAGAAGACGCGCGCGATATTGTAAACGAGCAATCAAACTCCGCTCAAATATTTTTGTACATTTTTTATATTTATCTTCTTACATTTCTCTTAAATGCATAAAGTTGTTAAAATATTTATCTGCACTAAACATCTAACAGATGTTTTAATTAAATAAATAAATATAATTTTAATCCAAATTAAGATTTTATAAGTAACGATAAAATTATAATCGTGCAGTTAAACTACACAAATTGTTGAAGTTAGATCTTGTTGAATGATATATACCTCCCAAACATTATCTAAAGCGCGTGACAAGTATTTTTCATGACGGCGTGTCTTTTAAGTTAATAATAGGTTTACTAAGTTTTTTCCTTCGACTAAATTGTATTTCCTTCACTGTTTTTTAAAAAAAAGAAAATAAAGTTAATGTTAATACTTTTTTGTAAGTATTAACTTAAGGTTTTGGGAACAATTTTACCATCCAGAACAAAAATTCTTAACCGAGGATAAGGAACGATTAATTTTTTTTTATGTCCATTACTGTTTCCAGCCTGTGGCAGTTTTTTTATTCGAGTCATATTTTCCACTACCGGCTTGCTAGGCCTGTCGTAGTTTCATTATGCCCTTATCATGTAATAATAATATTATAGCACTAGGATAGACTACCAATGATCTAATGTAACCCGGCCGAGTTATTCTCACATCATGTGAAATGGGGAACCCCACATTTCAACAATGATAAATTTTTCGGTCATGCCGGGAATTGAACCCAGGATCCTTAGTTTCGTAGGCAGACACTCTTACTGTATTAATTTATTAATGGGTCCAATTAGCTATAAGTCGTGTGATAATGTAACAGTGGTCTAAGAAAATGCGCGTTAAATGCCATCAATAAAAAAACCATCAAATGAGTAGTGAAATGTTTTATTGTGTAAATTTAGATGTGTCATGTTATGACACACCTAAACTTATGGCATTTGTTCGTCATTGTGATGTATAATAAGGATACTTAGTTGATTATTATTTTTTTAGAAACTAGCCTAATTAATGTTCAAATAGGGATCACAAACCTAGGATCTTTGGTTTGTTTCTGGGTCGTGCTGAGGACTAATTCACTAAATAGGAAGGGCCTGTCAGAAAATACAAAAATATTTTTTGTAGCAGGTATTTATAACATTTTACAGATGTATTAGTATTATTTTATCGGTATTGATAGTATCTATCTAAAGTGATAGTTCAAATCATATGACTTGACGATGAATTCGAAAAAGTACATCTAGTGACATTTATAGCTTTCAGATTAGGTTCTTCCTATGAAAATTGGTCAAATCAAGTCATGTGACTTTTGTGTCTTTTGATACATTAGCTACTTATATGTGTCTGACACCTTAACTCAGTCAGTAGCGTGTCTGCCTACGAGCTAAGGGTCCGGGTTGGATTCACGACATGGCGAAAAGTTTATTATTGGTGAAAATATAGGCTTACTCTTTCACATTGATAAATTAACGGCTGGAGACTGGATGTTGTGCCTGTCTAGATGTAAGTAAGATTATAAGGCTAATGAAGCTACGACAGGCCTAGCAAGCCGGTAGCGGAAAATATATTAATAAAAAACGCCCCAGGCCAGGGGCTGGAAACAGGAATGAATGTATGTATGTATGATCTATTTATATGTAATATATATACATACATATGCATGGCTAGCAAGACAAACCTACACGTGAGTTTGTATTATATAGGCCCTAATATATGTACGAGGGTTTGTCTAGCTATCTAATTAATAAATACATTGGTGCTAAAAATGTGTGTATAGCATTAGGCATGCTGTATAAGATTAAGTTAGTTTATAAGCTATGTTCTGATAAAATCCTCATATTTAGAAAATTCTGATTTTTCCATTTTAATGAATTAAGAATCTATTCTTTCACTAAGAAATCTCTGTCAGCTGAACGACATATTTAATAATTAATTATTAATCTTATCGGTAGTAATTTTTATCACTAGTCTTACCGTTAGGGTATATGCCGGTAGTCACTTTTGATTTTTATTTGGTTCAGCAATTTATTTAATTGACATAAATATACATAATATCAAATGAAATTGTTATTTTCTGAAGTTAATGGTTCCCTTCAATTTTTTTTTTAATTTGAAACTTTTAGTAACCTTCGCGGCTCATTTTAAACAAAATTATAAAAATTGTTTGTATAGAGCTCCGATAATTATTGTCAAAGGAATCGCTTCACCTTTTAAATATATAGATTACAACTAACTAAAATTGTATAATATACAAATTGAGTAGTCATGTATTAAAAGTCGTGTAGTATTATGTACACTTATGTTTTTTGTCTAATTTTCATCACACTTGGATAATTAGAATGGTAAATTCAAAGTTTAATCATCGTAAGGGTAGTCCTTGATCACAAACAACTTTTCCTCAATCTATTATCAATATTTTGAAGATAATTTGTAGTCTCACCTAAAGAATAGGGAAATTAAAAATTACGTGGAAGACTTAAGGTGTGGTCACTTTGTAATATTACATCGTGACTGAAACTGTTTCCGATAAACTCAAATAACTAGGAATTTTATGAACATGGTCTTTACGAAATAATCGCAATTAAATTTTGGTAAACTTCTTTTATTTTTTAATGGAAAATAAGCTATTTAATTTGTAATATTTTTTGGGTTTAGTATTACCTACAAGTATTTTTTTTAATGTAGCATCGCATCTACTACCTTTCGGGCATGTAATACTATGTACAAACTACGCTAATATGTTAAGAATGAGGAAGGTTTATTTAAAGAAAGTGTAACCAAACTTACGTAGAGGTAGAATGGAAAAACCATTTAGGAAAAACCACACTCCCTACATCAACCGGTATTATAGCCCCGATTTCCCATTCTATTACGAGAGTGACGCCTTGGACTATGCGGCCAACAAATGGGGCTAGTTGAAATGTTTATTAAATACATATTTTTAGTTTATATGCATGTTGGTTTTTTGCTTTATCATTTCTTTACGGAATTTTAATTTCACTAGCGGGACAGGGACTAGGTATTTACAATTTACAGGAACTGTACCCAAATGTGCGTGGAGGGAAAGAGGGATATTATTTGATAAATAATTGTTATTATTAATAGCACCGCGTCTTACTACCCATTCGGGTTATACGCACTTACGCTAATGTGTAATGGTAGGGTGATTGTGAATGAAATTGGAAGACCCACAGTTTAACGTGGGATCCGAACCACGGTGGAGGCATGGCATTCCTCACATTACAAGTTGTGATTAATACCGTCTTGTCAGAGGGAAAGAAAGGTTTGGCAATCAGATAAATCTGTGCCGGACCGAGGATTGAACCCCGGACCCTCAGTACAAAAGTCTGACACCTTACCCCTAGACCGCCAGGTCACCGACTATTTTATAAAGACAAAATAAAACATTATATGCTGACGAACGTCGTCCCGAGTGTTCGCTGCATGCACTGTTTTCCCCGTCCGAGTGGTTCGCTGCATGCACTGTTTTCCCACGTCCCGAGTGGTTCGCTGCATGCACTGTTTTCCCACGTCCCGAGTGGTTCGCTGCATGCACTGTTTTCCCACGTCCCGAGTGGTTCGCTGCATGCACTGTTTTCCCCGTCCCGAGTGGTTCGCTGCATGCACTGTTTTCCCCGTCCCGAGTGGTTCGCTGCATGCACTGTTTTCCCACGTCCCGAGTGGTTCGCTGCATGCACTGTTTTCCCCGTCCCGAGTGTTCGCTGCATGCACTGTTTTCCCACGTCCCGAGTGGTTCGCTGCATGCACTGTTTTCCCACGTCCCGAGTGGTTCGCTGCATGCACTGTTTTATCACGTCCCGAGTGGTTCACTGCATGCATGTTTTCCCACGTCCCGCCAGTCGTTTTATAAGTTGGTCGCTAACAGCGGTTCTGTAATATCATGCCACTTGAAGGAGTCTTATGAAAACCAATCCCCCCCATCTCCTCGACAACAGGCCCTTAATCAACCCTTACCTCTACCCCGATATACCCGTACCCGACCGGGAATGGAACCCCAGTCCCCCCTTCATCAGCAATCCAGTCTATCGCGATGGTGTTGACATAGACCAGGGGTTAGTACACCTTTTCGGCACCAATCGACTTATAAACTTACCAATGGTGCTGGGATTATCCATAGATTCTACATTCATCTTTTTATTTATTTAATTTTGATCTGTATAGCACTGGTATCCTTCCTTTAACTGCCGCGAATAGCTTCACACGCGGTATGACCACGCTCAATCCTGAGTTGGTGTGTGCAGGCCTTAAGTCTCTTGGTCAACAATAAACTAGATAATGTGAGCCTGGCGTTAAGTCCACGTGACTGCCGATGCGTGCTATGCATATATAGATACAAGTATATATTCAATATTAACAAATTGTATATATAAATATTTATATTGTTTATGAGGTGACCTGGTGGTCTATGGTTAAGATGTTCTTCTGTGCTGAGGCTCCGGGGTTCAATCCTCGGTCCCGGCACAGATTTATCTGATTTCCAAACCCTTTCCTTCACCTCTGATAAGACATGTATTAATCACAACTTGTGAATGTGAGGAATGCCAGGCCTCCACCGTGGTTCGGATCCCACGTTAAACTGTAGGTCCTACATTTAATCTCACTATCACCCTATACATTAGTTTAAGTGCGTATAACCCGAAAGGGTAGTAATAATTATATACTGCTTATGGATGTAAGTTAATAGTTGGTTTTAAGTTATTTTTAAAATTTGGGCATATTCTCCTAAATAAATATGTTTATAAAAACAAACACCCTTATGTTGTGTTTGGCCTATCCTCACATTTAAACAATTTAGATAGCGATAATAAGGTAGAATTATATTACATATACACAATAAGCGTAGAAGGTGAATGTAAAAAATCCCGATACAAAAAAATATTTTTATCTATGGCAATATTCGAATCCAGTCATCGTAAAACCAGATTATATAAACAAGGTATTCAGCATTAATAAAAAATACGATTTGAAAATAGATTTTACTGAGAAAAGATTTGCTTTGTACCGTTTGCTGTCGTGCTTTTTTAAATAAATGAATGATTAAAAATATATGTTTATATTGATTTAATATGAAAAGTTTAGGTGTTTGGTTTTCATATTTAGTTTATAATTATTGAGAGTAATCAAAGTCTAATCACTTGTTGAACAAAAAACAATATTATTTAAAAAAATGTACAAACACTTGCTTTTCATTGAATAAAGATTTATTTAGCTAAACTATTTGAGTAAATACTACTATAATACTACTATTATAATGTATACACATTTATTAATGTGAGACACACATTCAATTAAAAATTGCATAGCTATCTCAATACAAACATTCAAATTTTAAACATATGTACCGAAAGTAAGACATCAAAATATTGTGATAAACGATATAAAAGGAAGAAATAACATGTTTTGGTCAGTTCAAAAACATTTAAGTCCAAAAATTGCACTCTCAATCAATAAAATCAAATAATTTAGTATGAATTTGCGATGATTAATATAAAATAGCTACCAAAATAAAAATATATAATGTGAATTGTGTAGATTACCTACCACTATTAAACTTTTGTTTTAATATAAAATGTGCTTTTGAATATTATTAATAAAATACAATAATTTAATCTTAAATGGTTTATGATTAATATTACTGAAATAATACCAATGGGAATTTGTGCTTTAGAGTATAGATAGTAAAATACGATTAATGTAACCAAATTTGTGCTTTTATGATTAATATAAAAATTATGTTGATAAATTGATATTTAAGTACCATTACTGAACTAAAACTATTCAATATGAAATGTGCTGTACAATATATTAACCAAAATAAAACTAATAAAATTATATCTTCTTTGTTATTATTTTTATTCCCTTGTCCTTATTTGATATTAGCCTTACTCTTCTATGACGACATGTTTCATTGTTAAATATAGATGTTAAACCATCCTCAGGTCTTATTTATGAAAAAGATAATTTATTTTAAATATATATTATCGGAAAGTTTGTGAAATTTTGAGGCATTATATGTAAGAAACATTTTTTTGATCAGCCTATAAAATGTTTCTTACATATAATATCTCAAAATTTAACAAACTTTCCGAAAATATGTATTTAAAATAAATCATTTTCATCATAAATAAAACCTAAAGGTAGTGAGTGTAACATCTATAGGCCTATTTAACACCGAAATTTGTCGTCATAGAAGACTAAGACTAATATCAAATAAGGAGAAGGGAGTAAAAAATAATAACAAATAAGATATGATTTTTTACTCCCTACCAAATAAGTACGAACATTATCAAAATAAATTATTTCATGTGAAGCTGTGTTTTTACTAAAAATAAAACTTGTTTGTGTGAATTTATACTTTTTATTGCAATTTATTGTAATACAATGGAAACGTTATGATCCAACCTGTCGGTGCGGTTGTATTTAGGCGTGAACTAAGAGTGCACCAGAGCAATATTAGTGCCGTAGTGCGTCCTCTTATGACCACATACTCACATTGTCTACCGAGCCGGCCTCACTCACTGAAAGTCACGTTGCTTCTGGCGCGGACGAAGCTCGCGTATCATCGCTCCGACCTTTACAATCGATAGTTGCCTCATATCGATCTTTTGCAGAACACCACCACTGGGTTGTTTTTTGGGGGGGACGGAGGAGGAATGGAGGTAAATGTTAGATAATTGGTTCCATGAAATGTCTAGTCTAGTTTATCTTGTTTCCACAAGAGAATTTAAGGTAGAATATTGTAAAATGAATTTATTAAGCCACCTAAACTAATATATAAATTATAGTCTTTAAATTGAAAAAAGATAACCGGACACGGGAATCGGACTCAAGATCTTTGGCCTGATGCTCTAACTACTGATATATCCAGAGCCAAAGGTCCTGGGTTATATTCCGTTCTACATATGTTGTTTAAATTTAAAGGATATAATATTTAGACGCGACTATAACCGTAAAGGCGGAGAATGCTAAGCTATGCTATGTTGTGCTGAGCGAAGACTCTGTCAGTTTGGTTTCATACTCATTGCTAAGCTAAGCTAGGCTAACCAATGGATCCTCTTTCCCCTCCTGAATTCAGTGTTGTTTCTTTCTGGTCTGCTCCAGTGAAGTTCAGTTAAGATGGCGTTCTACAAAATCTCTTGTTTGAGCTCGAATGATAGTACTGAGGAAGAGAAGATGCTGCTGTTAGCAGCTGTTTTAGAAGATGAAGAAAATTTAGGGGGTGGAGGTTTGACATATTCAATTAACTCTTCCATTTTAATATAAAAACATTTATTAGATATGAAACCTAAATAGAATAAACTTTGTACCGAAATACACGTGAAACACAATGAAAACAAAACTTTAACACTTCTTTGGTTATTTTCGCCAAACCAGAACTGCGTCTGTTCAACACGAAGCCCAAGTCACGATGTGCGCATGCGCAACTTAAGATGGCTCAAGATGGGAGATGGAAAAATTGCCCGACAGCAATCGTAAAAAAACACAGCGTGGCCTAACAAGGCATAGTTTAGCTTAGCTTAGATTACCTTAGATTTCTGTGTGAATCAACACATTTAAGTATTTGGTCCACTATTTTTCCAAACAGTTAGCAGAGCAAAACTTAGCCTAGCCTAACGTTCTGTATGTAATGGCCTTAATTATCTAATATAATAGCTTTGCAATTTAATCCATCATAATATAAATCACCTTTTCTATATTAAATTTTGAATTCACTGAATAGTTGTACCAATATTTTACTCAAAGAATGGTAGGTTAAAAAGTGGTTTTGCTAAATTATCAAAAAACGAAACATAGCCTAATATAAATTCAGGAAAATTAAAAACCCGAAAATAATGGTTCACTTATATTCAGGTGTAAATCTCGTTTGATTTGGTTTGACTGTTACGTGGAGGTTGGGGTTTAAATCCTGGACGGATAGATTGAGATTTGATTTTCACTAAAAAATATTTATTTACTTTCCCTCCTAGTTGTCACGGCTACATTTTTCTATAAAATTATACTTAATTTATCGCCTACCTTATTAGTGTGAATATGTATACTGTCGGGATTAACTTAGTTTGGTCGTCCGAAGATTTGATCTTTTGTAAGATTAATCCAAGTTCCAGAAATTATTTGAAAATAGATTTATTTATAGAGTACTTGGTTTTATTTAAATTCACATGTAAAAAAAATATATAATTCAACAAAGATTAACTTCAAATATCATATTTAAAATGGTTTTCTTACTCTATGGCATTAGGAACTTTAAAGTTCATTGCAGTACCTACTATAGTATGTTATCCATCCTTATTTGGAGCTAGTTCTAACTCGCCTAAATATCCTTCTCAGGCTCATATAACCCATCATGGCTGTGTCCTCCGAGCGTAGAGACGCACGTAAACGCGTGCAACGTCCTAACTAGTACAGTACCGTCAAGCCTTACTTGCCCAGTGACAAACAACCCATGAGCCGCTACTGATATTTCTAAATCTCACCACGCCTTCTAAGGAAGAATCCATACTCCCTTCCCCACTGAATCGCTAACCCAAAAATAAACTTTATTCAATTTTAAACCCCTAAGGTGAGAAGGGGCATGCTATGCGGGGGGGGGGGGGGGGGGGGATCCAAAACCTCATAATAAAAGGTAATTATTTGGGCGTGGTCTCGTTCATAAAAAATTCAGCACAATACTTAAATTCCAGTTAATTAACGCAACTGTTCCTGACCGCAAATGCGGGGGATAGAACCAGGCTAAAATCAATTGAAGCTTCGCGTTAGCACTTAAGTGCCCCGCTAAAAGCTTTAAGTTGTCCCTACTCCATAGAATAGGATGGTGGATTGGGAGGAAGGGAAGTAGAGGGGAGGTAAATGGATGACCTGGCGTGTCCGAAGTATAACAAAGACATTTTTTTAGTTGTATTGAACCACCTTTTTTTTTTATCACTAAGGCCAGTTATCTGATCTAATAAATTGTATCTATCAGTGTTGCTTCGTGGAGTGTCGCCAGGGTAAGCATAGCCTGTTAAAACTGTATATGTGATACATTCTTAAGAAATTGCTCCCCATTTGACTAATCATACATAGGCTTTACTATACATACCTCACATTGGAATATACGTTCATAGATACATGAACAATGTGTGTTATATTCACAAGTACTATACAATCTAGACAAGCTCTGCTTACTCTTGGAGCTCGCCAAGCCACGCCACTGGCTGTATATTAGTTACAATTGAGATACATTTAGTTAAATGTGACCCGCTTCAGTGCCCGAATGGTTTAAGGCGTCACTCTCGTGTTAGACTTGCCTGCTGATGATGGTAAAATCGGGGTTGTATTTTCCTAAATGATTTCTCACTCTCCTTCCACGCGAATGCAGGTAGATTACCTCTAATATGCTTCCTTTTTCATCCCTTACACATTAGCGTAATTATCATATACACGTGTAGATTTAAAAGGTAGTAATACACGGCGATAAAAAATATAGTTATTATGTTTTTGATGCCAACAAATTAGGCTTAACATTTTTTCAGCACCTTGTCCTACTGCCCATCCGGGATATAAGCATTGTTATCACACTATTAAAGTAGGTAGGAGGGAGGTATGATTTAGGCTATATGTTCCATATTTGCATGAAGGAAGAATGGAAAACCATTTAGGATAAACCACAATCAATACACTCGCCCAGCATTCAAACCCCGGCATCTCTCTCCTTCTTCCAAAATCCATGGCAAACCAGACAAGAAGAGTCGGATATTTAGTTGAGCGATGCGGGTAGGTCTAACATAACACAAAGGTTGTACGACAGCTCTATTTATATGACCAAGAAGGGAAGTGTAGTTAGAAAAAATGAGCTCAAAATAGCATGAAAAATAAATTGTAAAATCATGTTGTTATATTATCTTATGTGAGACGCTCATAGAATGAGTCCCCCTCTTCCCCCCAAAAAAGATTGTTAACATAAAACGTATTTGATGGTAAATTATCAAAATTTAAGACAATATTAATCTGTATATAAACAGTTTTACCGATTTAATAAAATAACTTGACCAAAAAAGTATATTACGGACATACCCACTTCGATGGCCGCATGGTCTAACGCGTTACTTTTGGTGTTAGACTAGACTGCCGAAGACGGGAAGATCGGGGTTCGATCCTAGTAGAGTGAATTGAGGGGGTTTATCATAAATTATTTTCCACTCTTCCTCCACGCAAATGCGGTTGCACTTCCTCTAAATTAAACATTCCTAATCTATAACATACTAGTGTAATTAGTAGGCATATAATACCTGAATTGGTAGTAATAAATGAGGCTAGTAGATTTTTTGAATCGTTTTAAGGATCTGTCCACGTCTGAATTTTTTCGTTCTTTTGTTTATAATAATTTTTATTTTTATCAATTAAAATTGTTTCCCTTTCATTTTTTGTTGTTGTGACGTTGTAAAGGTTGATGACTCCATTTCTTTTTTTATCTTTAGATATGCTCGACCAGAACTATCGTGAGCAGAGCTTCATACCAAACTACGACAATTGCATGCCCTATCGGTCATCAACATTTAAGGTCAATCGTCGGGGACTCCCTCAGTCATTTTACCATCAAGCCAACAACAATAATAAACGTAATAATGAACGAATATGTTGAAACCTTGCGTGTATTGAGACATGACTACCGGATTTATTATCAATCAAAATATCACCAAAACTGAAATATCTCTGTGATGAAATACAAAAAACTTGGATATTGGAACACGAACGTGTTTGTTCATAATTATTTATTATAATCAATCTTAAACTTTCAAATAGCTCAGTAATTTAATTAGATGAACGCATCGTCTAAGGTGTCACTCTCGCAATAAACTAGACTGCCGATGACGGGGTGATTGGGGTTCGAATCCAGGTCGGGTGTATGTTTGTTCCTTAGCACCACGTTTTACTACTCATTCGGTTTATACGCTTATGTACTAATTGAGGTGGCCATTTCCAAAAGGTCTCTTGTCCAAAATTTTAAAAATTGAGTTATTGGTTCTACCGTATTCAGTATAGGCTTTTCTATGAGGGAAACCATTCATCTTGTTCCAAAACACACTCTAAGCCCTCTAAAAACGTATTTAAAAGTAGTGCTTATTTCCAAAGTGTCTCTTGTCCGAGCTATTAAAAGCTAAGATGGCGGTCAACTGGCATACAAGACTTAAGAAACAGAATGTCTTTAGTCCAACATCATTCCACTATGAAATCCATAGTATTTTTTTTTCAAAACCGTCTCTTGTCCTTAGACTCTAATAATGTAACCATGGATAAAATAGAAAAAAATTATCAAATAAGCTTTATTTTACGCCTTTACGTTTTAAAATTAATATAGTGGCAGCCCTGACGAACAGCTGGAAATAAAAATATATGTGTTTTGACGGTAGGTTATGTTGATTAGTTTACTGTAAAGTGTGCAGTTTTTCAAGCTATTTTTCTGTGTTTGAGTGGTTTATATTGATTAATAATAATTAATAATGGAAGAAAATCTAATTCAAAGGACTGTTGTTCCATGTTCTAAAGGTAGAGGTAGAAAACAGGCAAGAAATGTAGAAATGTGGGCAAAAACATTAAAAATGAGAAAACTCTATTCATCTAAACTTTACCACGACTTCCTAAATGTCAGCATAATGGTGGTGCACTAGAATGTAAAAATCTTTCTTTACAAGATATTCGTAAATATCATCAATCATTTTATTCTGAGCAAAAAAAAAAAAGATGTTCAGGATAATTTTATTCTCAAATATACTATTAGTGAAACTCCTAAAAGAAATAGAGCAAGAAATGAGCGGAAACAAACTACATTAATGTGGACTCGCTATTTCATTCCAAAATCTAAGGATGGGCAGACAACTCAAATTCAGGTTTGTAAGAAAGCATTTTGTAGTATATTGGGTATTGGTGAAAAACGGGTACAACGAGTTTGCAGACGACATTTTTACAGTGGAAAACTAGAAACTGAAAATAGAGGGGGAGACCACAAATCCCACCTATTTGTAGATAAAAGGGGGCTGTTAAGTCTTTCATAGAGAATCTTGTTCCTTTTGAGAAACATTACTGCAGGGCTGCAAATGCTATGAGACAGTATTTACCTAGCTATCTATCAATAGCAAAGCTTCATCGAATGTACAATAATACTGCAGAAAAAGATCTTAAAGTGCCCTATTCTTACTTCTTCCACATTTTTACCATAGAGTATAACCTAGGCTTTGGGTCCCCAGCTGTTGATAAGTGTTCCAAGTGTATACAATTTGAGTTAAAATTGAAAGCAGGTTACAAGACTTGTGAAACAGATTTCATATTGCACAAGAAGAGAAGTGAGGCATACTTTTCCTTATTAAGACAGAAGAATGAGGGGGAGATTACGCTTACGTTTGATTGTCAGAAGAACCAAGTTTTGCCACGAATTCCAGATCAAGCTGCCTACTATTGCAGACAATTTAATATTTACAACTTCACCATCTGTGAAGGAACCTCCACAGATAAACAACCCAAGGAGAAAGTTTTCATCTACACCTGGACAGAAGGCGATGCTGCAAAAGGCTCTGCACAAATTGCATCAGCGGTATTTCATCGCTTGCAGAACACAACCTATACAGGTATTTCTACTGTTAGGCTCTTTGCCAATGGGTGCGGAGGGCAGAACAAGAATTCAACAATGATTTGCATGCTGATTTATTGGCTGGCCAAGTTGGCACCGTCTCATGTAAAGGAAATTCACCTTTTTTTCCCCAGTACCGGGTCACTCTTACATTCCTCCCGACCGTGTTTTTGGGAGGATTGAACTAGACCTTAAAGGCCACGACACAATAGTGAAACCAGAAGAGTACTTGGAAGTTTTTGAAAAACATGGAACAGTTCTGAAATTGGGTCAAGACTGTCCCATCTATGATTGGAAGAAAGTGTCTCAAGAGAATTTGAAAAAGCCACAGCAGTGGCACTTTAAGTTTTCTTCTACCAAAAGATTTTTAATCTCCAGAGGACAGACTCCAACGGCTTCAATTCTAGTTCAGGGTGAACCATTTTATTATACTAACTCTGGTGTACCAAGGAAGGTTTTGAAACCTAAATTGCAATAAACAGACTTCAATTTACCACTTATTGAGCCTGGTGTCCCGATAAAACCCCAAAAGATTGCGGATGTAAAGAAACTGTTAACATTGCATTTCAGTGAAGAATGGGAGATGATGGCAGATCTCAAGTTCTATCGTGAAATTATTCAGCGGAGAGAAACAACAGAAGACCAATTGGAAGATGAACTTGAAGGGGGCATTATGGAAGATATAGAAGACTTTTAGGATTAAAGGTGCTTTAATAATGAGTTTCTATTATATTTTTAAATTTGTCATTTTAAGATTGTAAAATTAATTAAAACTCAAAAACTTTTTCTATAATTTTTAATTGTTTTTTATGCTATATTTATTAACTTTGGACATAAACATTTCTGATCTGAGTTATGTGGTATTTTAATTTAAAATTTTGTTTTTATTTTGATGTAATTTAAATCAAAATGTTTGTTTAGTAATGTTTCTGTCAATATTTTTATGCAATTAAAAAAACTATATCCTTCACCTTGTAACCAAACCGTCTCTCGTCCAATGTTATTTTTTCCAAAACGACTCTTGTCCTCTCTTTTGTTCCAAAACGACTCTTGTCCAAACTTATATAATTAATAATTAAAAAACGGTAAGTAATAGAGAGAAAATAACCAATTCTAAGACTCTTGGTAACATTATGAATAGATAAAAAAAATCTTTACAAGAGATCGACAATATTAATGTATTTAAAGGTTTTTCGTGATTTGCCGCAAAACATGAAAAGTGGACAAGAGACCTTTTGGAAATAGGCACCTCAATTACACTAATGCTTTTAGGGATTAGGAAAGTTGTATTTAGAGGAAGTGTACCCGCATTTGCTTGGAGGGAGAGTGTAAAGCAATTTTAGAAAAACCACCCTCAGTACACTCGACCGAGATACGAACCTCGATCTCCCTGTCATAGGCAGTCTAGTCTACTGCGTGAGTAGAGCGTCATACCACGCGGCCATTGAAGTGGGTTGGTGGGGTTTAATGATTTCCTAAACAGCTTTCCACTCTCACTTCCCCTGAATGCTGGTACACATCTTCTAAAATTCAACCTTTCTCGTTCCTAGCTCATTTGAGTAATTAGTGCATATGTATATAGCTTGAACAGGTAGTAAGAGGCGGCGTTTAATTTTTTTATCTAATTTGGTAGCGTGTCTGTCAACTTAGTTGAGGGCCGCGAGTTCAATACCCGCAGAGGCAGGAATATATATCTTTGGTGAAATGGAGGGTTTCCTCTTTTACAGTAATAAATTAACAGCCGATTGCTGGATGTTTTGTCTGTTCTAGATTTAAATTAATTTAAAAGCCTTATGCTGATAAAATCAGTCAGTTTAGAACGTGCATGTTAGATATCTCAAATTTTAAAAATATATAATAGACACTAGACAGACACTTCAAATATAATATAATATTAGTCTTATAATGATGGCTGTGTTGACTATTTTTTCGAATTTTGATATTCTTAGATAATGGAATGTCTAAAATTAATAAAGTTAAAAAATACTATGGTTGATAATAAGAATTTACAACTGCTTTTATAGGCAATCCAACATTTATCGATTCTTTCTTACCGACTATTTTACCCTAATCGATGGGCACGCTTACTAAACGTCAAGCTCCTCTGATGTGTTTTACCGGTGACAGGGAAAATGGAGCTCTGATACCAGTCAGGCGTACTGAGGGTGCTATTAAGTCAATGTTTTCTTATGGTACCTTTTATTTAAATTATATTTTCCTTAACCCTAATTTACTGTCATAATTTTTTATTTAATCACCACGTCTTACTACCTGTTCAGGCTATAGTCAAATATGATGATTACTTTAGTGCGATAGGGATGAGGAAGGAGGCATTTTAGAGCTATAATGTACCCGTATTTGTGTGAAAGAAGTGTTGAAAACCATTCAAGGAAAACCATCTTCAATAGCCCAAACCGGTATTCGAACCCCAATTTTACTGTCATCAACAGGCCAGTCTAACAGGAGAGTGACACCTTAGATCATTCAGCCACTGAGGCGGGTTACTGGTTAATGATTTCCTAAACAGCTTTCCACTCTCACTTCCCCTGAATGCTGGTACACATCTTCTAAAATTCAACCTTCCTCATAATTGACATAATTGAATGTGAATAATTCAGATGAGTAGTAAGAGGTGTTACATAAACAACAACAAAACTCGTTCACTCACGAACTATTGCTTGTATTGGTAAGTCACGGTCAAATATTTATCAACATGCTTTGGCTACAAGTGTCAAAATTGATGCAAGCCATCTGAATTCACCGGGAATTATTTATGAACGCATGGTGTTAGTGCCAATAAGTTTAATTTCCTTCACAAGGTGATATCAACAGTTGTTGAATATCTGTCAAGGGTCTCCTGTAATGTAATGAAAACATTTTCTCTTCATCTAAAATGTTCCTCATCTAATACCGCTATGCTCACGACAGATATTCAGGAACTGTTGATATCACCACGTGAAGAGAATTAAACTCTGTGTTTCTAATGGAGCAATATTTGATTTATTTTGGCCAAAAAAAGTTTTTTGTACAAAAACTGCAAAAACTCCGACCTTTTATCACAAATCCCATCCTCCCACAATAATTGAAAGTCATACTGTTTGGCACACTGATTGTAATTATGCCAGTTAGTCTAATCTAGATTGCCGGTAACAGGGAGGTCAGGGGTTGCATCCCGTCCGGGGTGGTGGCTTTTACTAAACTGCTTTACATTCTCCTCCTACGTGAATGGGGGAACATTTCCTCTAAATTTCTACCTTCTTCATCCCTATCCCGTTAGCGTAGCAAAATTAATATGCTCTAGCTTTGTATTAAGACACAAATTGAAGGAAAAATACGTATTTTAGAATGTTTTTTAGTCAAATAAAATAATATTTATTCACATTTCTTAAATTAGTATTACATCATTATAAAAAGAAATTATATTTACTTAGCTATAAAATACTTTTCCTCTTTAGTCTGTGCTTAAAGGTAAACACAAAAACAAGCAATTCATATCTTCGAAATTTGTCTAAAATTTTATTTTCCGACGCGTCTTACTACCCGTTTGGGCTATACGCACACTTACTAATTACGCCAATCTGTTAGGGATGAGAACGATTAGATTTAAAAAATTGTACTCATATTTGCGTAGAGGGAGAGGAGTAAACCATTTAGTAAAAGCCACTTTCAGCACAACCGACCAGTATTCGAACCCCGATCTCTCCGGCATTGGAAGTTCAGTTTATTGTGATAGTGACGCCTTAAAAATGATACATACTATATAATTTCTTTGTCGAATTACGTGTAATAATGTATTCCATACCTTACAAACAAACATAAGCCTACTCTTATTAGATTAAATTCATAAAGAAAAACATACCCGGAATTAAATTAAATTAATGGCCCGTACTACACGTTAGACATTTATACATCTTTAGAAATTATATCTTGCTATTTCGTTTGATGGGCAGAGAACTTAACAAAACCACTTAGAGGAATTAATCTTCGACAGTTACACAAATCAATAGAATAACAGGCATAACACCAGCTTTGTTTATTAACTTTGCCTACTTCGCATCCATTATCAGTTGGAAATTCCAGTCAAGCTGTAATGAATTATTTTGGAAATTAAAAAAAGAACGAAAAATGGCTTCCTCTATGGATCTTAGATATACTTGGTCAGTATTTAAACCGATTTATTTTATCTCAAAAATATTTGGCTTCACAGATTTTTTCCTTGCACACGCTGCAGATACTAAAAATACGTGGACTAGTATCCATGTGTTGTGGAAGCTCTATGGTGTTTTCTGGGCGGTGCTTTATGTTTTAATGACTGTGTTCGTTTTTAGATACAATATAATACATTTGTACCCCCAGTTCACACCACCTTTCATCATCAACGATGTTATCAATAACCTATTACCGTTGAGTGTGGTGATGATTACATTCGTGCTTTGGATTCGCACCACCAGCAAGAAGATGAGTAAGGTTGGGTCCAAATTAACACATATCGACGAGATTTTACACGTTCACTCGGATGAAAAGAATAGAAAACAAGATTGATACAAATTATTACCTTATTATCACTTATCTTACCTTTATTTGAGCTTAGAACCTGTGCCAGCGCGCAGAATGCCACCTCATTTGTTCATCGAATAAAAGGATGCCTTATACAAACTGCTATTCTCATTATAGAACTCCAGTTTGTAAACTTAGTTTTGCTACTCAAACATCGACATGATATCTTAAACTTAAAACTACTCTCTATTTTGACATAGCCGAGGAAGAGTATTTTGATTACTATATAGAGAGAATTTTAACTCCATCAAAGAGACAACGTATAGCTATGATTGATCAGGATCATATTTTCTACCAAAGAGAACCTAAATATTCTTGTAGCACCAATCCAAATTCAAGAAATACCTTGAAATACCCAACCAACGCTGATGATAAAGTAAACCAAACCCTGTGTGAATTACGTGGAGCCCACAATCTTCTTGCAGATGTAAATGACTTAATTAACAGCATGTTTGGACCAATACTGTTGATGGAAATCACCTCCATCTTCACATCTGTCACTGGGTGTCTGTATTTAACCATTGTGTTCGTGTTTAATTACAAAAGTCCAAGCTTCATTACAATGAACGTAGACGATATTGTATTTATATTCATATTTTGGGGTTGTTTCCAAACCTTGAGGCTGGTTTGTATAACTGTGACGTGTGAAGCAATCAAATCTGAGAATCACCGTACAACAAGGTTGATCTGAAGCTTCTCGTCAACAAGTCACTTCGCGCCGATGTATTTGGTGAGCTGCAGATGTTCGCCCGTCAACTGGACCAGAGAAAGGTCGTATTCACAGCGTTCGGGCTGTTTCCTATCGAAGTGTCTTTCTTGTCTACTTTTATAGCATCTGTGATTACCTATTTGGTTTTAATGCTTCAAAACAGTGTCACCTGAATGTTTGGTATTCAGTTGTTTATAGTTTGTCACCACGATGGATATTGATATCAACCCTTGTCGACTTAGATGGATTTGGGGTAAATGTTCGCCTAAGGACTCAATGTTCGTAGATTCAATTTCAGCCGGTAACGACGGATTTTCCTTTAGCGTTAAAAATCTCTAGCACAGCTTCCTTTAGAGTGTAAATAAAGCCATCAGTCCCATGCCAACTGTGGCCTGTAAAATAACCCTGAAGTTATGTGAAAATACCTTTCTGCTCTCGCTCATAAACATTCTCGTGTGTGTAAATAATAATTTGGTCCAGAAAGTTCACTTTAAATACCTCAAACAAACAAAGATAAATATTAACCCTGGCTTTGGGATGCCTTTTCAATATCATATGTCATCTCACATATTTTGGTGTGCTATTATCTATTCATAGGACCCTTACGTTATTCATGGTGTTTAATGTTTGTTTGATGTTTTGGATTATATTGTAACAAGTGTGTTTGTAATGTTCCACTGCAATAAATCAAATTAAAACTACTAGTAGTTCAATGAAGAATAGACCTCGATCCCTCTTTCATAAATTTCCAATACATCATGTTTAAAAAAATATTTATGTCTGTTCTATAATCGTTATATAGTCTTAAGATTTTTCTTTGGATTTCAAGTTGAAATATTTTCCATAATTATTTATCCTTAGATTTAAAGTTGATATTTTCCCTTGGTGATCAAGTTAGAAAAAAATAGTACTCTAGTAAACATTTATTAATTTCATTTTAAATTAACCATTATTCACGTGGTTTAAGACGTCAGTTTCACCTATGTGTGTAAAAACAAAATACATTTATGCATGCGTCACTTGGCCTAGGTTCAAAGAACGTTCCGGTCAAATTTTGAACAAATTAGCACTCGAATTTGAAGTAATCACCGAAAAAACAGATATACAGACGAAATGCCAAACAGTCAAGTTTGAAGAGGACATTCACTCCAGCTGTATAAATAAACTTATGTTATACTTTGGTTTTTGTTGGGTAGTTTGTTAATTTTAAATCATAGCTACGCTCAAAACAAATGTTATAAAGAGTTAATCTAAGGGTAAGGATGGAAAAGGCTATTTTGAAAAAGAAAAGTACATACAATATCATTGAGAGAGGACATTAAAATCACATGTGAAAAAATACCCTAGTAAAGCGATCAATATTCGAACTTTGAGCTCCCCAACACCAATAATCCAATATATTGCTATTATCCTGCCCAGGGCAACCGGTGTGGGTGTTTGGTGATTGTAACAAGCCTGATAACAAGCAATTATCATTATTATCAATGAAAGGACTTTTTTTAAAGTTTTGTTACAGTGTTCCTGGTTCCATTCTCGGTCAACACACTGGACTCACTAATTGTATAAGTTTTCCTAACTTTTTTAAAATCAATTACTATTTCCAGCCACTACCGGCTTGTTAGGCCTGTCGTAGTTTCATATGACTTATATTCTAACCTAAGACTAGGAAAGGCACAACATCCAGTCCCCACCCGTTAATTCATCACTGTGAAAGGGTAAACCCACATTTCACCAATAATAATTTTTTTAACCATGCCGGGAATTGAACCCTGAACCCATAACTCGGTAGATAGAATCTCCACTGACTAAGTTAAGTTTTCCTAATGTAGTACACAAATGGTTAAACTTTTGACGCTACAGTTAGGCGTTAAATGTTAATTGCAATTTTATTTGGATTAAGTCTGTTTTGAAATCTCCTGCTGATAAAACCTTGATCTTAAGAATACTCCCTTTCTTCTACCCTGTAATGTAGCAAGCTTACCATGCGTTATTCCACTATGGTATAGCTTATAATATAGCGGCATATTGTAATCCCTTAAGGCAAGACGGTTCCTTTTAGGGTAAATAAAGTACATATTACCATATCTTATAAGCTATAAGCATAGTGTAAGGTCAATGTATACTTAATGTTAAAGGTAGGACTGATAGCCTTTAGGTTAGGTTAGCTTATAGTTTATAAGCTAGGGCCATATGTACTCTAGTTACTCTGAAAGGAACAGTCTTACCTTGACGGATTACACTATGGCCTTATCTCATAAACTATACCATAGTGGAATATTGCGAGATAAGTTGGCTACCCTACAGGATAGAAGAAGGCTTCGTAGTATCACATAGTTACCATGCATAAGTGAATCCACTTTTTTTTTAATCTGGGTGTAGAGGGAATACCTTGACCCTAAATTGTATATTTAAATTTTAAATTCTAGAGTTGATTGACAGTTGCTCAGCTTGTACGTTATTTAGGCAAGCGAGCCTAGAAAACATTGTACTATTAAATTGTTCCCTTTACTACAATATAATATATAATAATATTTAGCACCGCGTCTTACTACCCGTTCGGGTTATACGCCTAAGTACTAATTACGCTAATGGATTAGGAATTGGGAGGGTTGAATTTGGAGGAAGTGAACCCGCATTTGCGTGGAGGGAGAGTGGAAAACCATTTAGGAAAACCACTCCCAGTTCACCCGACCGAGATTCGAACCTCGATCCTCGGCGGTCGAGCTCAACACGACTGGCGCGTTAGCCAACTACGCCACCGAGGCGGGTTTTACTACAATAATTTGTATTAATGTAATGAGTGAATGCATTTTATTGTCCTTAAGGGTCAAGTCTAATAACTTTTTTTTAGTCCCACGTCTTACTACCTCTCCGGGTTATACGCTTATGTATATATATGTGTATACACATTTGCGTGGAGGGAGAGTGGGAAACCGTTTATAAAAATCACTATCAGTACACTTGATCGAGATTCGAACCTCAAATTTTCCCGTCATCGGTAGTTTAGTCTTCAGCGAGAGTAGCACGCTAGAACATGCGGCCATCGAAGCGGGCAAGTCTAATATTGAATGGGGGGAAAACAATTTACTAGTATAAGGCCTATTTTAAAGATTTTCTTACGAAACAGCCCACCTCTGAGGTTGAGTATTTTAGTTTAGTAATACATAATGAAGAGAATATGGTGATTAGAATTTTTAATTTTCATTGCCTGTTGTCTAGTTCAAGATAAAATATTATAAAAATGTTATTATATATTTGGGTGTTTCTTCAATGCCCTGAAGATTGTTTGTGTATTTATACTAGCATAAACTCTTAAAACAATCGAAAAACCGGCTTAATATGTAAATTATTGAATTTAAGGGTTCTAAAAGGATATTATTAAGGAGTTGCAAAGTGTTTACATCAATTGAGACCAAGGAAGATAATATTTTACAACCCATATGTTTGCACTAAGTTAAGTAAAGACAAGTTAATCACTGTCTAAAATAAATTGTGTTAGTCATTCTTTCTCAATCCATTAAATTACAATATATTAAGGGAGCTATGTTTAAATACAATTTAAGCCCAATAATGTAGTAAAATGTTGGGTTTCTTCACGAATTTGACTTCAGGGATGTCTTTTTTTTAATTGTTCCATAATGGTAGTAAATGTAGGTTTAAAATTAGTGGTAACATTTAAATGTGTTGGTTAAAAAAGGTGAACTGGATGAAAGTATTAATATACCCGTATTCTAAGCAAATTAAGCGTTAATAACATTTAACCGAAGAAATTAAACGGTGTTAAATATAGCAAAATAATTATTGAATTTGTGGAGTATTATTTTTTTATAATTTATTCAAAATATATATTTTAATTGATTATAATTTTTACTTATTAATACTCTTTATTATAAAACAAATATATACTATGTGTAATTGTATTTTATAGTATTTTACCACCTAGCATAAACAAGCTTTCCAAATTTAAATATAAATTCAATTTTTGGATGACTAGTGAAAAAATATCTACCTTTGAAAAGCAACTCCCGAATTTTGGTTTCATACCTTCCCCAGATAAGCGTTCGAAACAAAAAATACACATATATTATATCAGTGTAACACCTCTGCCGATATTTAAAGATTTGTTGATACCTAGAGAAAGATTTATGTCGTTATATCTTTCAGTTGAAAGAAGACTAAGACATAGCAAATATTTATACATTAAATCACCACTCAGCCGAATCAGAACCATAATATCGTTTAGTGGGATTTCTATATTTCCAACATTAAAATTTCCATAAAAATTAGAATCTTCTGTTCTTTCAAATAGGAATACTTTTGGACTTATGATTACCTTTTTAATTAAATTTTAAAATCAAAGAATCTAAATATTTAGCTTCTGTTCAGGTACTATAGTACATGTACCACTAGGTTAGAGATATTGTCTTAAGTTTTTTGTCGGAAATGTATCGGTAATTAAACATTACAAACTAAACTCTCCTAATAAATATTTCCAAAAAACTGATTCTGGAGAAGACTTGAGAAGATCAGATGTACAGACATGGTGACAAATGAAAAAGTCCTAAGAAGAGTGGGTGAGAAGAGAATCATTCTGGATGTGATTCTTTGGTAAAAAGCAAACTGAATCGGACACATCCTTTGGAGGAACTGTCTTATTACATGACGTCATAGTAGGACATTTTGAGGGAAAGAGGAACTGGAACTGTCTTCTACATGACGTCATAGTAGGACATTTTGAGGGAAAGAGGAACTGGAACTGTCTTCTACATGACTCATATAGGACATTTGAGGAAAGAGAAGGAAGTTAAACTATTAGGGAAAGAGACGGAGGGTTCAAATATTTGATGACTCAATGGAAAGAAGAAAATTTTGAGAGCTGAAGAGGACAGAGCTCATTGGCGGTATAAGTTTCACTGACTTGTCTTATGACAGAATACCTAAAATAATGATAAAACAATTAGACCAATATTATGATGTTTAAACATGATGGTAATGTTATTATTGTGAATTTTTGCAAATAAAATGTATATGCACAAATAAATTGGTTAAATATTTTTTTTATCTGGACGTTGCTTTGTGTTCATTATCAGATTAAAAAAACTCAAATACAATACTTTTGAGTGAGGTTGTTATTAAATAAAGCTATTACAACTACAAACTCTAGGAAGAAATAGCATATTTTATTCAATAAATAGCATTAATATTTTTCAGTATGTACATTCTGACTTGAGTATTTACACTGCTGCAAAAAAGCGTATAGTGTATTTTATATATCTTCAAGGAAACTTGGGTTAGTGACAAGTATTTGAAAACTTAAAATCTTAAACCCATTCAACATGGGATAACAAGATATTTTATATCACAATTTTTCATTTGCAATAATACAGTTTCACATATTTGAAATCATTGTACATTTCAACTTATCGTTGTAGCTTTAGTTAAATATTTTATTCATTTTATCAAATAAGAAATTTAATAAAAGTAACTATAAATTTCACTTTAATATTATCTTTTATATTATGACAAATATATTATGTATTGTCATTCAAATAAATGTTTTTTAAAGACAGTAAAATTGTATTGCAGTCATTTGATATATTAAATAAACGATTTAATTTTAATACAGTTTTAATAATAAACATTCAATAACGTTACATAGTCTGTGATTTAAAATAATAAAAATAACCCCAAGATATTTTCTAATGGACAGATTTTGGTTTTGTAACGTAGTCTGTTCGTCGAAAAAAATTTTTTAGAGAGAATAACATAATCTTTACTTTTAAGTTTAGTCTTTGGTACCATTATAATAATAGTAATGTTAATTTTGCTGTAGTGATTTTTGTGAAATTTCCCTACGTTTTCAAATAGAAGTGTGTTACATTTCTAAGCCATCCAATAGTGATAAAAGGCAAGTTTTTATGTATATTATACTAAATAATATAAAGTGGTTGGAGCTACATATTTTAATACAATACAACGTTTAATTAATTAAAAAAATAATCTTACTTACTTTTAAATTTACCAACAAAGTCAGACACCAGCGGTGTTTTACGGTTGCTAATACGAGAAAAAGATATTTTATTTATGTATTCCAGAATGAATAAACAAATGTTTATTTATTATTTTATTTATCATGCTTTTTTAAATATTTTATAATCTGTGATGTATTTAATATATTTAAAATATTAATTCAAAAATATGACTTAATTTGAATATGATTAGAGTGCACACATAGCATTAAAAACCCTTTGAGTGGAAATTTTACTAGGAATGTTTAACTAAAACCGAAATTGAATTACTTCCATAAAATGATTATTATTTCACAAATTATTTCATAACAAAAATATTTTTTATCTTTCCCTATTGTTTTATTCGTATGGTAAAAAATATAACTCATATATTTGTCGCTTAATGTTTCTAAACCCAAAACACGGTATGTAACTTTTTTTTCTACTTGTATTCATTAGAAAATTTTCATCTATTTTGCAATAATTAATATTTAAACGTAGTAAAATATGTTGAATAAACAAATCTCATTACGTTCATATGATATGTTTTCCTTTATCCTCAATCAAGCAAATTAAGTTTCCTACTAAGAAGTTAACAGACCAGTAATACATTTTTTTGACTAATAACCTCATTAGGAATGTAACAATAGTATAAATAATAACATTAAATGATTAACAATTCTATTTTAACAAAGAGGTTACTCCTTACTACTATCGATATATTTACACGCTTCGCCTTACATTATATTTAGGTATGCTTTGCAATTCATAAATAAATTTATTACACCAGTATTATATGAATAAGATTATTTGTGAAAAGTTAAATTTCCAAAAGACCCCCTATTTATAAGGTCACCATGTCAAACATCCCTAAAGCTAATTATTATTGACTTTTGCAGTAATATGGTCCATGCTTTCGTTATCGATCACTATCATTAATTCAATAACATGACAAGGGGCTTTATATATTCACTGCTATTTTCTATCTTTTTTAACCCAGAACTATTAAACTTGTGGAGACCAAAAGCTCCTTTGGTTGGTGCAGCATAACTTATTACAGTGTTTTAAATATTGTATTATTACAATAATTGATTGTGAGCAGTTTATTTATGTTTATAAAGATTACATAAATTTAACTAAAATCAGAAAATAGAATAAAATTACTATTTTTTTAAGGTAGTTTACTATACAAATGTTGAAACTGAAGAACTAAATTAAGCATACACTTGTTGAAAATGTTAAAATTATTTTAGAATATAATATTAAAACAACATCAGGCCAAAGGCAAACCAATTTTAAATAAAATAGGTGAAAGGGCAAATTAGAAATATAATGATTCAAGTGTAGAGTGAGTTTTTGTTAAATTGAGGGAATTTCATTTTATAAAAAATGAAAAATAACAACATATCAAATGTTTGTTCTCTACTGCAAATATTTTTTTTTAAATTTTATAAGATATTTAAATTATACCATAAAAATTATAGTTTTGTTGAAGTACGAAATAGCAAAATGATCTTTTTTCAACAAATATTTTAAAATATTAGGCTAATATATATGCATCAGTAATCACACAAAAAATAATGTACATTATAAATAAAACCAGTATATGTGAATAAATAACAAATATGAAGGTAGAGTGTGTGGATAAAAAGGACGGGTAGGCTGTGCAAGAAAAAGATAAATGCTGTAGACGAGTATGTGAAAAAGAGAAACATAAATAATTTTAAGAATAAAAGACCTTTATGACTCAGTGTATGAATGTTAGTGAAGTCAAGGGAGTATGCAAGGATAGGAAAGTGTAAAGAATGTTAGTGAGAATTGTACGGCGTAGTTTTTTTCTTAGCTATATGCACAGTTTTTGCTTACCCCGTAAGTGAACGCGTTATTGGTATGTATGTATGTATGTATGTATGTATGTATGTATGTATGTATGTATGTATGTATGTATGTATGTAGTTTATGTATGTATGTATGTATGTATGTATGTATGTATGTATGTATGTATGTATGTATGTACTACGTAGTACGTATGTGTGTATATATAACAACAAACCAAAAACATATGCATCAATATATTAATGTATTCTTTAAAAATAAAATGAAAGTATAAATGTCCTAATGTGCCCTTACATCCATTTCATTTAATATTTGATCACACCACAGTATCATAATATATAGAAGAAGGCCACACGCTTACCTTTTCTAGTCGACTTAAAATAATTCACCATTATGTTTATAATTTATTTAATCTCGGTGTAACACTATGAATAAATCCCTAGTTGAACAAATTCTTTATATAACAAGCTATTATTTACTATGAGCTTGTTAATAACATTCTCAATATTGCTAAATTTATTATGTCGTACATTTCTAAGAGTATTTAAAGTTATAATATAAAAAATCCCCCGATCTACTTTATGAATCTTAGTAGAAATACAGAAAGTATTTTAAATGTTCAGAATATGAGCATTACGATGGTATTTTAAACCAGAGTAATTAATTCCTAACAGAGTTTCTATAAACCAAACCAGTTTCACACAATAATTTCAATTCCAAGCTGCACAACAATTTGTCTTTCAAACTTTACCGAAATAAAACGTTTTAGTCGCATCACGATGTTTATTTTAAAATAAATAATTGAATTGTTAAAAAACATAATTAGTATAAACTCATACTTGAATAATTTTCCTGATATATTTTAACTATTATCATTTAAAATTTTGCTCAAAATTATCACACAAGCTAGCTTCTTTTTTAAATGTATAAAATAAAGTATTACACGAGAGCAAATATACAAACATTTGTGTGCACTTTCATACAAATAGTGTTTATGTATATTTCAATTTAGAATGTTCAACTATATACCTTAGATTGCTTTGCAGTAATTTTAAAAAAAAGGTGCACTATTTGAGATAATATTATACTCACTTTATAACATATACTTTCAATATTTATTGCATGAAATATCATACAACTATTCACGCAAATTATTTTGTGCTTTACATATTATTTCTGATTATTTTTTACATATTTCTTTGAACAATATTATATTAATAATTTCATGTATTCATTGGACAATAAAGAAAGTACTATCAAATAATTAGACATATTTAATTTACTAATTTGAATCGTTTTAATTTTTTCGCTTAAAAAAATTCAAATGAGTTGAATATCCTGATTATTGCTAACTAATTAAAAATCAAAGTGTTGATCACATATAATTCTATCATAAATAGTCAATCAAACTATGTTTGTTCTTTAAATCAATTCTAAAATTTCGAAACTAATTTTCATGAATGTAAACTTTATATTATTATTATCAACAAAATCCGACACGTTACAGTGGTTTACTTTGTTTATATACCGAGATTTACAACACATGTTAAGCATTTAAAAAATAGTATTTACGTATAAATATTGTTTAACATTCCTTGTTTAGGTAAAATACATAATGCCACTGTTAAATACAGTCAATAAAGATTTCAGTTCTCTGTTACTTTATGGCACAAATTGAAAATATAACACAAACCTGTAAATAGTAGTGAAATGCTACAATTGTATTTGTTTGTTAAAATTTAAATAAACCTATATTCTAATGGTAGAGCAGAATAAATAAAAATAATAAATATAATATTTGACAAGGTAATTACATGATAATAGTTTATTTTTAATGCCAATACTACACTTAAGCGAATCTTTTCAACTCTAGATTAAATTACTCCTTTTTTACTAAACAGTTCTAACTTATTTTAGACCATTGTCAATATATTTGTTAATCTAGTACTTATTTGAAAATATAAAGCATAAGTTTGTCAAAGGAAGCATAACATTTGCATGTTAAAAAATACCTTTCTAGTACGTATAGAAAATGCAGCCTGATTAATTATCACACTGAGCAAAGTAATAAATAATCAGACAATAATTTATGTTAATGGGTGAAAGTAATATATAAGTGTCTAGTTAATCATATCGTACCAGAAACCGAGGGAAAAAATAGAGGTAAATTTATTATAGTTTGTTTGCTATAATAATAACTTTACCTGACATTTCAAAGCATTAGTAAAATCCATTTTCATACAATTATTTATACGTTAAGCTATGATCTATACAGGTGTAGCTTTTAAAGTAGGTCAATTTTGCGTTATAATATAATGTTGGCTTATCTATATTATATTTAAATATCAGCTAAAACGATTTTTCTAGGGCAATTCTAATATCATTAACTAATCTTGATTTAGTGCTTTTCAAGTTTGAGTGTTTTAGTGTTCAGTATGATAACACAGTGTTCAGTGCTTTGTCATAATATTTAGTGTTATGTCCTAGTGTTCACTGTTGTCTTTTGTCAAGGTGGTTATAGCTATGTCCTAGGGTTCAGTGTTCTCTCTTAATGACCAGTGTTCTGTCCTAGTGTTTAGTGTTCTGTCCTAGTGTTTAGTGTTCTGTCCTAGTGTTTAGTGTTCTGTCCTAGTGTTTAGTGTTCTGTCCTAGTGTTTAGTGTTCTGTCCTAGTGTTAGTGTTCTGTCCTAGTGTTTAGTGTTCTGTCCTAGTGTTTAGTGTTCTGTCTAGGTTTAGAGATTTGTTCTAGTGTTAGTGTTCTGTCCTTAGTGGTTTAGTGTTCTGTCCTAGTGTTTAGTGATCTGTCCTAGTGTTTAGTGTTCTGTCTAGTGTTCAGTGTTCTTTCTAGTGTTCATGTTTATTTCCTAGTGTTCAGTGTTCTGTCCTAGTGTTCAGTTCTGTCCTAGTGTTCATGTTCTGTCCTAGTGTTCAAGTGTACTCTGTAATGATGAGTGGTTCTGTCCTAGTGTTCAGTGTTCTGTCCTAGTTTTCAGTGTTCTGTCCTAGTGTTCAGTGTTCTATCCTAGTGTTCAGTGTTCTGTCCTAGTGTTCAGTGTTCTGTCCTAGTGTTTAGTGTTCCGTGTTCTTTCTGAGGGTAAATTAAAAAATTGGTTTAGAAAGTTGATGTTAGATACCGGAAAATTGAGAAAAAAATTATATTGATTAAGTATCTAGTCAAAGCATTGGGGAAAATTCGAAATTTTAATAATTAATGTTTTCGTTAAAGATCAAATTATTGACTTGAATATTAAACTACTTTATTCGCATTAAATAATCACTTATAATTTAACAAGATTTTCTGAATACGCATGGACAAATTACTTTTCCAAGAAAAGATTATTGAATTTGTATCAATAATAATTCTTATAACGATTTACTCTGGGTATGTATATTAGGGCTAATCTGTATATTAAAGTGACAAACAGTTGTATTTTAAAATAAAAATATGTCGATGTTTGATCTATGAATAGTCTGCTTTTATTAATAACCTTTAAAAATATAACTCATTTTTGGATAACTAGGTTTAACCTCTTGAAGTTAAAGTTATACACAGGCTTGTTACTAACATAACTACTATTTATATAATTTAAGTTACATTGGAAGGATCTTTAAAAATGATTTTAAAAAAATTGGCCAATATTGATGCAATATTATTATTTTACTAGTGTTATTTCTGTGTACAGCCCGAACGGGTAGTAAGATGATAGCTTTAAAATAAAAAGGGTTTTTATAGGTATTCATACTAAACTAAAAATTACAGCTGTAGATCATATAACTTAGGATGTAACTACATTAAACAACATTAATAGATTTTATAGCTGTCATATCTCTTCCTATGAAAATTGAACTGTATTTAAGAAAAGTAGCACTTCTGTGCTAGACGAGTCCATTTCATAATGATTATAAGGGAATCCAAAACCTTTTATAATATTTATACTAGGAAACCAACACTAGTATTCAAGTTCATTAGAGCTATGTTAAAAACTAGAGAACCCTAAAAACGATTTTAAACAATATATTAACCACAATAATTCTGCCCCAAATATTTGGGTAACGCTAATATGGATTCAATATATCTTATTGATATTAATTTTAATTGAGATAATCACTATTTAAGTAGTTAAAAATAGTTTTAAATATGGTGAAATATACTAAATTGTTAAGAAAGCTACTATTTATTTTCCAACCAATTATTTGTCCTCGATAAGCTTACTTTATTTCTGAGACAAAGTCTTACATGAATTGTGTATATATATATATATATATATATATATATATATATATATCTTTTCTTCTCTTTTAAATTTTAAATTCACTGAATATTCTCGGTCCAATTTCGAATCAAATAGCAGCCATATCAATACCTCTCTGTTTGGCTTATTATATCATTTTTCTTATCATTTTGATCCCTTAAAATATAGATTTAAAAAAAGCATGATTTGGAACAAGTTTGGTCATTAAAAAAGTAACAAACAAAACTCTTAGTTATACCTATGTAAATTAACACACATCTTTTTGAGATTTAATATATAAAAATAAAACAGATTAAAAAATTTCAAATATAATTTTAAATGTAAGAAAATGATGATAAAATTTTGTTAATTTTTATATTAATCTACACATAATATTAATATAATGAAGATTTTTTTATTTCCTGTCATGAGCATTGAGCGATATCTACCGTGGCAGAGGGCTGAAATTTTAAAATTAGTAGCCCTGTGCACAAACATATGCACCCAGAAGCCATATTTTTAAGTTTTTTTATCACATTAAAAAAAATATTAAAAACTGGGTTGGAAGAAATAAAATGAAGATACTTTCTCGTCTGTTTTAAACAAATAAAAGCCTTGCCCTAGTAACTCTGTTAGAACATAATATACTTTCAGTTTAACTCGCTAAAAAAACCTAGTGTGTGGTGATTTTTCAAATCCATACCAACAAGGGCATTCAATATTTTTAAAAATGTCTATAAATCTAAAAAACCGTTCAGGCTATCAGAATATTTACACTAATTAGGTAGGGATGAGGCAGGTAGAATTAGAATAAATATACCCGCATTTGCGCGGAAGCAGAGTGAGGAATAACTTAGGAATAAAAACACCTTCAGTATATCTGAACCAGATTCGAATAGGTCAATAGGTCTAATTTTTGGTGAAAAAATGTTTGTACAAATGCATCTAAACTGCCTTTGTAAGACTATATAGGATGTGTGAAACTTTTAAACAAAAGATCAAAATCAGACTAAAATTTAGAGAAAAAAATTTTAAACAAGAAAAAATAATGATTTAATTTCAGCCGATTTGGACCGAATCCAGTGTATACGTGGGTGAGCTCAATTTTGAAGATTTTAATTTTACTCTTTTCTGTATTCCAGATCAAATTGACCGAGGGCGACTGAAATGTCTAAAAAATTATTTTATTAATTTTGATTTAAACTTTAAGACATTTTACTTTATTAGGACATAATTCATGAATGTTGATTTTTCCCCCCCTTTGGGATGTTATGCTAACCAATAAAATAGTAAGAATAATATATTAAGAAGTATTGAATTTTATAAATATTTAAACAATACTTATAATTATTAAAAGGCCCCATACTCCAGCCTCACTCACAAACTACCTACTCAATTAAGGCTATTAGAGGCAACGAATTAAGCCCTAATGCTTTTTAAATTACTACCCAATATTATTAATAATAATAATGTCTGTTTATTTATTATATTACATGACGTGAGATAAGAGTGCACCATACTTTAAACATGATTAAATAAAATATCCAAAGTTTGGACTACGATTTTAAGTTTGATTTATTACTAGAACATAAAAGTCTTGAGATAATTTTGATTTTAAATTCGTTACTGCCCTATCTCAAGGTGAGTTTCTTTTAACTACACAAAAATAAAAATAAAAGGTACATTTTCCAAGTAGCAAATAGGCCACCTTTTTAATTTTGCAATCCTCAAAAAAAATTTAAAAAATGTGAATATTATTTTGGATAAATAAAAATGCTAAAGAAATTCTCTAGATCTTCTGAAAGGTCTCTTCTCTTCATCCGCTCTGGACGTGGACGGTGCTACAAGTAAATTGCCTTGGTCATGCTCCTCCAACATTTTGGTGGTCTCTGTGGGGGAGGTTCTAGGAGAGACCCCCACCGGGGGTCGAAGTCGGGACACTCGGGGCTGCTGCTTTGTTCCTAGACTTACTCCTCCTCTTCCTAAGGATGAGGCTTCCCATACCAGACCCGGAGACTAACGTCAGGCCATCCGCCGTACCCGACGCTGTCATCGGGCGGTCGTTCGCGTCTCGCGTCGAACTTGAGCTCAGGGCGAAAGCTGACGAGGAACGCGTCGTCCCGGATTTAGATGTTTTCTGAAGTGAACAATTTAAAAACCGGTCCATAGCAAATCATTACAAAAATATGCATATCAAGCTATTTAACAGAAACTTAACTCTATTTTGAGGATATTTTTTTTTAATTTAGCACCGCGTCTTACTACCCGTTTGGGTTATACGCTTAAATACTAATCACGCTAATGGATTAGGAATTGTGAAGTTTGAATTTTTTAGAGGAAGTGAACCTGCACTTGCGTGAAATACATTTAGGAAAAACCACCCCCGAATTCACCCGACCGAGATTCGAACCTCGACTCCCCGTCCTCGGCAGGTTAGCTTAACGTGAAACTAGCGCGTTAGCCAACTACAACCACCGATGCGGGTATGAGGAGGGTTGATTAGTGAAATTTCACCAGCATTAACTTAGAATAGATATGTTGTATCACCTTGTGGAATATAACTCTCGATAAAGCCAGTATTCAAGCACGTAGGCCATTAAGGGTAGGGTGAGCTACAAGGGTGTCTTTATCCCCTCTCTTACCAGAGATTTAATCACAGATACGTGCCTATGTAATATAAACATGTACTTTTAAACCAGAGTCAATCGTGAGGCTGTAACAAAGGTCTCCGGTGTAAAATATACATATTTATACATTTCAAAAAAGAACCCTTTGTAATATCGGAAACCATAACAATTCCATCTTTAAATGTTTGCGTTTATCGGCAAACACAATTTTACCAGGTTTCCTTGTGGCTTATTGTCAAATTTAATTAAATTGTATTAGCATTACATTTGATTGGTCATTAATGTAAGGATATTGAAGATAAAATGAGAAAACAAAAAAAGTCCTGCATCTAAAATAAGCACCTAAGGAATCATGTAAAGGTGTACACAAATAGGTTCAGTTGGACGTACCTGTTGGACCCCCGTAATATCCGTCGCTTCCACCTCCTGAGGAGGAGACTGTGAGGCTGTAGAGGAGGTGGAATTTTGTCCAGGAGGACTCAACCGACTCATTATTTCTGTCAACAGTTCTTCCATCCTCCCCACCTTTTGATTTAACCTCTGCACTTCTAATTTCACATCCACTTTGAAATCCATTATGTTAGCAAGAAGTTCTTTGTACTCTGCAGCAGCAATTCCCGCGGGGACCGGCGTCGTAGGGGGTTGACTGTATAACATTAAACCACAAGAAGATACCTCGTTCAACTTTTGTTCACTTCTCAAAATACCACTATCGTAAGAATCTATCTTCCTCAAGTGCGTACCAGCAGTTCTACCCGACACATCACCACCACCTCCACGATCATCAAGTTCGACGATCTCTTCGATCGTGTCCTGCCTCGTCGTATGAGGCTCCAAAGCGTTCCCACCTGAAGAAGGCATGGAGGTGGTAGTGGTCGTTGTAACTTTCTGCAACTTGGGAAACACTTTGTTTCCCGACCCTGAGCCGTTTACAGGGTTTACTCCGGACCCCGATGACAATGAATACACTGTTTTGTCCTTCCCGTTACCCCCCGCGTGGTCCCTCGCAGACATCGACCTTGTGATTATCAGCGCACTAGAGCTAGTGTTATTGGTATCACTACCCGAATCTAAACTACTGCTTCCTAAGATACGTCCCCATTTGCTGGCCCGGATCGTCGTCGGCCGGTAACCTTTGGTCGTGACGGCCATGAGGGTCCCACCTGAACTGCTACCGTCCTCCCTTTCGGCGACGCTCGACAGTTTCGTCGTGGACATGACGCGCACAACGGATCTACCAGCGATGTCTGTCGAGGAATCTCCCCGCTCTACGTCCAGTATCGCGGGTGGCTGGGGTGGAGGTGCGGACTGCTGTTGTTGTTGTTGCTGCTGTTGCTGCTGATGCTGGGCGCGGTCTCGACGGAACTTTGAGAAAATCTTTCGCACCAGATGGTCCTGGTTCTGATCCAGTTGCGGCTCGTTTTTCCTCCTCTCAGCCAGCTCCTTCTCCCGCCGGACATCCGCCACCTTACGGAATATCAGCTGTGAAAGGAACGTGGAGTAACAAACAGCATGTCATGTAATTTAAAGTTTAAATCCTCTCATCATCGGGAAAGTAAACGTGTTGCTTTGTGAACTGCCGCTATTCAATCTTCGGTATTTGTAACAATTTTTGAAATATTACGATATATCTTCCGTTTCAATCGAATATGCGAGGTAAATACAAAAATAGATTTATTAATCAAATATAAATAGCAAATTCTAAGCAGGGTTTTTAATATTTTGATCAATATCGAAAGAATTTATTTTAGCCGTTACTTCATAGCGAGTTTAATTAAAAATACGCGTTATTAATAAGGTTGATAAGAGGTTATTAATTTTATCAATTTATTAATACTGAGTTTCAAATAATTTTAACTATCTTTTTCTAGCTCAAAGTGTTTCATTATTGAAGACACTCATTTGCATATCCAATACAGGCCAAGTTATTAAATATTGATTTTTGCTCTTTAATGGATATGAAAAATAGTATTATTCACAAATAAAAAACTCATTCACTGGGAATATTACATCCTCTCTTATAAATTTGAGTTTTGATTGTACGACAGTGTTAAGTAATTTAAATGAACAACAACATAATCGTGTTAAGATAAAGTAAAATTAAATGAAAATAATATTTGATCTTTCGTTCTTTCAACAAGTTTGTAATCCTAGAAAATGGCTACTACCAGAATTAATTAAAGCTAAAATAAAATATAAAATTATTTATTTTATTAAACTTGATTGCATATGTATAACATGTCTGTTCAACATATTCATTCGTCGTGATTGTAATAAGAAAAAATTCATGTCAACTGCCCTTCACTGATGAATGGGTTCATTTCCGTGAACTTTACTAATTATTTGTGAACTCCAGTCGATGTGCCGTATGAAAGTATTAAACTAATGCTACTAAATTTACATTCATATAGTCACACATTTGATTCGCAGCGGTCAACTTCTAATGTCAATAAAATTATAATATTGTCTAAAAAAAATTTGAAATTTGGAAAGAAGAATGTACATTTTTAATGCTTTGGTAATAAAGAAAAAAATAGCGCCAAACCACTATATCAATAAACATTGAACGGCAGATACAAAGGCAAAGACTATAGTGACCTTGTTTTACTCTCTGTTGATGAATAAGAGACCTTCAATAGCTATAGCTTGTTGCATTGCACTATAGGCACCGTGCAAAGTGCAGACGATATTTTGAATTCACGACACGAGCGCGCAAGACGGCCACATTTTTAGGCTCTTGCAGGGTAAATCCAAGCGGTATCATGTTTAACGCGATCAAATACTCGAAAATCCTAAAACATAACTCACTGTTTCTCGTAAACTTCTTGGACAATCACAGTAGTTTTTTCAGAATTCGTTATAAAAACTAATTTGAATATGGGAATTTAAATAATATTCTCATGTCTTTTAAGGTTTTTATAACAAATTCTGAAAAAAAAATACTACTGTGATTGTATAAGTAGTTTACGAGAAACAATGAGCTATGTTTTAGTATTTTCGAGTATTTGATCGCGGTAAACATGATGCCTATCGGATTTTCCCTGCAAGAACTTACGAAGTCATCACGAGTCGCGCTACCAGTACTGACGCACATAGCCTATAGTCTGAGCTACATCAAGCAATCTATGGTAAATAGAACATTTTAAGAGATGATAAGTTTTTTAAATGTATTAACTATGAAAGTGTAAAGGGCTTTCTTGGAAAAATCAGACTTAAAAAAAAAAGATACTGTGAAAGCTAATATCAGGATGTTCATTGGAATCTTAACTTTCATACTATTCATTTTTGTGTCAAAGCTCGACAACTTTTTTCTTGCTAAAAGTGTAAAAGCGTTACGTAATCAAACTTGCTTTTGTCAGCGGTTACAACAACAGCAATCACGCTTAAACATGATAATTATTGTTATTATTACTATTAAATATTGTATCTACTTGTAAACATACTCTATTGATAACTATGCAAAACTCTGTATATTTTAGTTAATAGCCATCTAAACTTCAATAAATTACTATTAGTGAACCCAACAATTATTTATCGTTACTCAACCCAACCCACTAAGCCATTCCTGACCAATTTGCTAAGGGAGAGAGGCGGGGAGGAAGAGCGGTATGGATAGAAAAAGGGGAGTGGGGGATCAGTGACATTCTTTTTTTTTCCATAGATTCTATTTGTTTGGAATTAATAATATAATATACTTATATTTAATACCTTGAATGAACTTTCCATCTCATAAAGAATATGTTAGTATTCGTAATTGATTGCTTAAACATCTATGTTTGACACTGCAACAATGCACTAAACTTTTTACAACAATGCCTAAGAAATACACAAAAATATGTTTTAGACATTAAAACAATAATTGGTAAAACTTTATTCCGTTCTTCATCAATGTGCAAAACGCTGTATACTACAATACTGCAATGGGGAAAACTTCATTCCGCAATAAAACAACGCGAAAAACATATATTCCGCATTACAACAATGAGAAATACTCTTTATTCCTTACTAAGACAATGATAAAACTTTGTATTTCACACTGCCACAATGCGTTAAACGATGTATTCCACACCACAGTAATGGGTAAGACTCTGTATTCAACATTTTGATAAGGAAAATATATAGCTAGGCTTAATACTGACCCCCGCCCCCCCAACTGACTGATTTTTTCTAAAAAATCATTTCCTTCCAACAATAGCATAATTGTTTACCAATCTCTTTAAAGTATTTGCTTATCTCGCAGATGATCAGAGTACCATCTGTTAGCAACACGGTCTTGAACATGGACCGAGGTCATTGTTACAACGTCGAGGCTCACCCTGTGCCTGAGGTTGTACGTGAGGATGAGGTTGCGCGCGAAAGAGTTAGCGAACGCCTGGTAGAAGTCCAAGACCTCCAGAAGCTTGTCCCTCTTGATGGTGTGAAGGTCACAGTAGGTGAGAGCGCGCACGTTGGCCGCCGACTGACCGATGGCGGTGTCCTTCCAGAAAGAGTCTCCAAACACATCGCCTTTACCTGATGAAAACGAACTAGGACCTTCAGACAGAGGGATTAGGGAGAGATGAACATGCGCATGCGTGGATGTTTGAAAAAAGAACAGCAGTATAAATAAAACTAGGATAATCGGCTTAATAGTATTGAAATATCGTCTTATTCTAACTCTTGTAGTTAAGAGATTGTTTCATTATTTACTTTCCCAATAAATTAGATTATTACTCAGATAAAATATGTTTGTTAGTGGGCATCACAACAAAACTTGCTTTATATAAATCAGTCTTCGAACGCGCTATAATCTTGTGAACATCTTCAGAATAATCTTTTTTTAATTAGTGTTAAGGCATGCTGATGGGTGGCCGAGCTTAAATTGAAAACCTTCCCTCGACTTCTGTCTGGAACATCACAGATCTAGGCGATGGGGAGAGAGGGTAAAAAATCTTTTTTCTGTGCACTCTTGTCGATTCTTTTTTAAGGTATCACTGAGCAAATACGTCCTAAGCAGTCCTTACACTGTTACTTTGAATATAAGTGTATATTATGCTGAGGGTCAGGGTTAATGCTAAAGGGAAGTGTTATCTTAAATAATAATTAATGTATCCTTCTTTTACCCTGAAGTAACAGCCTTACTTTTCATGGTTAAGCTATGGCACAGCTTATTAGAGGGTGACAAAGTGTGTTTAGTCAAGGTAAAACCTTGTACACACTGCATGATAGATCGCCAGATACAACCTACCCACCTATGTTTCCCGTGTGTCTGTATACACCGAAAACAGTGGTCGATTATCTGGCGGTAAAAGATCAAAGAAAGTTTCTAGTGTCGTGTATCCCGCCTCTAATGGGAAACATCGCTCGGTGTGAACCCACACGCAATCATCGGCGGGCAACTTTTGAATTTTAATCAGATAATTTCTATCTCGTTCTAGTAGTAGTAGTATCTTGGTAATATTGTGGTGGTGATTTTATTGTGGTTGTGGCTACTACAGATGGTTAAGTGAGCACCCGTCATTCAACGATAGCTCTGATAAGAAACAGTCAACCACAAGTCTCACCCAGTCTTTAAAGACTCAATTTCCCACCAACGTCTTTTTCGCTTTTGGCGATATTTAATCATCATAAAAAGCCACAGCAACACCAGCATCAACGTGCGGATCCATCGTGAAAGGAATGGAGACTGGTGAGATGAGTCTGCTCGATGTGGACGTGCAACATCGGTGGAGACTAGTGTCTGGATACAAGATTGTGAATCTTCGGATGATGTTGCTGAGTCACTGGATACTTGTATCTGGCGATTATCGCCCAGTGTGTACAAGGCTTTAAGCCTCCTGCTTTTCAGGGTAAGCGAATTGAACGCCTTCGTAAGTAACATCGCCATGTTTGGAGTATCGTGTCGTGTCCCAATGGGTAGTAAGACACGGCACTAAAAACATTTCTTTGAGTTGGGGTAAGATTTTAAAGGGTTAATAAAATCAAACTTAAGCTAAGCTAATAATTTACCATAGACTTTACGAGCTATCCACCCATTAACTGTTTTACTAAATCAAAAATAATGGATTTACGAGTAGTAAGTTGCTAAAGCAATATATTATTTCATATTTGATACAAATACAAATAATTTATATATGATTTAAATAAATTAGGGAATGTATACATGGTATTATTACAGAGATATTGATATCATAATAAAGAGGATGGGATGTTTAAAATAAATCTGGGGCAATACATTTGCACAAACATTACAAAAAGTCTTAACTGACAACGGGATTTGATTGATTATACTGATATTTGGGACATGCAAGATTTTTCACCTCGCTACGATTATTAATAAGTATTGAAAATCTGTATTGAAGCAATGCGAACCAATGTTCTACTAATAGATCCGTGACTATTCCGGTACCATCCTGCTACACAGGTACTGACCTAGGATGGCGACCACCTCGTCGTCTTGGATGACTTCAAGTGACCCGGTGACGATGAAGCAGAGACTGTCGATGGACTCCCCGGTGTGGTAGAGAAGATCCCCAGGGGCGCTGTGACTCATGGTGAAGTGCATGGCTAGCGCCCTCAGGCAGCCGTCGGACGCCAGACGGAACGCTGGGTGCTCATTGAACACCTTGCGGTTGAGATGCACGCAGATGTCCGCCTTCATGTCTTTGGGGCAGTAGTTGAGTACCTGGGTGTTGTGGTGGGGAAAGAGAACCACAGTTTCGTGCAGGACATTGTCGAATGGTAAACAAAAACAAACGTGAGTTGAACTATTCAAGAATATTATCTATCGAAAAGTGCTGTATGCTAAACAAAAGGTTTTGAACGCACCTAGGACACAGACAAACATACACCAGACCAAAGCCTCCGGGTTAAAATGGCTGCACTCATCAAGAGATGTTGAGTCTTTCTTTTAACACGGGGATCGCTACTTTGCAGTACCAAGGGACAACATCGCTGTCGAGCAGGCATTTTAAAAACCGTTCACTTTAATTGGGGTTTTATTAAAGAGCAGCAAAATAAGCTTTTAGCTTCAGCAAACCAGCTTTCACAAAGCAAGGCCCCCACACCCTTCCCATAAACCAACCCCTCCAAAGAGCCTACTCAGACCACAGGTTACAAGGAAAACGTAGAAAACAATGGACTTTTTTTTGTTCAAGCGAATATTTGAAACTTGTTTAGTGGTAGACAATCTTCAAATACCATCGACTAATTACTTGTCTGAAAAGGTTTGTTCATTGAAAAGGGGTAAGGAAGGTTAGTTTGGGGGGAAGGGGTGGGATTGTTGGTACTCGAGTGCTGAATTCCTTACAACGAACAATTTAAGATTTGTTGTTTCACTTGAAAGTGCTGTCATCACAGAGAACTGAGGCCAGCTCTCACCCAGTGGCCAAGGACTCAACCTGATTCAAGGACCAGCGAATCTCTAAGTGTCTAGTATATACCTTGTCTGTAGCCTAGGCCAATATTATGAGGGTGTATTTTTAAGGGTCATCTGAACTTGCATTTACAGGAAGAGAAGTTGTAAGAACCAAATATTGGAGTCTCAATGTAATTAATCGGGATGAATCCCTATATCCTCATTCAGAGCCATATATACTTTCTACTAGGCTATCTTCACAAATTACAAATTATTAATCATTTTCCTAATGACAATCAGTATTAATAAGTAGGTTTAATATTATTCTAAGTAAGAGTTTTAATTTACTGAAAACTATATAAAGAGTAACTTTTTTGTTGGCTACACTGCTAAAAGTATTAAATTTCTTTGTGATTGAAGTGAACAACTAAATTTCAAATAGTTTAAGTAATAATTCTTTATTTTATTAACTGAATTTTTTTTACATCCATTACTTGTTTACAAGCATGTTACCTGGATAATTTTTTTATTCAAGTAATATTTTTTCCACTACCGGTTGGATTGGCCTGTCCTAGCTTCATATGCCTTAAAATTAAGCTTAAGATTAGTACAGTACAACATCCAGTCCCAGGCTGTTAATTCATCACTGTGAATGGGTAAATCTACATTTCACCAATGTTAAATTTTCAGCCATGCCGGGAACCGAACCCGTGACCCTTAGCACAGTAGACAGACACGTTACTGACTGAGTTAAGGTGTCAAATTATTCTTGATTGATTGATTGTAAAATAATGTTTTAAACAAAACACACTTTTCAATTGCAGGTACTATTTGTCAATAAAACATAAGATTAAACACAAAAAATATTCAAGAATTATTTGCTAATGTAAGGTATCTGAATCTATTTTATATCTACATCTTGATAAGTTATTCATGCTAATTTTTATATGTTTACTTTATTGCAACAAATCATGCTAAATTCACTTTCTACTTTATAGTAGATGAAATATAAGCCAAACATTAAATTGCATTCCTATCAAAATATATTATATGGGAGAGTATAATTCCCCAAACCGTTCATGTCAGAAACAAAATGCTTATTTAAAGCGGTTGCTTGGTTTCTTATCTAACAGACGGTCATGCTTTAGTTATGGACACTCATATATTGAAAGCTTATTTTACGAAACCAGACTAATCTTTATTCCAAGCAGACAAATGTTTAATTCTAAAGTTGAGTAACATCATCTACATTTGACCGAATGTTAATAATATAACATTGCGTAGGTTTATGTTAGAGCGAATTTAGCTGCATTTATTATTAAGTGAAACTCTTTCACATAAGTAATAAATCGTCAAGTTTGTTTTTATTTTATTAGAAGTAAAACGTATTCTAGAAGAATAATTACATAAACAGGATGTATTTTAATTGGTGTCAAATATTCTAGGGAAGTATTCCCATCGACCAGACATTAACAAAAGTTCATATTAACATGGGTCTAAAAATGCTTAGTTTATGAGGTCGGAGGAATTGTATTGTTGAATTAATAATCAATCAACAGAAGAAGTAATGCAATTAAATAAGACAAATTTAAAAAACAAAACAAAGACAAAATATTTTGTAACAAAAATGGCTAGAAAATTCGGTCCCCTTCTTCGATGGAGTTACGTAAACGATAGAGTTTAAATTTAATGTCCCCTGAAATAAAAATACATTGGGTTAAAATATGATGATCGAGCAAGCCATTCAACGGATCCCCCACGGCCAACCAATCTTTGAGTAAAGCCTTTATTAACTCTAAAACAAAGCTTTTCTAAACTCATGTTTATTTGTAATTTTCTTAGTGTTTGTTCGATGGGAATACACCCCAAGAATATTTGACACCAATTAAAATACACCTTGTATAGAAGAGGATCCGATACACTAATGTATGTATTCAAGTGCTACTAATAGCTTAAACAAAAACGTATAAACCATCTTTATTTCCTAAGAAAGAGGTCTTTTGAGCTCTATGAGTGTCCATGTGCTTTAAAAACAGTATTTAGATAAATAGTAGAACTTGCACCTTTTATTAGGGCTATAATAAATTTAATAAATGTTGAAGCATTTTAATTCAAACACTATTTACATGCAAAGTAAAATTGGTATAATTTAAGGGCTACGTGTTAGAAATTGCCGGCTAATGTAGATGCTTATCGATTCGATATAGTTAAATATTCTTAGTAAAATTATGCTTGAAATTTGTTTCTTTGTAATTATATAAAATTCTATCCAAGCAATTTTAAGTACTCTATAAACTAAATATATATTGTAATACAGGATTGTATTTTTTTGTTTAGTTTATTTAACGTACAGTTTTTAATCTTAACGTTATATCATAATATGACTTACAAACTAACATAATCCACACAAGCAAAATTAATTAAAACCTAATAACAGGAAGTTTATTCGATGAGTTAGAAAAACAATCACATAAACAAATATTAAATAATGGAAGATTGACTTTCAGAAATGAACCTGGTTCCCTCCCCTCCCAATATCTCAAAAAACTATCATGTTGGAATTCTGTTTATCAACTTTAAACATTTTATCTTTTAATTAAGTCATGAGCACGCAATGTGACGAAATTTCTAATGTATGAGACACAATCTTATGCATCCAATTAAATAAATACTACTTTATCGGTGTGTTAAAAAATATTAAGTTAAATTGGGTGCTCGAATAAAGTGTTCAAATAAGAGATTTCTGTGCCCCAATAATACACATTATTTAATAATATCTATATAGATTTGTTTCAAAGATATTTTTAAAACGTTTTGGTATAGTATCACTTTCTATAGAATATATTCATCTAAAAATGGTTTTACCTCTGCAGAGATAAATATGTTTTGCTTTTTTCTAATATTAACTATAATTTTATAGTTTTATCTTTTTTATGTAACCTTATATAATACAAGCTTGACTATAGTCTCTGATACATAACAATGCAATGTAATATTTTCCCAGTTATGGTTTAAAAATACATTTAACGGGTTTTTAATGTGATTGACTGCATTTAACAAATTGAAAATATGATTATTATGGACAGCTTGCTAAGATTGTAAAAATAAATAACGATATTTTAAAATATAGTCTACAAACTAAAAACACAAGACAGCCTAAAAACTATGTTATGACAAAGCCATTCTGGCATAGGTTTTTTGTATCGAAAACATGACGTTGCTGGAAATATTACCATACCTTGCAAATGTGGCCAAGAAAAAGACACTATTTTTTTACAGTGCCAGGACATTTCATAAAAAGGCAAACATGGTTGGAGCACTCTATATAATATTTCAGAAAAATAGAATTTACTTCCACTGGTATTGCAAATGGTTCATGATGAATACTAGACTGGAATAATACGAGGAAAAAACCCACATATTTCACTAGAAACACTGTTAAAAAAGAGATAATATAAAATAATACATTACTATTTTAAGTAATATTTTTTAAAAATAATGTTTTAAGATAATTCAAAATATTATGTAGATTTGTGTAGCTCAACAGTTGTAAAAATTGTGTCTGAGAAAATTTAAATCCTACTAAATAATATCTTCTTTTATTTTTATTTTGCCTGATTTGTGTTGTCCAATAAATTCCAAATAAAGTTCACGCTTTTAAAAAATTGCATCTTAATTTTGATAAATATGGGGAAATAAATACCCACTTATGAACATTATTTTGTCTGCATCTAAAATTTATTTTCAAAATGAATCATTCAAGCTATTTGTGATATATTGCAAATTGGACTACATTAATATTCGATTAAGTATTTATAAAAATATTTAAATTATGATCGGAAGTAAAAATCGAGACTATTATTACATTACCTTTTGAAGTCAAACTAAATTTCTAGAAAGTAAAAATAAGTGATTAAAAAAATGGAAATAGTACGCTTCATACGAAAGTTTACAGAGAATAAGTCCATGGATAAAAATGGCTTCTTCTGGGTGTGGTATTTTATTGCAATATATTTAATATAAAGCTTTTTGATGTATAGACGTTTAGGCTTTGCTAGGTTGGAATAATAAACATTAACCGTTGCGTACTGAATTACTTTTGGTATCACGGACTATTCCAATCCTATTATTACTTAAAATATTTACGTTCTTCTGCGATTTAGGTGAAAACATTTCAACTTTATAATACTAGAACCACTTCAAGCCAGCTTGTTATTACTACAATCAGCGTTTCTTGCTGTGTGTAAGCAAAAAATTGACACGCATACATTCAGCTCTAACGCAATATTTAATTCTATATTTCATTATTTCAAAATATGGTTCAAGCCAAAATAAAGCTAAGGATTTCAACAGGCCTTTTTTCTCGCCTTAACAACAATTTATTTTGAGTTTAATTAATATAAAATTTTGTGTGAAAATGTAACATTTTCAACAACGTTTTATGCATATTTGGGGAGCTATGATACTAAGTTTGATGGAGAAGGGCTTTAGATTCAAGCTTCCTCTAACAAATAGTGTATTTCTGATAAGCTCACGAAAGAAAATGTTAATATGTTTAAGAACTATCAGCAAGCTTTTCTCTTTACCTTTAGAGTAGAAGATTTTTTTTTCTCGTTTTCTTTACCCTCTTTCTTATTGACATCGCAAAGGGTGGTTGTAGGTGAAGGGTGACACTAGAGAAGTAGTTTAAGAAAATGATACAGACTATTTATTTTAAGATGTGTGATCCTACAGCGACTTATACTTTCTCGCTGACCGAGGCGACCGGGCCTTTATAATGAAATTGTATTTTATTGATATATATCTGATGTAACCTGTCTGTAAACATTCTAAATAAACGTACTATCTCCCATAAAAATAACGTTCCACAAAGCGTATAACTATTCGAAGCTGTTACATGAAAAAGTTAAAAGAAAGAGGTTGACCTAATGTGTACAAAAACAAAAGAGGTACGAGCGGCTCCGAACCATGGGTTTATTGCTGGTTAATTTTTTTTTGTCAATAAACTTGCCTGACCTGATTTACCTTATCGGTGTCCAGCCCCTTGGTCATGGCCCAAGTGGAGACCACGTAGTCCATGACCCGCTCGGACAAGGCCTTGGGAACCTCGTGAAGTTTCATGAACTCCCGGACGTTGTTCAACATGTCGTGGTACTTGGCGGTCGCTGACGTCATCTGCTGGATTATGGTCGTCACGTGACCGAAGATGGTGGCGTACAGCAGGGCTGAGGACATAGTTTGAGATACCTTAAGATTGGACAACAAAGAAACAGTCTTTACAGTACATCCAGCCGGGGTTCATCCTCACCTGTCTCACACACACACACGCACACGCACACACACGCACCGAATGATGTTTATATCTTAACCCACGTTACCGGTGATTAATATACCCACGCGCCAGTGGCTACATGGAGGCTGAGGCTCACCTTTAGTTAAATCTGAGGTGTAGGCTCACCCTTTGTTAAGTTTAAGGTGGAGGCTGGCCCTTGTTAAGTTTAAGGTAGAGGCTGATCCTTTATTAAGTTTAAGACGGGGAAAGAAGATGATCATTTGTTTAGTTTAAGGTGGAGGATGATTATTTTTTTAAGTTTAAGATGGAGGCTGAACCCTTGATAATTTTAAGATAGAAGTTGATCATTTGTAAAGTTTCAGATGGAGGCTAATCCTTTGTTAAATTTAAGATGATGGCTGATCCTTTGTTAACTTCAAGGTTGAGATTAACCTTTTATTCATTTAATGGTTGAGTCTGATCTTTTGTTAGTTTCAATTTTGAGGTTTATCCTTTGTTAAATTTAAGGTTGAGACTGATTCTTTGTTAAGTTTAAGGTGGAGGTTGTACATTTTTATACAACTTCAAATTAATAACGTTTTATATGGCATTATTTTACTAATGGTAGGGTAAGATACTTTTAGGGGCGAGCAGCTGTAAAAATGTATGTGCACAGGTAGGTATAAAATTGTAGGAGGATATTAGTTTACGGCTATGTTGGGAAATTCATGGCCAAGCGTATGGTTCTTAACTATCTATTTTAAAATCCCCCTCACCCCCTTTAATACAACACCCCGCACCATCATGCCTTTCTTCGTGGTATGGCATGCAGTAGAGACGTGTAATAGTTGTCACTGTTACCAATGGTAGCAGTTACAATATACATTTTAAGCATGATTGTCAAACTCATTATTATGCCACTATAAAGCCACATGGCTGACTCACTCACTAACAGTAATGTTCACTCACTTCCAGATTATCTAGAAACTTGAAATTTTGCAAACTTATAGCTTCTAGCCTGTAACCGACGGGAAAATTTCAAAAAGTTAAAACTTTTAATTTTTAATCCCCGAAAAAAATTCAAAATGGTGGAAAAACTTTAAAGTCGATGCGGACCTTTCTTTGGAAGTCTCTTGTGGCTAAAAGGTAAGACCTATACAAAAAACGGATTGAACCACCAGTACGGATTTGACAAGATCCACAAGTTTGGTTCTTTTACTTTTTGTCGAACTACATCGGTTATACCTTAGATAGAGCTAGATTTTTTGATTTTAGGTCAATTTTGCACATTTTACACATATTTAAAAAAATGATATACTTATGGGACAGCTAGAATAATAAAATTTGGCCATAATCGTGCCAAATTTTATGATTCTAGCTGCCCTATAAGTATGGAGAAACTAAAATAATGTATGAAAATTACAATACAATACCGGTAACTTTAAGTTGTTACGTTAAAAACAACGCTGGAATTTGATTAGTTTACATCCACTTGCAAAGAAAACACGATGGGGGTTTGGGGGCTCCGCCCCCAACGAGCAAAGCGAGTTATAAATATAAGAGTGGAATTCATGGGTTAAAACGTTTTCACAAATTAGGCTGTATACAAGACCTGGTTGAAACTATGGTCTGCGCATGAGTAATATATCGCGTTGTCCATTGAGACCACGATAAATAAAATGGAGGTACGTCACCACTGGTGAATGTGGCTACCTTTTAAGACTACAGGAATGACTGAGCCACCGAGAACAATAATCTTTCCTTGACTGTAGTGCGTCACTTTATGTCCAGAGTAAGGGGTTGTTTTAAATACTCTTCCTCCCACTGGATATTAACTAAACTAGTTTGATTTTAATTATTATTATGTTGGCAATTTTTTCTGTTCTTTGAAAAACAAATCATTACCACTCTTTATTATGTTTTTAGTTTGAGTGCGTCTGTGTTTTATGAATTAGATTTACAAAAAGCATCAATATAGTTTTTTTAATGAATACAAGGGATGCATGAGCTTAACTACTTGGAAGATGGGGAGGAGATTTATAATGCAGAAGTTTAATAACAATAATTTTTAAAACATCACCAATGCCACGTCCCATCTCCCCAGGGATATCAACTAGAGCTCGTCAGACCCAGAGTACGCCTGACTTAACTTTCTTGCTAAACATAAATGTATGAAGTATTGACGATATTAAATATCAAACGGCGCTTCTAATATTTAATTTAATTTGTAATCATTATTGAGTCAGTGACATGGGGCGTTGCCAGGATCGACAGAATTTGTTTAAACTGTTCAGTGTGATATGTTCTTACAGCTCAATATGTCATACATTAGTCGGGTATAAACAGAGGTATGAGCCTTTCAATGATTGGTCAAATAGGGATCAAGCAGTTGATAACATATCACAAATAACTACTTTCGAAAGAAAATGTTAATACTTTACTCATTTTTAGTTTAGGTAAATAAAAGTATTGACATCGTACTTGTATCGAAAGAAAAGTATCTATAGTATTAGGTATCGGCATCGAATGGATATTATAGAAATTTTATGTTCAAAAATATATTTTATTTTTCTCTATATGCTTAGGATTTTTATACTTATTTGCACAAATGGAACTAGCTCCGGTTTTATTTTAACTCGATCCTTTGATATAGCTTAATGAAATGTCTGTCTATTTGTTCCGCGATTACTGCCAAATTCGTTGACCCATATTAACAAAATTTAACAGAGAGTCAGGTATAAATAATACATATATACATATTAGATATTAATGCATGAATGGTTAAATGGGGGAAAGATGGTTGCTTACCCTGGCAATGGTCCACGACACTACGCTGTATTTAACCAAGACAAATACATAAACTATAAACACATTATATTTGTTTCTTTTGATTCCAATCCGATACCTTGGGTGTGAGTACTCTTATTAGTAAAAATATAGAAATAAGATTATCGAGTAAAAAACTATCGTTATTGAAACGAATACATCGATATTAATAAAGTAATGATGATACATATTTCACACCATTCTTCCATTCCTACAGGATTTATTACTTTATTTTCGCTCCTTAACTTCCCCCAAAGTAAGGGATCGTACGATTCCCCCCCTCCCCCCATTTTCTATCTTAGGTAATCTTTTTACGATTTGGTAAATAATATTATTTTAATCGGTTAATTATTTTGGACAAGGATTCGTAACAAAACGAGTGGCATGAAATTAAAGAAAACTTTAATTTATAGTAAGTAAATTAAATATAAATGAAACTTTATAATTAATATATTTATTTTCTGATAAAACAAATAGATTTTGTCTCACCAGAAACAATAATAAAAAAAAAAAAAATAAATAAGATGAATTCTGACCACCCTTCTTTTCCTTTTAAGTAAACGTAAGAAAATACTGAACTCTCACCCCCCTACCCCCCAAATAAACCACGTCATTTAAGGATGGCCTCTTACTGTGGATTCACTCACACGTTCATCGAAAAACAAAGAGCGGAACTGTAATGTGATAACGGGGGACGAGCTTTAAACCAATCACAAGGAACCGGCGCGAGCTGCGCTGTTCGTTCTGCGATTCTTGTAGAAACTATTTCGACGTTGTGCTCACAAATCGATAAAATATGCTTGGGATAACCAGTCAAATTTTAGAACTAAAATAATCAATCAGTGAGCATGTGCCTACAAAGATGGATAAAAGTAGACAGCTGCGTTTAATGTTGTTGTGGGGCTATTTTGAAATACAATAGAGCGTCGATAATTCGGACGTCAAAAATCTGTATCTCCAAGAAAAAATATTATTTATTAATAAAATAACCATTGTGGTATCAATATAAGAGACGTGACCACTAAAAAAACGCACCTCACCCCTTGTTAAAAAAAATTGAGACTTTTTTGTTATTCGATTTTTGCCTTATATTTTGCTTCAGAATTTGTGGTATTTAGCAACAAAACAACAGTGTAGGTTTGTTGTTTAAATAAAGTGAAAATGTTCTTACCTTAACACAGAGCTTTCGTAAGTATCCCGTATAAATGCTTATTTTCTAAAAAAAATTTGGCATAGGCTCCGTATTTTCAAAACTGGGTGAATCCCCAATTAGTCCGAATTATCTACGCTCTATTTTAATACGCTAAACGGCCGTTTGGTTCTGTTTTTGATTTGTTTCAAGACGCAACACTATCAAATGAAAGCTTTCCGCCCCGTCTACAGAGTCCATATACTCAGCATCCATATAGCCCTTAAATACTTAATGGGTCTGAGGATTAGAATTCGCAAATACACAGTGTGTATCCTTAATCACGTGTCCTTGCCAACCAAAGAGAACGTTGGAGACTATGTCCAATTAAACTCTTCGAAAGAAAATAATGGTCTAGAGCAAGACACGAGTAAACATGATCCGTGAAGCAGAGGTTACTAAAATACTAATGGAAGTTTTAAGCTACCAAAACGACACCACTCTTTCTGAGAACTTGGTATTTCTCAGAAAACTGTTTCTGAGTTGTGACGCTTCCCAGGGTTTTTAAAATTTGCAGAAAAATATTTCTGAAATAGCTCCGTCCATAAAACTAGCATATCATTTTGTGTTTGTTTCCATAGCAACTAATCCCTTCTCTGACATTGATGTTCCCATTTCGATGCGCGCGCACATATTTACTTAACTGTGATTAGTAGTTCTAAGCAGTCTGTATCAAGCTAAAGTTGAGTCAACTTCTACGGACTGTTATGTACTAAGGACTTAAGGATCAGGACTCTATAGGCAGTGCAAAATGTTAGTGTGATTGATCTCTTGCGGACCACTAAGGAATCTGAAGAGGGGGCTTTAATCATTACATTAATCTTAAAGAAGTGTTTATTCACTTAAAAAATAAAAAATAAAGTTGATATTGGTTTCAAGTTTATGTTGCAGAGCATCATAGACCAACATAATTTTCGGTTAGTGTGTGAGTTTCTGCGATACTCGAGTGGATTAGGTTCTCTATTTTAGACGAACGTGTGAGTCAATCTTTACACAAGAGGGGAGAGCATCCGAGACACTCCATAGCCTCCAATCATTCCTCACCTGCTATGATCATCATGCAGATGGTGAAGATCTTCTCGTTGTCGGTCTCAGCCGCGACGTTGCCGAACCCGACGCTCGTCATGCACGTCATCGTGAAGTAAAGCGCCGTGACGTACATGGTCTTCCTGGACGGCCCGTTGATCAGTTCCGGCGAATTGGAGTCGTTGGACCAGATGTAAGAATAAGGCGACTGCGTCACGTTAGCTAACTTCCACAGCCAAGAATACTGGACGCCATTGTCGGCGTCAGAACGTCCTATCGAATACCATATGCACGCGAGCCAGTGGGCGACAAGCATATAGAAGCACAGCAGTAATATCAACATGGCGGCACCGTATTCCAGATAGCGGTCCAGCTTGCGGACTACTCGACCGAGCCGAAGAAGCCGGACCACTTTCAGCGCACTGAACAGGCTCCCAATGCCCTGCAACAAGTAGTTCATGCCACGGCCCCTATCACAACAGTGGCGCCACTCCATTCACGGCAGACAGAAGATGCTAGGAGGTTTGCTGATGCACTAGTTAGATAACTCTGGTAACTTTTATCACAAACTATCACGCTCATTTAGTAGTGTTTGGTTTTTTTTAATTTTATTTGAAATTTAATCAATTTATTTTTAAATTTATTATTAAATTAACTAAATTACTAAACGCTAATCTTGAGTTATACTATTTATTTATAAACTAAATCCTATACCTAATTTAGAAGGCTTTAAATATGATCCTTCAAGTTGTAAATATATATAAAAAACTATTGTTCAAACTTAAGATAATTATTTCAAGACCTTTGTTCCCGGAGTAATATTCGTTTCGTATTTATGACAGATTGAATAACGAAACTAAATGCAATTTTCTCACTGCATCTACCTGGTGTTTTTTTTTATCAAGCATTAGAAACACAGCGTTTTTCCCAAATTATAAAAGCCATGTTTGATATTAATGAATGTACTTAACTTTGAGAAATAATAGCTATCATTTGACAGTTTATTTAATAACTGTGACTATATATTATAATTCGGATATAAATAGGTGAATATTTACTGATTTTAGTTTTTTAAGTACGTAATTTTATATAATACCAAACGAACCAACAAATAATTTTAATGAAGAACTAATGCGATTGCCACGTTGATGAAATTTAGAAGATTAAATTTTCCGTAGACTCATTGTAATATTTGAACTTATTTATTGAATAAAATAGAGCTCCAAGTCAGATATTAAATATTATAATTTCTAAACATAATACAATATATAGCTCTTAAATATTGATTTTAAATAATGAAGGAAAATCTTAGCAATAAAATTTTTTTAAATGCTACTAAATCTTGTATACCAACCATTTTTCGTTTATCAAAACGGTAATTTATAGTTTAGTCGAACTATCTATTAAAATGGACAGAAAAGTTCAAAATAAATAGCCAGTAGCAATTTATAATATTTCGAAATATACATTCATTTTGTTTGTTCACATAATTATCACTGAACGATTTTGCTAACTAATTGAAAATAATCAAAATAAATTTGGCGATCTAAAAATATATCAAATTGAAGGAATTAACAATTTCTATTTTATTCCACTTGATAAAGTAAATACTTTAGCACAGTTAGGAAGCATTCTATTATTACCAACGTATTTACACAAACTAAAATATTTTTTAAGAAGCACACCAATATATTCGATAACATCCAAACTTGCAACACTGAAGAATAATATCATTCAATAATAGCAAGATGCATAACACCAATATAACTATTGTACTCAGAAGAAATAAGTAAACAATTTTACAAAATTGAAATCTTTTACTTGAAGAGTTCAATACATTACTTAACAGACGGAATTAATATATTTTGAGTAGCGTAAACAGTGTTCTTCCTTTTAAAATATTACGTAAAATAATATATATTTTTGTTTAAATTGTCTGAATACATCCACATGCTATAATCTCATTTGGGAGCGAAGATCTATGTAAACAGCAGAGATTGTGTGTTTCCCACATGTTTACCTGTTTGTGCATTTTGTGTTTGAATAAAATATAATCTTAACATTAACTTTGGCACGCCAACTTCATTTTTAAAACTGTAAATAAAAAATACAAACAATTAATAAAAGTAGCTTGTGTATTTCACGAAACTATACTATGTAATGGTTTGGCAAAATTAAATATTATGGTTTGATAACATTTTAGAATTACTCCAAGGCTAGTATCAATGAGATAATGTATTGTTTAAATAATTTTTTAAAACCATTTATAATTTGTTAAGTTCTTCATAAATAAAAGCGATATGTATTTGAAGTTGATATGCTACTAAATAAATCACGCTTTACTGTTTAAAATAATTAGATAAATGTAAAAATATGTTTAAAAAATAAAATTACTTCGATCATAGCAAAAAAATGCTCTAAATATATATTTTTAAATGATAACTCTATTATATTTTTTCATACTTTATATATTTTAATCATCAAAGACAAACAAAAATCGTTTTACAAACTTTTAGTTTGTCAGACTCGAGCTTAAAAGGCCGAATTTAATTTCAACTGGGAATGAAGTTTTTAGGTAAACTCCTGACCTACAAAACCTTCCTTGACTCTCTCCCGGCCCGCCTCATCCATCAAAATACACCCTTTCCAACAAAATAAAGTATATAGTAGCTTTTTTTTTTGATCTTTGGTAAAAAAATTAAAAAATCTTTAAAAAATAACTTGCAACTATCCAAAGAATGTTTCCGGTTACTATTACTATTAATAATATCATAAATACCCCTTTAAAATCGTTGTATACATATATTTTTAAAGCACCTTGTCTTACAACCCAGTCGGATTATACGCTTATGTACTAATAACACATATGTATTATGGATTAAGAAGGTTTAATTTAGAGGAAGTACACCCGCATCTGCGTAGAGAGAGAGAGAGTGGAGAACCATTTAAGAAAAACTTCAGTGCACCCTGCTGGGATAGAACCACGATAGCCCCGTCTTTAACAATCTAGTCAAACACCAGAATAGCGCGTTAGACTGGAGGCCACCGAAGCGGGTTTTAAGTTTACCAATTAGTACACTTAATTTCCCTATTCAAATTATTTACATCTTAAACTATGTAATCAAATGAAATTTGTTTAAAAATATTGACTATCGGCAAGGGAATAAACAGCTTCTGTTTGGTAAAAAAAAAATCATTAGTGCTCCGATATTGGAATAAAACCTCAAATTTTCCAATTGGAGCTAAAGTACGCTAACTCATATATTGCTTTTAATTATTTTTCCTGGAATTTGATTTTCCCTTTTTACTTTTCTTAAAATTTATGTTTTATTTAATTTTGTCTTTGCTCAATTATTTTTCTCTAAATGGAAATTAATAAATATCCTCAAAATAGAACTAGGTTAATACATAGGGCACTATTTTTAGTATAATACAAATTTAAGAACGTTTTGAATGATTTACAATTTTTACATATTTTCCAAAGTGTGGTCAAAGGTTTAAAATAGTATGTACCGTCGTGACACACTTAATTATTCTCTTTCGCGTTTTTTACTTTCTCTCTATCTTACAGGTAGAGAAAGTATTGTGATCGTCAAAAAAATCGAACTCGAGATTTTGATGAATTTTGACGTTTCATGACTTCCTGAATCCGAAAAAGTGGTTTTTGAATTTCCGTCTGTCTGTCTGTCTGTCTATCTGTCTGTCTGTACCTCCAACTAGAGCCTAAACTATTTTACCGATTGAGCTGAAACTTGATATCTAGGGTTTTCATAGGGTTGCCCCGAGGGGTTTTTGGAATTGGATATCTAACCCTAAAATTAAGGGTAGTTTACTGAAGGGCAAAAAGAGAAAAAGTCGATTTTCTCAAAATCGGCTCTAACGATTTTGATTAAATTTCATTTATGAACATAAATAAATATTCCAAACAAAGTGGCTACCCTCAATATTTCGGCAAAATCGTTTTAAGGGCTCCGGTCTGATGCGTAAATTAACATTTTTTATAATAGCTCCGAAACTATTTGAGATATGAAATTACTTAGCATCACAAATATGTATATATATTTATAATACAAATATTTTATTCGAAACATATTTTTATAAAATCAATAACTTTCAATATATACGCAATTATATATATATTTTTAACTTTTTGGGCATTAAAGCTTAAGTATTGCGACCGTAAAAAAAAAAACTAACCTGAAATGTTGATGGATGTCGACGTCTCATGACCCCCCGAACCCTTAAAAATAGTCTTTGCAATGCCGTCTGTCTGTGTGTCTATTAAAACTTAAAATTAAGGGTAGTTTACTGAAGGACGAAAAGAGAAAAATTTGGTTTTCTCAAAATCTGCTTAAACGATTTTGATTAAAATTCGTATCTAGGCGTTGATTAAGATTATAAATAAACTGGCTATTTTCATTTTCCTATGAAAATGATTTTTAGGGTACATTACAGAAGCGTTAATTTCCGTATCTACACAACTATTGGAGAAACTAAACAACTTATCATTGCAAAATTGTAGGACTATTAGAAATAAAAAACTTTTATTTGACATATATTTTTATAAAAACAGCAGTTTCTGAGATATTTGCAAATATATTAATACAATTTTGTGAGCTTTAGTTGTAAACATATACTACTTAAGTCTTAACGCAATAATACTCCAATGCCATAGAGTAATTAAATATAAGTAAGTATCTAAAAAAAGTATGTTATTTTTCCTTAAATCTCTTAGGAGAAATGTTTGCATAGCAATGATCTATCTCCATTTTAGACTCAATAGTCAATATTTACATTTTTTATTAGTCAAAATGTATAAATGAATAATTAAATATCAATGCGATGACTTGAAGATCTGCAACACCTTTTAAAATGTTAAAATTTTAACCAGAAATCGAAATTTTAATACGAAGTGTTGACCCTTGTGGAAGACATTAAACTGTTTGAAATGTTCTTAGGTGGACAAAGATGCGCCTCTTTTCTAATTGATTCTATATCATTGTATATTATTTTATGCGTGTTCTTATGTGGAGTGGTGATGATACAATGTACATTATTCCGTTCAGAAATCTTACGAGTTTATAGAAAGAGAGAGAAAGTCTGTGCGGTGTGCCGTACCATTTATTTAATCTTGTCTTACATCCTGTTCAGTTTACTCGCAAACACTAATTATTACGCTAGTGGAGTGGGAGTGTTAAAAGAAGCATTTAGAGGAAATATACCCGTTTCTTTATGGAAAGAAAGTGGAAAACCATCACCCTCTGTACATCAACTCGAGATGAGAACCCAGATCTCCCTGTTGCTGGTGATCCAGTCCAAAGATAATTTGTATTTGTTCAATACAAACAATGCTGGGAAATAAGACTTAGGTGGTCACCATAAGTAAATATGTAAACTTAAAAATAAGCACTTATTAATCGATAAGGCAAGGCAACAATAAATGGTACGGCACACCGCACAGACTTTCTCTCTCTTTTTATAAACTCTATAAACTCGTAAGATTTCTGAACGGAATAATGTACATTGTATCATCACCACTCAACATAAGAACACGCATAAAATAATATACAATGATATAGAATCAATTAGAAAAGAGGCGCATCTTTGTCCACCTAAGAACATTTCAAACAGTTTAATGTCTTCCACAAGGGTCAACACTTCGTATTAAAATTTCGATTTCTGGTTAAAATTTTAACATTTTAAAAGGTGTTGCAGATCTTCAAGTCATCGCATTGATATTTAATTATTCATTTATACATTTTGACTAATAAAAAATGTAAATATTGACTATTGAGTCTAAAATGGAGATAGATCATTGCTATGCAAACATTTCTCCTAAGAGATTTAAGGAAAAATAACATACTTTTTTTAGATACTTACTTATATTTAATTACTCTATGGCATTGGAGTATTATTGCGTTAAGACTTAAGTAGTATATGTTTACAACTAAAGCTCACAAAATTGTATTAATATATTTGCAAATATCTCAGAAACTGCTGTTTTTATAAAAATATATGTCAAATAAAAGTTTTTTATTTCTAATAGTCCTACAATTTTGCAATGATAAGTTGTTTAGTTTCTCCAATAGTTGTGGAGATACGGAAATTAACGCTTCTGTAATGTACCCTAAAAATCATTTTCATAGGAAAATGAAAATAGCCAGTTTATTTATAATCTTAATCAACGCCTAGATACGAATTTTAATCAAAATCGTTTAAGCAGATTTTGAGAAAACCAAATTTTTCTCTTTTCGTCCTTCAGTAAACTACCCTTAATTTTAAGTTTTTATAGACACACAGAGAGACGGCTTTGCAAAGACTATTTTTTAGGGTTCGGGGGGTCATGAGACGTCGACATCCATCAACATTTCAGGTTAGTTTTTTTTTTTACGGTCGCAATACTTAAACTTTAATGTCCAAAAAGTTAAAAAAATTCATATAATTGCGTATATATTGAAAGTTATTGATTTTATAAAAATATGTTTCGAATAAAATATCTGTATTATAAATATATATACATATTTGTAATGCTAAGTAATTTCATATCTCAAATAGTTTCGGAGCTATTTAAAAAAATGTTAATTGACGCATCAGACCGGAGCCCTTAAAGCCATTTTGCCGAAATATTGAGGGTAGCCATTTTGTTTGGAATATTTATTAATGTTCATAAATGAAATTTAATCAAAATCGTTTGAGCCGATTTTGAGAAAATCGACTTTTTCTCTTTTTGCCATTCAGTAAACTACCCTTAATTTTAAGTTTTAATAGACACACAGACAGACGGCATTGCAAAGACTATTTTTTAGGGTTCGGGGGGTCATGAGACGTCGACATCCATCAACATTTCAGGTTAGTTTTTCTTACGATCGCAATACTTAAGCTTTAATGCCCAAAAAGTAAAAAATATATATATAATTGCGTATATATTGAAAGTTATTGATTTTATAAAAATATGTTTCGAATAAAATATCTGTATTATAAATATATATACATATTTGTAATGCTAAGTAATTTCATATCTCAAATAGTTTCGGAGCTATTATAAAAAATGTTAATTTACGCATCAGACCGGAGCCCTTAAAACGATTTTGCCGAAATATTGAGAGTAGCCATTTTGTTTGGAATATTTATTTATGTTCATAAATGAAATTTAATCAAAATCGTTAGAGCCGATTTTGAGAAAATCGACTTTTTCTCTTTTTGCCCTTCAGTAAACTACCCTTAATTTTAAGTTTTAATAGACACACAGACAGACGGCATTGCAAAGACTATTTTTAAGGGTTCGGGGGGTCATGAGACGTCGACATCCATCAACATTTCAGGTTAGTTTTTCTTACGGTCGCAATACTTAAGCTTTAATGCCCAAAAAGTTAAAAATATATATATAATTGCGTATATATTGAAAGTTATTGATTTTATAAAAATATGTTTCGAATAAAATATTTGTATTATAAATATATATACATATTTGTGATGCTAAGTAATTTCATATCTCAAATAGTTTCGGAGCTATTATAAAAAATGTTAATTTACGCATCAGACCGGAGCCCTTAAAACGATTTTGCCGAAATATTGAGGGTAGCCACTTTGTTTGGAATATTTATTTATGTTCATAAATGAAATTTAATCAAAATCGTTAGAGCCGATTTTGAGAAAATCGACTTTTTCTCTTTTTGCCCTTCAGTAAACTACCCTTAATTTTAGGGTTAGATATCCAATTCCAAAAACCCCTCGGGGCAACCCTATGAAAACCCTAGATATCAAGTTTCAGCTCAATCGGTAAAATAGTTTAGGCTCTAGTTGGAGGTACAGACAGACAGACAGACAGACAGACAGACGGAAATTCAAAAACCACTTTTTCGGATTCAGGAAGTCATGAAACGTCAAAATTCATCAAAATCTCGAGTTCGATTTTTTTGACGATCACAATACTTTCTCTACCTGTAAGATAGAGAGAAAGTAAAAATTTAAATTGTTCCAAAAATTATTAAATTCAAGCATAACTTGAAATTTCCCTGATTTATAATAAATTAGAAATGTGTATTTTATTAAATATTAAGTAATATCGAAGTAAACAATCTAACCTGTGAATAAATGTGTTAGAGTACGTTTGTAGAGGCTTCATAGTTTTTCTCCAACCCTATTGCCCCATGATTATGCATGTTTGTTGATTAAGATTAGATCTAAATATATGTGTTTTGAAAAGATTTTTTTCATAAGAGTATAAATTTACTAAATAATAATAAAGAGTATGGCTCTACAACGTAGTTAAAACTTTATTCTTTTATAATCCCGTCTTTCTACCTGCTCAGGTTATACGCATAGATGATAATTACCATAATTGGGTAGGGATGCGGGGGGAGGTATTTTAGAGGTAATCCACCCGAATTCGCGTGGAATTCGCATTTAAGTAACAACACCCTCAATAGACCCGACTGATATTCGAACCCCAAGCTACCCGTCTTCAGCAGGCCAGTCTAACACGAGAGTGGAGACTTAGACGATTTTGTCACTGTATTGGGTTTAAGGATTGTTGCACTGCCAAGTTTGGCTTCACATCTAGCAATCAAATTTACTTACAGCAAAAAATTATGAATTAATGTAAATGTAATTAAAAATTTAGTGCGAATGTTAAAAATAAATGTTTAGTAACTATTTGATTGTGCGTATAGTTAAGGAGTACATAAATTTTATTATATTATTATAAAAAGGATGAATTATTAGTCAATTAAATCATCATTTTGATATTACTCAAATTTGTACTACTTGTTAATTATACACATAATTAAAATCAATTGAGTTAAAAATGCCAAATTAGACACGGCAATCGACCTTGTATTGTTATAATTTTTAATTTAAATTATATTGATTCAGGTATCAGGATTGACCATGTGCACAGTCATCATTTATCAGTTTGTGAAACACAATAAAAATTCAGATAAACTTTCCTATTTTACATTTACGTCCATACGTTGAATCATATTGTACAACAATCAATAGACTGCTTGATGCGAAATAAACCTATGCAATGCAACAACATGTAACTATGTTTTAGAACTGTACTCTTTCTTATCAATCAATATTATTTTAGCAAAATTCACTTGAAAAATTATTATATGTGGTTATGGATCAAAATCTCTAACAAACGTACATAACTTGTGCCTAAAGGGACAGTATAATTATATATCAACATTTCCCCTTTATACTAATGTGAAAAAATACAGTACTATTATTCTATTTGCATTAAGTAAAGTGACATTTGAATGTTTTTTAGTTTAAGTATTTAATAGTTATTTTAAAAATTGTTATTGTATTCAAGCAAAGCTTTATTTTAAATGCACACATACTAACTACTTTATAAGTACATCAAACACGTCTGAGCTGCTAGCTTATTTATTTTATTTTAATGTAATAATAGGACCATTATATCCCCAAAACACACATTATACAAACCTTCAGTCTAGGATATTTTTGAAGTCATGGAGATATTCAAGAATAGCAAAGAGGAAAATAGTGAAATATGAAATAAATATAAGTTACATGTGTGAGATATGTGCTTGGTTTGGAGTGTCGGTGTGTTTTATTCAGTATTAAATTGTGCGTATGAATTCAATTATAATACCTAGGGATGTATGTGAAATTAAAATATTTTATTTTATTTTTAGATAATTTAAGGAATAAAAATATATTTATTTAGTAAGATTTGTATGGATAAAATCCAAAATATGTATTTAAAAATACCTCTAATTTCACTAAAATAACATCATAAGTGTAGGCCTATGGAAGATAAGTTGAAGTTTTATTATATTAGGTATTCCAGAACTACCACTATTTATTATGTCGACAATAATAATTTAAAAAAGTTAAATAACTTCTTTCTGAATATATTTAATTAAATATTTGGTACTGTGCTGCAACTTGGAGATAAGAGTGAATATATCGTTATACCCTAATTAGGAGAATGTTGAGCATAAACGAAGTTTCTTTAGCACCACGTCTCTTAATATACGTTAAAATTATACGCTACATGAAGATATTATTTTTTTGTTTATTGGTAGCACATGTCTTACAGAAGAATCATAAACCATATTTTTAAAGGAAAATATATTTGTTTGTTGTTATCAGTCAGTTCAAAACAAAGGTAAAATAGGACTATTCTAATAGTTAGGTTAACTTAGAGGTAATGCACCCGCATCCACGTCAAGAGAGGATGGTGAAACTAAAGTTTTCATCTGTAAAAAAAAAAATCACCCCCAAAATAACTGGGCCGAGATTCGAAACTCGGATCTCCCCGTCACCAGCAATCGGGCCATTTGCGAGCCTTATACCGTGCGATCACCCGATTGTGGGCAATTAACAGTTCATGCAGATACAGTATTATTGGAGAAGTACTTGAAAGAAACTAAAAACACAAATGCACAAGTATATTTTATGTTTTTTTTAAGGAGTTATGTGAACCACACCGCCTCATGCCATGACCAAACATATCAATTGTTCATTACGCAATGCGGGGCTCGCCATGTTGATATACTGATACAAAGTGCAGCCACCGTTATTTTTTTCTCTCGTCTTACCACGTATATAAATTTTGAAGCATACTTTTTTTTGGTCTTTATATATAAATATGCATATATTTTTTTACTGAATCTAGTTTCCAGAAAAATAAAGGACTGACCAAATCAGACGTGTTGCTTCCTTCCATGGTTAGAAGAGGTGACCTGTTTACCTGTAGATTTGTCGGTGATAAAAAAAATGGGAAGAACAAAAACAAAGTGTGACTTCAAGTTAGATTCCTTTTAACTCAGATTTGCAATAATTTTTCAAAGTATTTTAATAGTTTTTTTATTATTCCTATTGTAATGTTAATTTTTTTCTAAATATTTATTATAGGATGTAAATATGTTGAGTTATTCACAGTTAATGTTGTTGTATTACATTTAATTAATATATATTTTATAGCAAAGGACAAATATTTACCAAAATAAAGATTTAGTTTTATATCATTTGCTTCTAACTTACTAATAAATTACACTACAATTATTTTAGAACTCATTATAAAAATGTATATTAATATATTTAATAAGAATACAAAACTGTATATTTATTCTAAGGTATAGAAAAAAAGTTATACAATCACTGAATTAAACATATATTTTTACTTTGCAATAGAGTAAAACTGAACTACGCTAGTAATAAATTTAAAACAATTCCCTAGAGAAATTTGTTCTAAGAAAATGACTGTTAGTCACGATTGTAGCTAAGATTATTCATTTTAGCTTTTTCACAGTATCAGGCACAATGCTTTTGAACGGGGTAAGGTTTTTTTGTTCTACACTACAAGACAAATTATAAAACTATATTACCACCAAATGTTTGTGTATTTGAAAATGTTAATACTATTAAAACAAATAAATATTATACTATATTTCACAGGGAGTGTGTGACATGTATTACATGAAATGTGCAAGGTTGCCATGAAATGTATGTTAGTGTCACAAGTTTTGTAAGAATGCACAGAAATGGTTCTAGATATGATATGCACATGTAATGTGTACAATAGGTTTGTGCTCTTAATGAAGAAGGTTATATAAAATTGACACATGCACTAACTACAGATCGTATAGGAATCTTTAAGTAAAGAAAAATGACAAGGAAAAAAAATTAAAGAGTATAAAATAGATGGATCATTCTCAAAAATATCCAGCAAGTTAGAAACGAATTATACATATACACACCCCTTTATGAGTTTGAACGCATAGCAGAAAGCCAATATAAGCTATATATTAGCTGACCGTGCGATTTCAAATGATTCAGAAAATCCTATTCAAATAATGCTAAGTCAGATTAGTAGAATATTCACTATAAATATGATATTAAAATAGATGTTCAGTACAACTGGGTTTGTAAATAAATTTATTTGATAAAACTTTTATGATAATTTTTCTCATTTTTGTTTCATGAAATATTTTTTTTAATATGACACTATCTAAAAATAAAAGCAAAAATTGTGTTTTTTTATTTCTAATATATAAATTATGATATGTTAGCTATTCCTTTTAAGATAATCATTTTGTTATACATAATTATCGATTAAATTAACGGATTGTGTGTTTCAAGCATGTTTGATTATTTATTATATTATTTTTTGTCACTAGTCATCATCCAAAACCTCATAATTTCTTCATAATATTAATAATTATGTATTAGCATGTAATTTAACCATATTGTATTGTTGGGGATTGGCCTAGGTTTAAATCTAAGACAAATGTACTAAAGTGGGATTTTACAAATATTATTTTAAGTGAGGTTTATTTTTATCCTCTCTATGCGAAAATTGTTGTGCATTTATTTTAAGCTATCCTTCATATCCCTCATATTGAATGCATTAGTAGAAACAAGCAGTTATATTTTAAGTAAAGAATAAAACTCTTAAATATTTTATTAAATGGACACAATCGCAATCACCAGCGATTTTACAATAGTGATGGAAGTATTTTTAAACCTTGACCAATAGGAAGAATAATAATGTGTATAAATTAAAAATACTTATAGATACATAATGAATATTAATAAATAAACATAATTTAATATATAAAATAGGTTATTATGTATAGTAGGCTATACAAATTAATTATTAATTAATGCAAAGGTTTTCTCCAAAATATGAGCAGTATCTTTATTAGCAGTAAAAATGGACTATTATTATTATTTTTATTATTATTATTATTATTATTATATTATTATTATTATTATTATTAGCACCGCGTCTTACTACCCGTTCTGGATGTACGCACTTACGCTAATGTGTAATGGTAGGGTGATTGTGTGATGAAATGGAGGACCCACAGTTTAACGTGGAATCCGAACCATGGTGGAGGCCTGGAATTCCTCACATTCACAAGTTGTAATTAATATACATCTTTCAGAGGTGAAGGAAGGGTTTGGCAATCAGATAAATGTGCCGGGACCGAGGATTGAACCCCAGACCCTCAGCACAGAAGTCTTGACACCTTACCCCTAGACCACCAGGTCACCTAAAATGGATTAAATGCTCATTTTTATAATTAATAAATATTTTATATAAATTGTTAAAAACATAGTTTACTGTCATTTTTATTATAAATATTTAAAAAATACATTTATTTTATGGCCTTAAATAAACTAAAGTATAGTGTACCCAAAATTGTAATAGCTCCTACTATATCGCCAGAGTACGTTAACATTATTTGTTTTGATTAAATTATTTTTTTCTAATTTTAATAGCAAATATTACATACGTTACTATGTTAACTTGGCATCAATGTATAATTTTATTTATAGTCAATAATATAGTCACTTAAATGAAATCGTTAATTGAGTCTGTTCATAATTGTATTCAAGTTTACTTTATGAAAGCAATCTTCTATGTATTGCAAAAGCATTTATTATACAAAAATTACCAAACAAATTATTTTTAAAATATAATACTGGTGCAATGGTTTTAAAATTTCGGGAGCTCAGTGAAAAAAATAATTTAATGTCCCAAAATCAGCTTAAAAAAGTTTTCTCTTTTTGATTTGATACAATTAAAAGGTAAATTTAAAATACAGTTTGGGGCTTAGTAATTTATTGCATTGAGCTCACGATACGCTTATTAACATTTTAACCACCTACTTTTATATCCACATACCATCCACCGACATTCCATCATGCAAATTAAGAGAATAACAGACATATAAATTCTAAAACATTCACAAAACCAACCTTAAGAGAACTACTAGTAATTTATATGCAGGTATATATTTTATGCAAATAGCAGAAGCATTTTAATATACACAATTATAATATCTAATACGCATTTCATTATGAAGTACGGATAGAGCAACAAGGAGGTATGTCAAGTTCGAAACTCCAGTTTACACCAAACGTAAAATCTAAAAGGGAATATTTCTAATAACTTTTATTGGATACTAATTCTTAATGATAAATAGCTTTAAATGAGGTTAGTTATATAATCCAATCCAACAAAATTGGCCTCGCAAGATTAGTTTGTATTTTAACATATCAATAAGACAAAACGATTTGGGCAAGCGTGAATAGGAAAAATAATGTGAATTAATATAATGTTTTATTTTTAGCACATAAACAAATTATAATGATTGAAAACTGTCACATCAATATTTGTAACTGTTATCAGAATAGGACAGATTGTTTACACATTATTAGTAACAGTGCGATTTTTTTTTAAAGTTTTTTATTTTGAATCAAAAAAATAAAATGTTTGATTTGAGATTGACACAGCATTTGGACAATTAAAAAGTGAAAAAAAAATGGACTTTAATTTAAGAATTCTTAATATTTATCAAATATAAATTATAAATCTTTATAGCAATTTACCACAAAAGTCCAAATACACTACTATTATTAATGTGTGCTATTTTCTGGCCAAAATGGTTAGTATATTTTAGGTTTGCTATTTTTTTTATAAACATCTACAAGTTACTTTTGTATTGATACATATCTAAGATTGGTTGATCGATAAAAAATAAATTGTTACAGAGCGAGGATTTTGAAAAGTCAAAGCTTCTGAGTCAGCTCATATTTAATCTCGGGAGTTTCGAACTTTATTTACTGTAAAACTATTATTTATACATATTATATTGAGTGATGTTAAGAACTATTGTAATAGCAAATTAATAAAACAATGAATTGCAAAATATAAATATGTTACCTACTCAAATAAGTTATAAATTAGTGACATTAGTACAGTAAATTACTTTAAGATAAATAAAATATATGTAGAAATTATTTTAGTAAGAGTAACCTAAGATATTATGTTAGGAACATAAAAATCCATCATTTTAAAGCACATGAAAAACAGTTACTTTACATCACCCAGCGTTTATGTGAATCTTTCTTAGGTTGTTTGTGATAGAACTCATCAAATTCAATTTAAAATTGATTAAATCACATTTAATTTGGAATAACATTAATAATTCAGTTTTGAAGGGAAGAGAAAAAAACATTTATATATAAATTAAATGTGTTATATCTACCTGCGTGAAACTAGAGTGGTCCTTTACTCAGAAGATTCAATAGGCCTCTGTTACAGCAAACTTGATAGAAGTTCATGGGGTGCTTAAAAAATCAGTATTCGGAGATTTTGTTCGGAGGAGGAAAAAAAAGTATATGCGATAGTGGTGTATTTAGCAGTGTCTAAGAATCACAAATATTAATTATATACTACAAAACTGTGTACACTATTTAAATATAACAATGCGTGTTTAGTATATTTAAAGTACGTCATAATCTAAATATTAATTTAAATTTGATAAGCAATCTATTTTAGTTACATGTTTTGAGATTTTATTTAAAATAAGATAAAATATTTGTAATTTTACACAACTCTCTATAATATATCCTTATTCATTAATCTAAATATAACAAAATTAAAAATGAAAGGTATAGTATTATTAACTAAATAAAAAAATACACTTATTTAGCTTGAGTTCTTTATTAATTTTAAGTGTTATTATATGTATGTAAGTGCATGTGTTACACTACCAAGTTTGCTGAAGCAGTGTTGAGACTGACTTTTAGTAGTTTTAAAAATTAAAAACACTGATGTCACTTCCTAGTTAAAAACAAATTATATGTATGTTTACGTATTATAAAAAAATATAAATATTTTTTAAAACAAATCTGAAAGTATCTTTTAGATATCTAAATGTAATTATTGAATATTTTGATGGTAAAAAAAATTGATTTTTATGTAAAGATAGTTTTAAGTTAGAGCTTAATATTTAATTAAGTAAAAATACGTTTATAAATTATAAATGATTTGGTACGGTACAGTACACACATTAATAAATTAAGAATTTCGTTCATTCGATAGTATAAATATATATATAAACAGCTTCTAAAGAATAAACTGCATTTCTTTATTAATGACGAGTAGGCCTATATAAACTTAAGAAATATTAATAACTTCTCAATAATGTTATGCTATACCAATTAAAATTCAAACTTGAACCATTTAGTCACATAAAAAAATTCCTGCATAAATAAAATCTCCATTAATTTTATATTTTAATTTAATAAAAGTAAAAAGTAGAGGTCTTATTCGTTGTTCCTTAAGTTCTCTGAACATTATGACACAAAAACTACTGTGTGATCTAGTTTCTCTATAATTAATGATAAAATATGGTATACTTATTATTATTTGTCAATAATAAAATACAAATAATATTACATAATCTAACCTTAAAGTAAGATTTGAAGGAATTAAGTTTTTTGATAAAAAATTATAAATTTAAACTCTTAGCTTGTGTAGTGTAAGTCTGAAACTTAATACATTAAAAATGTTGTTTGTTATGGTTAAAAAAAACTTGGTTAAGAATTTACAAGAGTTTATTACAATGCTGGTAAAAAGTAAAATGAAGGAACTTCAATAGTTATAAAAATACGTATCAAAGGAATTTGTGACTAGTAAAGATTTTAATCAGAAAAAAAGGGCAACATTTTGTTCTTTATGGACTAAAATGTTCTTCGTAGGATATATGAACAGATAAATTTAAGGAAAATGTAATTTACCGAAAAATAAAATAATGTTATCATTGACATTTAGGAATCAAATAGCCAAAGCTAATATATTTGTTTTAGTGAGGATTTACCCACATCTAGATATATTCTGAAAATTGAAAAACCCGGGTTCGATTCCCGTGTCCAGGTTTCATTTTAAAATTTTCAGAATTGAAATTTAGGTTTAAACAACACCAATACACATTTTGGAGGCACCCTTCAAATATAAATGATGTTTTGTAGAAGTAAAACATATTTCTATCATCTTCTATCATCAACTTTTGTTGGCTACACTTATCAAGTTTTCATTAAAAAAAAATTCAATAGGGGTATTTAAAGGGGAATACTGTACATGTTTGTTTACCTACGATAGCATCATTTCTAAGAAACATGCATATTAAGTTGGGGATGTAGAGGACGGAAGAAAAGTCCATTTTTTGTTGCAGTTTTACAGCAAAACTTTTTTGGTCAAAATAAATAAAATATTACTCCAGTATAAACACACAGTTTAATTTTCTTCGTATGGTAATATAAAGAGTACATGAATATATCTCATGACCATAACGATTAGATGAAAACTTTTTAGATGAAGATAAAAGGTTGTCATTAAATTCTAGGACACCCTTGACAAATGTTCAATAAAATATATATATCATTGTATGAAGAAAATTAATCTGTATGTTTGTACAGAAGCAATGTTTGTTTTAATTCGACTAAAAAAAGTTTTGATGTAAAAACTACGATAAAACCTACCCTTTTTTTTGCCTTCCCTACATCCCCAACTTAAGGGAGGAACTTTCGACGCAAGGCTCATGACACACTCTCTAATACAATTATTTAATCTACTAAGACACTATCAAAAGAAGCTAGATTAAAGTGCAAGGCACGATTCATTGCTTCTTTTATGGGTTAAAAATAATGTCTGTATAATCACAACTCTATTTATTTCAGGTTGCCATAAATGGAGAAAAAGGGAATGGTCCGTTTTGGGGACCTTAATAAATTATCTCCATGTATTGTTTGTGTTTGTTTGTTTATTTGTTTATTGATCCGAATCTTACTACCCAACTGGGTTATCCGAATGTAATTGAAACAATAGGAAGGCATGAGTAAGGAAGTTTAGAAGGAAATTTACTTGCATTTTCATGAAGGTAGAGTGGAAAAACCATCTGAAATAAAAAAACTAAAATACACCCAGTCAGGATTTGAACCCTGACCTTCCTGTCACAGGTAAACACGCCGATTAGTCTGTGTTTTTCACCAACGTGCAATAAGCGCATGCACAAAATTTAACAAGTATTTGTTTTACTTATGATATATGACTTTTAATACTGTTACTTTATTTATTTTTATATCTATGACATTTTAAAATTTGAATAAGAGTGGTGTCAAATTCTTGCGTCATTCAATTCTTCCTTGGTTTTTTTTTAGTAAAGCAATTCTAGTAAAGAATTTCTGTTAATCGTCAGTTAGAAATTCTTTAGTAACAATGCATATAATATTATTGCCTGTCGAGTTAAAAGAGTGGCATCTAAGCTTTATAGTAAACAAGAAGATTAGTCTTGGAAAATATAACAGAGTTTCTAGACAGATTCATTTGAATAAAAAAAATAATGCAATGAATGATTACACAATATCGCAAAAATAAGATAATTTTAAACTTGGGTGCAACTACATTATTTGTTTCTTATATCAATATAAAATACTTATAAAATATTAATGCAGCACTTTGCAATATTTCTCTTTGTATGCAAATCACGCTCCTAACTTTTTTTTTACAAAATGCAATGTGTCTTACTTACGAAACAAAAGCCATAGTTATAGAAGAATAGACAAAGAAATGAAATGGCAGTAGAAGTTATTCTATTTTCATCTAAATAGCGAGTGCATAGATTGTTGATTCTCACTGTCAGAATGAAGAATTCAGACATAGAGAGACAGATAGCTGGTATAAAGTTTTACAGCTTTGTATTTAATACAAGAGGTGTTAATAATTTTTATTTGATTTATTTACTCAACACATATTTTTTATAATATTTTTTTATTAGTTTAAACGATATTTTAAAATTTTCTTTAAGATACATTAGATATTGTTCAAGTATATTTACAAATGGATAGAATTATAGCTTTTTTATATTTTTTCACTTGTAAAATTGTGTTTCTATCTATAAAAAATATATTTCCAACACTTTTCCAAGCAACATACAAAATAATTTAAAAAATTAAAAAACATAATATTTCATAATTATTTTTTGTGTGTGTGTTGCATCTTACTACCCTTTCGGGTTGTTCATATATTTACACTAATAAGGTAGAGATGAGGAAATACTAATTTGGAGAAATATGTACTTTCATTAGTGTGGAAGGAGAGCGAAAATCCATTTAGGAATAACCATTCTCAATCCACCCAACAGGGACTCAAACCCCAAACTTCCTGTCATCATTAATCCAGAATATTGCGATATTGACACCTTAAACATCTCAATTACCGATGAAGGGCCACGATTTTTTTTAAATTATAAAATTCACTATTATTTTGTTAAAATAATGAAGAAATAAGGTGGAACTAGTAAATTTCTTGAAGATAATCTGAATTATTTGGTGAAATCAAAAATATGATTCTTGCTCCGATAAAACATTATTCCAGCTCTTAAAGTACAAAGGAAAGTTGAAAAACTAGCTTTCGACTTCAAATATCAAAGAAGGAGAAGCCAATTACAGGAAGTGACATCATTATTTCAATGTTTTACCATAGAGTCTTTAGAGTGAAAATAATACAAATTTCAGAACATAAAAGCAAAATATATATAAAATAAAAGAACTAACGTAAGTAGAGTCGTTTTTACTTACATTCTCGTCGAAGATGTCGTCCTCCACGTCCACCAATTTCCCACAATCAACACCAGAGGCGGTAGTTGATGAGCTACTTACATCTTCATCGTGATCGAACGCGTTGAAGACGTCGTAAGGCAGACACGACAGCAGGTCTATAATGAACCAAGACTTGAGATAGTTCATTCGGATCACTTTAGGGTCGGACACCACCTCCCCTCCAGGTCCGACGAACGTCGTGTGGAAGTTGAGCACGATGTCTATGAAGAAGATCACATCGACGATGGAATCTACCACGAGGAGGGAGACATCCTCCGACGTCTTGTTCTTGAAGGCGACATTGTAAGGGACCATGATGGCGGTGTAGAACGTGAGGCACAGGATGATCCAGTCCCAGATGGCCTTGAAGGCGCAGTAGTGGAGCAGGATGTGGGGCGGAGTTTTGGGGGCTTCCTGGCGGTACTGCGGCATCACGTCCGAGTTCAGGCTCATCATCTGGACATTGGAAGAGACAGACACCGTAGAGTTTATTAATCTTAGTGTCTCTGTTTACAGTCCAATTTTCATAAGCAGTACCTTTTATAAAATACAAACATATCTACTCGATAACATTTAACTTTATTATTTTATATATTATTTAAAATTGAAAAATGACATTAGGACACGGAACATGAAGCAGTGACCTTTGGCTTAATACGCCAATTATCTTATCACTGAGCTGTTCAAGAGGAATCCCATTCCCAGGGTCTTTATTCACTCATATTTTAGGATCTAGTCTGTGATAGACGTGCTGGAATCGTCGGTTTCGTATGAGCGATTATAATATGCGTATTCATACAGTTGTCGTTGCACTATTGGCACCATAATGCTGTCCTTAGTTGAAGATGGCTGAGCTATCAGATAGATCACGATCTTTATTGATAGCTCAAAGTAGCTCACGGTTTCTGCATGTCCACCATAGACTCTGCCTCGAAATATGAGTGAAGAATGACCGTGGGCCCTGGACGACTCATGGAGAGCTCAGCTGTAAAAGCATTGACGTACTAAGGCAATGCTCAATACTAAGAGCATTGACCTACTAAGGCAATGCTCATTGGTAAAATCATTGACGTAATAAGGCAATGCTCATTGTAAGAGCATTGACGTACTAAGATAATGCTCATTGTTAAGCGTATTTGCGTACTGAGGCAATGCTCAATGGTAAGAGCATTGATGTACTAAGATAATGCTCATTGGTAAGCGCATTGGTGGACTGAGGCAATGCTCATTGGTAAGAGCATTGGCCTACTAAGACAGTCTGTTATCAATGGTAAGAGCATGGACTTACTAAGGCAATGCTCAAAATGCTCAATGGTAAGAGCATTGGCGTACTAAAACAAAGGTTCAGGGTTTGATTTCCATGTCCCAGTGTCATTTTACAATTTAAATAACAAAATATTTAAGTGCATTTATAATCGTACTTAGCAACTATACTACTTGTATTTGGCTATTTAATCCATTTTTATAAACATTTATTAGCTATTGATACTTCCTATCTATAGTTACAGCTGCATATCACGTGGCTGACGTATGAATATGTGAAAATAGGTATAGTAACTTTTCAAGCTGTCATATAAGGCCTTTCCATGAAAATCTGACTGTACAGTTCTATCCAAATACAAAATTGTGGGCGTAAATGAATGGGAAATTAAAATAATAAAAGGGAAGCATTTTGTTTTACGAGAAAGAGAAACTAATATTTACCAACATAAGTGCACTATAGATTGCTTATTGAAGAAAAATAGTTATTGATCCGATTAACATTACTATTGCATGACATAATATTAGCTCAGTCGTTAACGCGTCTGCCTACCGAAATAAGGGTCCCAGAATCAGTTCCTAACATGGCCACAAGAGGGATGACTTTAGATCCCCGTAATTTGATGACTATAAACGATTCTGTGCGCGCTTAACTAAACTAAAACACGACAAAAAAATTGTATACGCTACAGGGGTGCATCCAAAAACTTATGTTAAAGTGGTGGAGATTAACTAGATCGCGGGGTAATGGCAATGAGGGTTTTTAAGGCAAGACGGAAAGGGGTCTGTTATTGTTTTTTGATTTTTTTTCCCCTTAGAAATCTGTCTTACTACCCGTTCAAGTTATACGCCTGCCACTGTCTGTATTGACTCAGCTGTATTTAGGTCTAACTAATAAATACACATACAAATCTGATGTAATATTTTTGTATCGATAACCATATTTCAGCAGTTTTATCAATGATACACTCAGTTTACCCTGAAAGGTAACAATATTACCTTGACAGATTACATTATGGCCCTATCTTATAAGTTATACCATGGTGAAACCATGCAAAGGAAGCGTTCTACCTTAAAGGGTGCATATAGGGTACATATTATGATTGGACCACTTTACGAAGGGATAGGTGTGTGTGAAGAGGGACCATATTAAGGCGATTGGCCCTTTTCATTTGTCGTGGAAATGCAGATCCGTGGGAATAAACGGTTATCTTCAAGATTTTTTTTAATGTTTTGCAGTTTTCTTTTGGGAAACGGTTTATTCAAGAATAGAAGCATGTTGATTAAGTTATACTTTTATAGACACATCTACTCTATAATTTTAACAGTGATAAAATATCAATAACTTCGACATTTTTCAACAGAAAACTGCCGGATGCATAACAAAAAATAAGGAAATGTAACACCTAATAAACATTGATACATTATCTTAGAAGAGGCGTTGAAAATATTACTATAAAAATTTCACTCGTTTTAGAGAAAACTAATGTTTCCAAACGTATGATTTTTCCACAAGACCTGTCTGGTAGTTAGCGCCATCTACAGTTTCCGTGATCCATCTGTTCTTGTTAGCGCGGAAGGTTACTTTGGTCGATTGTGAAGCCACGCCACGCCTTTCACCCTCCCACAAAATAGGTTTTAGACTTGTACTCGACAGGGCCAAGGGCTTTAACTCAGAAGATGATGCTCGCCAACCTGTTATTCCTGGTACACTACAGTTTTATTACAAATAGACATATCTGACACCAAAAACTCTAGGTATTTCACGTATTTATACTTCAAGTCGTATGATCTGCATCTGTCACTTTTGTAAGATATTATCAATAGTTATAATATTACACTAATAATATGGTAAAATATTATCAACGTTGACTGAAAAATCTATCAATTTTTATTCTATAAAATGTGATTCAAATGTCCATTCATAAGAAAATCAAGCAATAGTTTTTCTCCTGCCTACATATGAGAGATATCAGTCGGAAAAACTCCAATTGTGTGATCTACAGTTCCAAAGTTCGAATAGGCCTTGTGAGAGGGCGGACAGGAGCCAGCTGGAAGATAATCACGTGCTCGAAGTTGGACTTCTCTGTGGTCTCCTTGAGGTTTTACAGTTGGTAGGAGAACAGACACCAGGTGGAGGATACTCACGTGCGCCAGGTTGGACTGCTTGGCGGTCTCCTTGAGGTTGGGTAGGTGGGAGGAGAACAGACACCAGGTGGAGGATACTCACGTGCGCCAGGTTGGACTGCTTGGTGGTCTCCTTGAGGTTGGACAGGTGGGAGGAGAACAGACACCAGGTGGAGGATACTCACGTGCGCCAGGTTGGACTGCTTGGCGGTCTCCTTGAGGTTTTACAGTTGGTAGGAGAACAGACACCAGGTGGAGGATACTCACGTGCGCCAGGTTGGACTGCTTGGTGGTCTCCTTGAGGTTGGGCAGGTGGGAGGAGAACAGACACCAGGTGGAGGATACTCACGTGCGCCAGGTTGGACTGCTTGGTGGTCTCCTTGAGGTTGGGCAGGTGAGAGGAGAACAGACACCAGGTGGAGGATACTCACGTGCGCCAGGTTGGACTGCTTGGTGGTCTCCTTGAGGTTGGGCAGGTGGGAGGAGAACAGACACCAGGTGGAGGATACTCACGTGCGCCAGGTTGGACTGCTTGGTGGTCTCCTTGAGGTTGGGCAGGTGGGAGGAGAATTGAGACACGAGGACGGAGCGGCTGCGAGTCACGGAACGGGCGAGCTTGGCGAACTTGCTGAGGCCTGCAGACAAGAGGATGACACACGCGAGGTTGGATCACTCGGGGAACGTGGGAAAGACACGTTCAGTGACTGAGGTCGTTGTTAAATAGGACTTCCATCGTCATAGAGGACTTGCATCAGCTACTCTCAATATTACCTTTGAAGGAACTGCAAATCTTCTAAAGGAAAGCTTTATATTTGCTCTCTCTCTCGGTTAACTGTTGTCCAATCACCCAGTTTTTCATCGCTACGACGTGAAGGATGATGCAGGTACTTATAATTACCCTATTATTAAACAATACTGCATGAAAGTAACAAGTGAATTATGGCAAAATAAGTTATTTCCTACGGACTCTGTGCTTAGCCTCTTTTATAAATATTGACTTTTGCCACAGTCATCAAATATCCTTACAGAATAATCATAGTTGATTTTGATTCCACATAATTGTGTTTACCCTTCCAATCCTTGCTTACACTGGGAACAGTTTACTAGTACAGTCCTGTCAACCTTTGTTTGCCCTGACAACAACCCACATCCTGTTATATATTATTAATTAAAATAGCTTTAGTTTTATTAAGGATAAATAATATTTTCTGTTATGATAAAAGTTATATTAAATATATATTTAGCAGAATTACTGCATTGCAATTGCTGGCTCCTCATTAAGGAGAACAATTATTAATATAAATGATAAAGTTTGATATTATTTAAAAAAATAAGGTGATCTAATAAATTGAACCTAAGGAAGTGATATATAATAAATAATAATAATAATAATAATAATAATAATAATAATAATAATAAATAATAATAATAATTTAGTAACTGACAAAATATATGTAGATCAATTTTATACATATATTTGGTCAGTTATTAAATTACATGTCACTTTATTTTTTAAATATATTAATCCTCTTATTTTATAAGTAATATCAAATCTTATAATACTGTATTATTAATTTCACTACTTAGTGAGACACAAGTAATTGCATATAATAGGCTGCCAAATATATATTTACTTCAAGGTCATTTGACATTGATAAATACTAAGATTTTTTTTTTTAGTTGATAAGATATTTGCAGAAAATTTAACATATTGTAGATGGGGGTAGAGAGGGTTATTTCAGGAAAGATAGCAAGAGGAAATTTCTCAGCCCATTGCAGAAACACCGATCAGGTAAGGAAGCTGGCGTCAGCTTTACCTGGGTGTGTCATTAGTTGAGAGTATCTGACCCTCTGCCTTGGTCTGGCATTATATGTTCTGCTAGTCGGTGTTGTCTTTACAATCGGTACAGTCAAAACCAGAAATTTAATGAAATAGACATTTCAAATCTATTTTTGAAATTTTTGATTCGGACACATTAATAATATTAACGAGTAGAATTAGGTTCAAAGAAACAAAATCAACTCTAAATAACGACAATGTGAACTAAAAATGAGATAAAATATAATTTTCCTGGTAAAAAAAAGAGTAGTATCTATATATAATTAAAAATTAAGTTATTTTACCATTTTTAAACTTTTATTTTTCTTTAACACATTAATAATATGTCATTATGTACACCTAATTTGCATGTTTAGTAATAATAAATCTCAACCCCATACCTTAATTACTTTACTTTAACAATTGCACGTAAAAAGCATAAAATAACAAGTTTGACCCCTTATAGCTCGTGAATTACTGTAATAATTTGAAATCATTGAATCATTTTATAGCCACACTTGTTAAAATTGATCAATAAAATATTTAATGTAGAATTAACTTATTCTTACGTATACTTTAACAGGGCACAGATTTTGATGACTAAAGATTTAAAAAAAACTAAATATTGACTCGAAAATTCTAAAATAGCTATTTCAAATTTTCAAAAAATGACCTTCACATATGAAGCATTACTCGTAAGAAATGCATAATTCTAAATCAAACACTCACTTTACAAAATAATGTAAAATGCCATCAGAAGCCTTTAACAAATAAGCTCTTTTATCCAGCTAAATATAGCATTGATTTACAAATATCTGCTTTAGAAGTAAGAGCTACCCCTGCCAACGCAACCCTCAAGCTTAGTTGCATGTTTATTTTACAACCAGAAAATCAAAGAGGACAAAGTTCATTGCCTGCATTATCTTCTCATTCAGATAACTGTGTGTTGAAAAAATATGTTTGGTTGTTTATGCATTTATAAAATATTGATGTTAATTTAAAATACACTTATTCAACATTAATTCCTAAAAATTACTCAAAAATAGAGCAAACAATGAAACTGTTACTTTAAATTCCAAAATAACAATAAGTGACAACAAAAATTATCTATAAAATTTACATTTTTACAACAAACGGATCATGAACAGAGGTCATGTATGGCTACTTATGAGCATTGTATGTGACGAACAAAAAATAAAGGTTATGGCTACTTTTGAGCACTGTATGTGACGAACAAAAAGAAAGGTTATGGCTACTTTTGAGCACTGTATGTGATGAACAAAAAGAAAGATGATTTTTCATTAAAATCTGAGCTCTGCTAATAAAATAACGTCACATGGCCACCGAGGAGTATCTGTGACCTTGGAACTGACCTCCCTTGTTGTCTTCTGACTCTATGGGCTGCTTGAGGGCGGTGATGTCCCTGAAGGTGAGGAGGAAGAGTACCACCAGGTCCCTCTCGTTCTTGATGGGGGCAATCTGTAGCAACAGCCATAGCGGCGTCTCTGCGAACCACACCAACATGGGCCGGATAGGAGGCATATACTTCAGAGAGGATACTTTACACTATCCCTCTGTTGTTTCAAACAAGTGTGGAGGTTAATGAGGGGGGCAGGGCTAAAATAAAACCTGACAACCCTTATTTTATGATGGAATATGTTAGCAGTGATTTCTGGTAGCTTACCTCTTGAACTTTAAGTGGTTTTTAACCTTTCTATTATTTTATTATTATTATTATTATTATTATTATTATTAGCCCCGCGTCTTACTACCCGTTCGCGTTATACGCACTTACTTTAATGTGTTATTATAGGGTGATTTTGAGATAAAATGGAGAGGACCTACAGATTAACGTGCGATCCGAACCACGTTGGAGGCTTGGTATTCCATACATTCACAAGCTGTGATTAATACACATCTTGTCAGAGGTGATGGAAGGGTTTGGCAATCAGATAAATCTGTGCCGGGACCGAGGATTGAACCCCATATCCCCAGCACAGAGGTCCGACACCTTACCCCTAGACCACCAGGTCACCTATATATATTATATATATATATACTCAGTCAAGACCTAGAGAATAGCTAATATTGACGAATATTGTATTTATTTCTTATAGCTAGCTTTAGGACTTTTATAGATGTTTAAATAGTAAATACATCCATCTAAATATATTAGGTTCATCCTGTTTTTGCCCCAACTCCTTTATTTGAGAAATATATTCATGGGTGACTTGTATTGATAAGGTGAAAAGGGTGACCTGGTGGTCTAGGGGTAAGGTGTCAGACTTCTGTGCTGAGGGCCCAGGGTTCAATCCTTGGTCCCAACACAGATTTATCTGATTGCCAAACCCTTCCTTCACCTCTGACAAGACGTGTATTAATCACAACTTGTGAATGTGAGGAATGCCAGGCCTCCACCGTGGTTCGGATCCCACGTTAAACTGTAGGTCCTCCATTTCATCTCACAATCACCCTACCATTGCACATTAGCGTAAGTACGTATAACCCGAACGGGTAGTAAGACGCGGTGCTAATAATAATAATAATAATAATAATAATAATTATGATAAGGTGGGAGTGTAGGGGACGCGAGAAAAGTACAGCGGTTCTGCAATTTTAGCAAAGAAACATTTTTTACCAAAATAAATAAAATATATATCTCCAGTAGAAACATAAGAGTATAATTTTCTTCATATGGAGATATCAACAGTTGTTGAATATTCTGTCATGAGCATAGCGGCACTTGAATGGGATACTTTATGAATGAAGAGAAAAAGTTGTCATTAAATTACCAGGACACCCCTTGACAGTTGTGTAGAAAGTAAAGCTCTATGTTTGTACTGAAGAATTACTTGATTTCTTTTGTCCAATATAAATCTGTAAAAATACTAAACTTACTCGTTTCCCCTAAACGTCCATCTTAATAGGACACACACAATTTATTTGTTTTCAGGATGTGGGCTAGAGGAGAATATAGAGGATAAAGTGGATATATTGGTTTGCTAATAAACAAGGTGTGTGTTTTAAACGAACTAGAAGTGTGATGATTTTAGAGACAAATGCGTGGGCATGTCATCGCGTAAAGACACACACTTTAAATAAGTTTATTTTTCAAAATGTGGTGCTGGAGAATAATTGAGAGGATAAAGTGGACGGATTTAGGTGACTTACAAACGAGTTCTAAGAAAAGTAAATGAAAATAAAACCATCCTGCGGGAGATTCTATCAAGAAAGGCCAACTGAATTAGTCAAATCATGAGAAGAAATTATTTATTAAGTGACGTCATAGAAGGAAAACTGGAAGAGAAAAGGGGATGAGGAAGATCATGAATGCAACTGACAGATGACCTCAAAAAAAGGAGGGAAGATTAAGTTGAAAGATAGAGAAAGATAGCCGTTGAAAGTACATACCGGCGGGCGATACAAAATACATATGGAAAAGTAAAAACTAATAATAATAATAATAATAATAATAAAATCTTGTGCATATTTGTTACCTATCTTTCAGGTAGGTTAAGCTCGTTAGTTGAATAGGATTAGATACAAACAAGGTGTACTGGAGGGGAAAGAGGTGTTCCATAATGAAGTGACACAGATTATTTAAAATAAGTCATTTAAATTCAATTTAGTATAGTGCTGACAATACCTACAAAAGGGAGCATGAAAGAATGCTTAGTAACATGAAAACATATGAGAATAATTACATAATAAAACAATTTATAACTAAAAAATAATTTAAATTAATAATAAACACTAAAAAATTGATTGGGGAAAGATATTAACAAATATAAACACGAACATTATTTTATAAAACCTAATACTTATAGTAGCACATGTTTAAAATTTTAAATTAGAACATATACACAATACTTTCGTGAAAAGGGAGTTTTTTTTTAAATATACTCTGAAGTTGGTCTTTTTTGTTATTAAAATTAAAATACCGAAAGAGTTTGCACTGTGGCTATAACGAGTTTGTAAGTGTTATCGATTGATATTTTGGGGGGGAATTCTAAAGGCCCGAAAGGTAGTTAATTACATTGCTTGGATATTCACACTAATTAACATTCACCCTTAAGCCTTTCAGAGCGTTGAAACGCGTTGTAGACGTTTGGAAACTCTACGTTATTTAAGAAGTGTTTTTCATCTCAAAATATGGCTCATACATAAATGGAGGGAATAGGTATATCCAGATCCCTACATTATTAAAAACCATTTGATTTTAAGTTTTATAAAATATTTTAAAATAAAAACCATGAAAAGGTAAAATTAGATCGTTTAAATGAAAATTTGCCGTTCCAAGATCACAATAAATGGTTAATAACATAGATCCAGCCTTCCTAAACAAATAAATAATTCTTTAACAGGCTCAAAGGATTGAGGAATTTTTTAGTAGTTTTGAAGGTTCAAAACTGCCAATACCATAACTAAGAATACAGTGTAAGGGGGCGGCCAGACTGGGCGAGCGACTAAAATATAAAATAGAACACATTGGTTGTAATGAGAAGAGGCCAGACTGAGCGCGCAAGCTTGAAAGATAGAACTAGTTCTATTTTTCAAGCTTGCGCGTTCGACCCGGTACAGTATAGTTTACAGGCGCTAGGCAATAGTTATTCATTGAGTGTTAGGAAAATTCCCATTTTGACATTTTTACTACTATCGATAGGTTTAGCACACTTGCTACTAACGGCCTAATTAATTGGTAGGATCATAAACCATACCTATATGTATATATGTGTGTGTGTAGACTTATATGTTAAAATACTTCAATATTATCAAAGTAGGCCTTTACAAATAAGAATACCATTAGCGTGGAGAGAGGAGGAGAAAACCACAACAATAAATCACTGGGCAAAAACCACTCTCATTTAATGAGCCTAGATTCGTAGCCTCCTCGTCAACAACTATAAAGAGCTATCTGCTAATTAACGCTGCCCATCTCCTCGCCAGTTTTGGCCACCGGATATGTGCCATCAAGTAAGTGGTACCCATGAGTTTGATTGCTCAGCTCACTGGCAACTGACGTTAAAGGGGTTACTTAAATATATGAGATATTGTTAATAATATGTTGCACTTAAGGTTAAATATAGACGAAACCTTTAACAATATTCGTGCTTGGTGTTTACTGGAATTAACAAAAATATATTTTCTGTGACACTATACATGTATAAACTTGTAAACAAAGTTTAAAAATTGAAATTTTCTACCCTGAGAGATCCCAAATTAACATATTTTGGTTGGTCATTAAGACCCAGATGCCTGGTAAATGAAAGTTAACTGGTATTGGAGCGTAGAATGTATCTTTGTAAATCAAATGATTTAATTTCATAGGGTGCTCACAACACAAATTGTATCGTCAATTGTACGTTCCTCCTCCCCTCTTTGTTCTCCTATTTCCGGACAGTTTCACCAAGTAATTCCATAAATCCAATTGGTTTCTGACGTTTCTGAATGTATGTTTGACTATTAAAGTGCCTTAGATTACTATATAAATGAAAAGGAGGGCTATTCAGTTATATCAAGTAAATAAAAGCTTATCGGAAGCTATGTTACGCTACTAATTTTACTACGGATAATAAAGGGATAATTATCAATTCTTATTTATTGTTAATATATTCAAGCATGCGAACATCCTTAAAATAAATCTCTATTCGTTCTTACGATATAGAACATGAAATACAAACTCAAATTTCCCGGTGAAATAGAGAAGTTTCCAAATTGAGTGTAAGTAGCGAAACGTTCAGTTAGAAAAGAATTTATTCTTCGCCTTGAGGCAAAATTAATACAAACGTCACAATTTCTATAGTTTTATTTAAATTATGAAAGCACAATTTATTTCGGAATGCATGAGGTTTTTTACAGGTATCTTCATACCATCTTAACATATTTTTGTTCTTTGACAGATGGAAATATTCTTTCCATAATAACGGAGATCATAAATAAAATAAATATGCCACACAAGTTATAAATAAGAATAAAATACAATAATTATTAAGTATAAGTCGTAAACTTTTGGAATTTTATTTATCATGGTAAATACACATAGGTAAATACAAATTACAAAATGTCTCGTAAAATTTACCGGAGTTGTTCAGAATGTTGAAATATTAGTTTCAGGCTATGGTTAAACTATTTAACATAAACTGTTTTTAAATGTTACCCGAAACATATAATTATTTTAAATACAAAAACATAGTCGAAGTTAACCATTTCAACCCAAAATAAAATTACTACCATTGTCTCAGCCCATGGGTAGAGCCTAACTTTGGTAGGTAATACAACTCGAATCAAACATAGCGTTTTGGTGATTATTTTTTGTATTTTTCTCTATTAAAACAATAACGGTAAAGTAATCTTAATTTTAGGCATGGACAATTAATTCCAAAACCTCCTTGGAGCAACCTTAAGAAAACTCTAGAAACCCGCTTGGTAAAATGGTTTAGGCTCTAGGTCAAGATACATCCACACAGACCGACAGAGAAATGGCATCACGAATACAACCTTTTCTGTTTCAAGGGGTCATAAAACGATCAAAATTTCTTGTTCAATTTTTTTTTTACGATCACAATAATTCTCTCTCAGAGGGGTTGAGAGAAAGTAGAAATACAAAATAATATAAAATAGCTATTTTGAAATTTATAAAAACTATTAAAGTAATACCAAGTTCTCTGTTGTAAAATAAATAATGTATACAATCATACTTTGAAACGTTTTTCTGGTTCGAGAGTATAGTCTTGTAACCAAAATTCTCCAGTTAATTGATCTTGAGCTGGGTTCTTATATTAGCTGATATTATTAATAGTTTTTAATCTTCGCAGTGTAGATCCTCGTATCCTCCTAAAAAGAATGTTGCACATCGTAAAAAATAAGTTCATCAAGCTCCCGTATAATTTATAATTCCCAAAGCTTTGGCTGTAATGTGTAGGGCGTCAAAATCACTTCAAATTTGGTAAATGTTGACGTGGAGATCAAGTTTTAAATATCGGCTGGGTGCATTGGGATGGCTTCCCAAGAGAGAGTTTCCCCCCTGGGTTTGTAAATTATCCCTTCGTACTAATGCGGGTGCATTTACTTTAAGCCCTTATTTCACTCACTCTCCATATAAATACATTTAAATATATTATATACTCGTCACGATGGTTTAATGGCGCTAAGTTTTTTACATTGTAAAAAATAATATTTTTTAATGGCTTAGAGTAGAGATGAAGCGAGTCGCTTAGAAGAAGTGCACCCGCATAAATGTAGGGAGAGGAAAGTAAAACCACAGTGGCATAGCATGTGGGCAACCACCCCTGATACAACTGAATGAAATTATAACTTTAAGGTGTGTAGGGAACGCCAGAAAATACCAATGTATTTGCAATTTTTATAGAAAAACATATTTTTGGTCCAAATAGATAAAATATTGCTCCAATTGAAACATAAAGATTAATTTTCTTCACATTGTGATATCAACATTTTTTTGTTGAATATCTGTCAAGAGCATAGCGGAATTAGATGAGAAACTTTTTAAATGAAGATAAAAAGTTGTCATTACATTCCAGGACATCCTTGACAGATACTCAACAATTGTAGATATCACCATGTGAAAAAAATTAAACTCTTATGCTTGTACTGGAGAATTATTTGATTTTGTTTTGACCAAAAAAAAAATTTAACTCTAAAAACTAGAAAAATACTTAGATTTTCTCAAGCCCCCTTCCACCTAACCTTAAGCATCCCGATTCAGCAATTCGCTCAGTGGCGAGCCTGACGTCTCGGATCGTGTTACCCGGTTGTGTCGGTTAAAAAAATAAAAGTAAGAAACTTTAAGGAAACTTTACCAAACCAGACAGACTTGTTATGAACTTCTCCGCCTTAAACAAGTGACAGGGCGGGGGAGGGGGGAGGGACATGGCAAACCAAGTATTGGTATTCCTGTCGGTTTTGCACTACCCTCCCCTACTTCCCCCTCGTGCCAGGAGATTGGAGGAGAGGGGTAAGGAGAGAAGGAGGATACCAGAGGCTCATTTCCTGCCGCGGCTTATATTAGGGGGAATACCTTGACTTTGTTGACTAGAACACAAACTAAGCTCGCTAGACTCGTCGAAACGGGATCAAAGAAATTCCAGGATATACAAATGACGCAAGTAAAAGTGTTTTATCTGTACAGCCACTGTTAATATTTTGTTTTATCATGATATCAAGCGATCTATACCGACCAAGCGGCCGCCACCGCTATCGATTGCAAATTTTCGGATGGAGGGTGTCATGTGGTGAACATAATGAACCCTCTGGTCGTTAATCTCAATTTTCTAGACCAGAGTTGCTACTTATTTATTCAAGTAGCTCCTAATTGGTCCTTACGAAGCAGACCCACTGCCTCGCAGACAAATCCTGGAAGCGCCGGTGATCAAACCCGGACCCTATGGATCTATAGCCAGGCGCTCTGACCACTAGACCATAGAGGAAGTCTCAGTAATACAATAAGAGAATCGGTGGTCTTGGGGTAAAGTGCTAGCCTCAGGACCCTATGTTCGTGGCTTCAAACCCACCCGGGGTCAACGGATCTTTATTGAGCGATAAAATTCCGTAGCACAACTTCCTTTGGAGGGGAAGGAAGTAAATCCGTCGGCCCCATGTCAATTGTGTCATGTAAGCGATCCCTGGAAGTAAGTGAAAATACTTTCCCAGCATAATTGGTAGACTCTTTCTCGCTCGATCTTAGAATTTCAGTGTGGAAGGAAATGGCAAACCATCAGCACACGAGAATTCCTTGGAGCGTGAGTGAAAGGGCCTACCAATTTTGCCGGGAAAGGTATTTTCACATACCTTACGGGGTGATTTTATATGCCACAATCGACATGGGACCAACGGCTTTACTTCCCCTCGTTTGTTATCGATCAAGAAAAATCCGTGGACCCCTGCTGGGTTTGAACCCAAACATCAGTTCCTGAGGTGGAACTTTTTCTCCTGAAACCACCGAGGTTGACAGTTATATAATAAGGAAAAATAAGGATGGATTATCCGATATTGACAAGAGATCATTCTGCACGTGTACAAATTGGAACCATCTCTTAAAAAATGACAGCCACAGATCACCTATACATATACGAGAACATAAAAGCCGATTTAATAGTATATTGATTTGCTTATATAAGCTTTTTCAACATTTTTTATGTATTCATTAAGCATCGTTAACATAAAACACATTCTAACCTTAATAAAGTGACGTGAAATTTTATCGTTCCTTTTTTTACATCTCCACATTCTATGGTACAATTTCTCTGAGAAAATATAAAAGTTTTTTTTAACATTACCTCACTACTATTTATCTAGTGATTTAATTATCCCGGACCCACTTAGGTGGCCGAACGGTCTAAGGCGTCACTCTCACAATATACCTGACTGCCAATGACTGGGAGATCAGGGCTCGAATTCCGGTCAGGTGTACAGAAGGTTTTTTTTCCCCTAAAGGTGTTAACCCTCTACATCCACGCAAATGAGGGTAGCCATCCTCTAAATTCAATCTTACTCATCTAAACACACAAGTGAAAGTGGTATTTTATGCGTACATTCAGAACAGTAGTAGGTCTGGTTTCTAAATGAAAATAATAGCTGCGTCAAATTCTTAAAGCCCTCGCATCGTTAGAAACGCCAGCTAGCCTTGTCTGGTTTGCCGGTGACGGTAAGTTGGGTTTTTCGAATCACAGTTGAGCGTACTGAAGGTGATTCATCATCATCATCAACTCTTTTTTAACCTGTGTCCGTGTCAGTATAGTATAACGCCTCCATCTGCCTCCATTTTCCCTCCTGTAATCGCTTCCATTATTCTTCTTTCACTTTCACAACTTCTGTTATCTGCTTCTCTCATCTGTTTCTTGGTCTAACTTCACGGTATTTTTCATACATACTTCATCTCCATCATTCTCCTTCGCATCTTTTACTTCTCCATCCTAACTACATGCCCATACCATCTCAGTCTTGCTTCCTCTATCTCATGTACCCCTACTCTTTTTCGGATAACTTTTTTTTATTAACACTGCTTTTTTCTAACCCTTAGGTTTATACACCCATTTATTAACTACAATTATGTGTTAGGTTTGAGTAAGGTTGAATTTAGAAGAAATGTAACTGCATTTTCGTAATAGAAAAGGGGAAACCTCAGAAAATCACCCAAAATTCGACTGCTGACCCCCCCTCGCCATCATTGGTAGTCTATTCTATTGCGATAGTGAGTCTTAGACATGCGCCACAGAAAGCGGCTGATAACTTAATTCATAATCCTGTTTCTTCTCGTGACAGCTAGCATGCTCCTCACAAACGTTATCCCCATGGCCTCCAACAAAAGTGATTATTTTTTTCTTAATGTCCTTTAATTCTCCCTCCAAGAAAATGTGAGTACATTTCTTCTACAAATCTACTTTCCTCGTCCCTATCCAATCAGCTTAAGTATGCGGATAGTCCGAACTCCTAGCAAGTAGACCAAGTGTTACAAACCGCGTCGATTCGTTTCCTCGTCTCTTATCTTGCCAACAAAATGGCGCCCAAGTTTCATTGGGTTGTTGCACAAAGTGGTGCGCGCACGGTATTGAAGAGTTAAAGGAGACTAGGTCGTGCCTTGAATGACAACAGACTCGAACCCCGGACCGTATTGATTGCAGTCAGGAGTCCGCCGCACAGCGCCGTTTCCTTGACGGGTAGGAGGATAGAAAAGAAGACAGGTCGGCGATGGGAAGAGGTATGAGAGGGATGGAAGAAAATAAATGGTACGGTACACCGCACAGATCTTTCTATGCTGTAAGTAAAAATAAAGACAGTTACTTAAAACTCGTAAGGTATGTAAACGAAATAATAATACTAGTAGTTATGTGAACAATATAGCTCCCTCCCTCTATCTTCTTGCCTTCACATTTATATTTGTACTTCAATTTGAAATATCTCCTAAATTTCTCCTTGAATTTGAATTTAATGTTTTTCTTTGATGATGAAGTCAAGCAGAAAGCCATAATTAATAATAATATATTCAATAATACCTAAAATTCATAGAGAATAATAATTGTTCGCGTGGTTACAGACCTCAATCTCGCAATATATGTAATATTAAATAAAAATACCCTAGGTATTCAATCGATTGCTTAGAATTATAAATTAAAATCACTTGAGACTAGCTACTAAACGAAGAAAACAGCTGCCATATTGAAATAGATTAACAGATTGAGAAACTATGTACACACAACGTTTGGTAGAGTTTCAAATAATATCCCTTAGGAAATTTCGTTAAATTGGTTGTAGCATTTGACAGTTATCGTGGAATAAAGATACATAAATATATTCTTTGAGTGGCCGCCATCTTAAAATGGATAACCAGATCTAAAAACAGAATTTTTGGACGGGCTATTTTGTTTAATTTAGTTGATATGTGCTGCCGTTATAAATGGCTTATGCAATTTTATGAAGAAGAAAAATTATTTACTTTTCGTTTTAACTGAAGCTGTGCAGCGTGTTTTAGAACAAAGTCATTAGTAAAATGAATTTTATTTTAGAAAGTACATGTAGGCCTAGAGCTACGTCTAACTATCATATTATTATTTTTATATGGATGATATATATATATTAGAAAGCTATAGTTTCATCTTTCAAGGTCATGTTAAACTATATAGCCAAAAGGTAACTTTGTTGAGCTGGTATTTTTCTTATATAATTTTAAAGATTTTTATTTTGTTTTGTTTTTGTTTTAATCGATTCTCTATGTTGATTTGTTTGCAAAAAATGTATGACTAATATTTTGTTTGTGAAAAAAAAAAAAAAGATGAAAGTGTTATGGATGATGGGTAACATCTCACCGGCTTTTAAAACAGGGATAACTTTTGGAATTAGCGCTAAAGTTTTTGATGATAAAATAAAAGGGTTACTCGTGTAACGTTGGACGGAGTAGGCCACAAGGTAGCCAAAAGGGAGGGGGTGGTAGGTACACGAGGGAAAGTTCTTGGTCCTTGGTCTATGACAATACACTCCAGATATTATAGAGTAGAGCCACGCGACACGAATACATAACACGCATACATGATACACACGTACACACAAACCAGGGCTCTTTGACGTCATTGCTTTGTTGGGGGTTGAGGTGGCGTTTGGAAAAGGGAGGCGGGGGGAAGTTTCGTGTTACAATCTGGTTTGTCAGTCAAAGGAAGAGAGAAAGGGTGGTCGTAGGGTGAGGGGTTTAAAAAAATAGGGAGGAGGGAGGAACAATGAAAGTTTATGAATATAAAGCCCGTGTACACGCGACCAAAATAAGTTGTTTGAATATTGCACCGGAAAGAAAAAAAACCAACAGACCATGTTGTAATTGGGTTGGTTGTAACTTTGGTGGCTTTCAGAGGACTTATTTATTGGGTCCAGTGCTACTACGTATGACAGGCAGGTCTATTACATTTTTTTAAATGTGATTTTGTTATTTTAAAATCTACTATAAAATACTAACTTTGATATAACATGGAAAAACTATATTGAAATTTCTCTTAGTGCATCTGTTCGGTATTTGAACCCAAGTTGACTAGAAAAGGTATCCTAGCTTGACCTGCGCTGTATGTTATACTTTATTTTATCTCACTTTATATCACAGTAGCTTGGATTGGAGTGTTTATAAGGTAAACAGATTTAGTTTAAAATGTACTTGTGATTGGTTCTCAGTAGAAATTTATTGGTTAGTTATCAGCTAGAATTAGTTTTATATCAGATATATCAATCATGGCTTATATTCGATTATCAGATAAGGATAGGTTTGTACCAGTTTTACTCGCCCCCGGCAACATTCTACGACACGTCTGACGTCATTTATATATATATATATATATATATATAATGTATATACATGAAGCATACTTGAGTATTGCATTAGGGATATACATTTATATCATATTTAAAAGCGATTCATATTATTGATCATTTATTCACTCTTTTGCATCAAGCTACCGTATTCAATATTCAAATATTGAGTGTTATATCTATACAACGAGGTTTGGAAATAAGACTAAAAATTACAGTTTGTCGCAGTTTTTAAAAATATTTGAGAATGTGTGTGTCTGTGTGTGTGTCTGTGTGTGTGTCTGTGTGTGTGTCTGTGTGTGTGTCTGTGTGTGTGTCTGTGTGTGTGTCTGTGTGTGTGTCTGTGTGTCTGTGTGTCTGTTGTTCTGTGTGTCTTGTGTGTGTGTGTGTGTGTGTGTGTGTGTGTGTGTGTGTGTGTGTGTGTGTGTGTGTGTGGTTGTGTGTGTGTGTGTGTGTGTGTGTGTGTGTGGAGAAAGGGTTCGGTTTGAAAGTGAATCCAATAGGTCAACGTGAAAGAAGCGTCTTACGTTGGTTTGGGAATGTTGAGAGGATGAGTGTGGCTCGAGTGACGAAGCAAATGTATGAAGGTAGAGTGTGTGGATGAAAAGTAAGGGATAGGCCATGTGAGACGTTTAGATGAATGTGTTAAAAAGATAAATATTAAGTGGCTTAAGAATAAAAGTGCATGTGTGACTATGTACGTGCAGTCTAGGACGTTGGTCTCACAATTAATAGTTTATGTTATTTTTGGATGTTTTGTATTCTCTTGCCTACTACTATGCCAAGTTTCAGCCTTCTATCTACTCAGGAATTAGGAGAATCAGTGATGAGGGAGTGAGAACTTTCTCTTTTATATAGAGAGATTCTAGTTTGGAACAATTTTTTTTAACGTTAACAGCTAGCTACCTTTAAAAAATCTCCACAGTAGAACATATTATTTTGTATATAATAATTAACATTTTCAGATGTAAATTTAGAGAAAAAATTGTTAATGCCATTAAAAAAAAGTTCAAAAATAATTCATCAGTAAACGACCCTAGATAATTTATTTTATAAAAAACTTATTTATAGTAATTTAAAACAATCCCCAGATATCCATTTATGACAAAAACGTTATAGCGCTCTTCTAAAAATGTATATTATTCATAACTCGTTAATCATTCAATAAATCTTTATATTAGAGCTAGAAACAAAATTACGAAATTGACTCAATTTATGGCATATCTAAGATCTAAATAAATATCAGTTTTGGACGAAATCCTTCAAACCGTTACGGCAGTAGCATCAAGTATAGACCAACAGCTAGATTTATTTTTAGCGCCACGTCTTACTACCCTTTTGGGATATAAGCATATGTACTAATCATGCTAATGAGTTAAATATGAGGAAGGTTGAATTTAGAGGAAGTATAGCCGCCTTTGCTTGGAGAGAGAATGTTAAACAATTTAGGAAATAACACCCTCGGTACACTCCACCGGGATTCGATTCCCGAATGCCCATAATCGGCGTTCCAGTATATTTGCGATTGTGATATCTTAGATCGTGTTGCCAACGAAGCGGGTTCATAATTAATAAAAAAACATTATATTAAAAAAATATTTTATCAATACTAACCAACAACAAAAATTTACACATTTTCTAAGATATCAGTCCGATGGGCACAAGGCTTAGAGTCTGCTTTCCCCCTGACGAGGAGCTTGGGGCTTGATTCTCAACCGGGTAAAGTAAGGGGTAGTTTTGAATGTTTTATAACTCTCCTTACACTTAAATGTGGGTATATTTCCTCCAGATTTGTAACTTCCTAATACTTACACCTTTAATACAATCAAACGCATACAGCCCGGGACGGGTGGTAAGACGAGGAACAAACTAAAAATAGACCATCTATAAAAAAAACTCATATCTCTAAATAAAAAGTTCTACAGTTGATTAAAAGTTGTCAAAAGGTTGATGTTACACACACCATCAATGGACTCAAAAGCTTTTAAACCGATGTTGAAAGAATTTTAAAAAAATGTTTGTATAAAAAATAGGTCTGGTTGGAGAACCTTGGAAATGGGGTGAGCCAGCTAGCTCTCATTACAATGGTTTGAAGGACAAAAGAGATACGCCCCCCTCCACCCGTCACTAATAGCGCCCGTTAAAGTCCAGTCTACCTTCTGAGTAGGTCCGGAGGAGTATAAACGATGCAGTAACGACTCGTACAAGACCATTAGCGGGTCTGAAACCGGCGCACAGAATGTTTTTATTAACTACGTGAAAGACTTGTTACGGGATGAGTTTATCTAGGTTAAACAATAGAAAGGTGTGTTTATTTAATCCGGCTTGGATTTCACATGAGCCGTTAGGTAAATTCAGACACCATAGCTCAGTCGGTAGCATGTCTCTCTACTGAGCTATGGGTCCAAAGTTTGATTCCTGGCATTGCCAAAAAAATGTATAATTGGTGAACTGTAGGTATACAGTTTCATAGTGATAACTAAACGGCTGGGTGTTGTGTATATTCTATATTTAAGTTAGTTTATATGTCGTGCGCTGATATAATCAGTTGGCTCAAAAAGTGCACGTTGATACCTCAAATAAATGGAAAAAAAATGAAAATTTTAGGTAAAAATATATTGATCATTTCATTAACTTAATATCATCTGATGGTTCATTATTAGTTGACGATATCCTCACGTCAATCACAAACTAAGCGGCCTCGTGGTATAGTAGTTTTAGCTCCTGGCTGCTGACCTACGGGTCCCGAGTTTGATTACCGATTGGAACAGGGTAGTTTTTCTCGGGAAAAAGAATAATTCCCATAGCCACCAGGGTTTGGTTAATTATGCTTGAGCTAGGTTAAGATCTTCATTGCCCCCTCGCTCCCCCCCCCCCCCGTCACACCCACTACCATCATTCCCTCATCTTATTTGGGACATGGTATGAGTCTTCACGAAAAGGATGTACTATCAGTACATTCGGGGGTCTCCTCAGCAACGTTACTTTGGTACTGGCTAATCTTTCCGAAAACTAAGGTACAGATTGAGGTAGCCCAGGCCACGCAATTATTATTATAGACAAAACTATGAGTGAAAAATGACCCTGAGCACGATACGAGACCAAGATAAGTCAGTGGTAGAACTTTGACGCAATAAAATAAAAGTCCCGGGCCCAATTCTCATGTACAGACGTCATTTAAAAGATGTACACATATGATGCTTGATACGGCTTATATCCGTTTTATTAACTAAAGGTATTTTACGTGCACTTTCTGAAACGATTGATTCTATCCACACACGAGAATATCTGTGAGTGAGAGTGGAAAGGGCCTACCAATTTTTATGGAAAAGGTATTTTCAAACACCGTCCAGGTTTATTTTTTACATGCCACAATCGACACGGGAATGACGGATTTACTTCCCCTACGAATTTTTATCAGTCAAGAAAATTCCATCGACCCCAGATGGGTTTGAGAACACATACCTTGGGTACTAATATTTAATACATTGGCACTTAGGTGCGATAGTGCTTAAAGTGCTTATTTAGTTGAGTCAAATTAATATATGTCACGATTCGAAAAATAGCCTCGAATACACCAAGAATTTAATGTCATTAATTAAAAAGTAGCTCAGTTTTTAAGATCATAATTGTTACAAAATAGAACTACACCCAAATTTTATTTTTTTAACTAGTATTTTCCCGAGAAATTTGCTTATTAAAAAAAGGGAAAGGTTCCGAATATTAAACTTTAGGTTTTGTTTTAAAGTAAAGATAATTGATGACAAATGCGTATCCATGAACAAATATTTAGCTATCATTTGTTCCCTTTCGTAAGAGAAAACAAATGTTCAAACAAAAAGGTGTGCTAAATATTGTTTATATTAATTTGATGTGCCAACTAGAGTTTCGGGGAATTGATATCTTTCGAGTAAAAAGTAAAAATCCTGGTACACCAACCTCATCCTCTAGATTTCCCCAAATCATGACCAACTTACAAATGTCATTGTCCCAATTAATGGTGTATTTTTACGTTTATAAAAATATGGATTCACATTGAATTTTGGTTCATAGAAAATCCCGTAGGCCCAAAGAATCGTGGATCCGTCTAAAATTTTGGCATTCTATACATAGGTTAAGAGGAATAATTTAATATTTTTTTAAAAACTAAAGTTAACGAAAATAAACTAATGTAGGTAACCGTGTGCAAATTTTGTTTGGTATGATAGCATCTCTTTTAAAATTATACTTCATTTAAACTACATTATGTGATTTAAGTAATTCGAATCAATTTATTTTAGCAAACATCTTAATTTATGGTTTCTGTGTTTGGTCTTTAATTAGGTGATATTAGCTAATAATATCTTTGATAAGGATTAATTACATACGTAGAAAAATAAAAAGAACCACCGTTTAAATGTGCTCAACGGAGCCCCCTTCAAAGCCATACTTATGCTGTTCCGCGTTACAGTACTGTTTAAGATATTGCCTATCAAATCTATCTCATGGCGACGTCAGACTTGTAGCATTAGAACAGGTAAGAGCAAAAGTCGCATCAGTCACAAACTTTCGAATTCTGTCTGTCCTTTTCCGTGTATCTAAGTGGCCAGTGGTCAGTGAAACAAAAATATTTGAAGCAAATGGTGGCCAACTTGCACAGTTGGTAGCTCAGATGATCTGTTAAAATAAGACAGCAGCTGACTCTCAGCTATGTTTCTTAACAACTCGCTAGACAGCTCGCAACATGTAAGCCAGGCATTTGTCCCTAGACTACAACTAACATATCTGCTCTAGATTTTAGACACTTAGTCAACACTTAACACACCTATATTACACTTAACACACCTGGATTACATGGAACACACCTAGCTTATACTTAACACACCTGGATTACAATAGGACACACCTATATTACACTTAACACACCTGGATTACATGGAACACACCTAGCTTATAATTAACACACCTGGATTACAATATAACACACCTATATTACGCTTAACCCACCTAGATTACACTTAACATACCTATATTAAAATTAACACACTTAAATTACAATTAACACACTTATATTACAATTAACACACATATTATAATTAACACATCTGGATTACACTTAGCCCACCTAGATAACCTGAATTACAACTAGCACATATGGATTACACCTAAGACCTCTGTTTTTTAGCTCCTGTGACATAATTAATCGAGGAGAACTTTTGTCCTGCCTACTAACGTTCTTCTAGAAATCCCTGACCCAAGAATCGAACACGAGCCCTCTCAAAACCTTTTGTAGAGTAAGGTTGAATACTCTCTTAACGTTTCCGCTCCACTAACCTCTAAGACATATAACTATTTAATGATGGTACCCTAACAGTCTCAGAAATTATGTTTTTTGTATTACCACGTCATAATACCTGTTCGGATTGTACGCATATATGGTAAATTACTATAGTGGGGTAAAGATGAGGAAGGAAGCATTTTAAAGGTAATCTATCCGCATTTGTGTGGAAGGAGAGTGGGAAACCATTTAGGGAAAAAAACAACTTCAGTAGACTAAACCAGGATTCGAACCCTGGTTGAGTTTAGGTTCGATATTGACAAAACCCTAAAGAGTATTCGAGTTTGGTGTTTATTAGGATGAATCTACGAATCTGTTCATATATATATTTGTAAACGTAGATTAAAAGTTAGCATTTTCCACTCTGGAAAGTCCAAAAATCCATATATTTTGATTGATTATTAATACCTAAATTCCAGGGAAACGAAAGGTAACTGGTATAGAAGCGTAGAACGATTCTTTGTGAATCGAATTATGTTATTTAACAGCGTGGGTCAGAACACAAACTGTATTGGCTTTTTTATTTTAATTTTCTCCTTTCTCTCCTATAGGTTCTCCTACTTCCAAACAGTTCAACCCAGGGATGTTATAAACCACCTTGGTTTCCTGGGGTTTAGGAATTTCTGCCTCGACTATGCTATCACTTCAAGAAAGTGCACCCACACTTGCGTCGAGAGAGTGTGGTTAACCACAGTTGTAAATCCTCCCTATTGCATGAGGAGGAGATTATAAACTCAGTGGAGAAATTGATGAGTTAGACCACGAAACCATCGATGCGGGTATCTACAAAAACTACCCTTAAATTTAGATATGGGTTGAATCCTATATTTCTCAAATACGAATCTTAAATTTGGTTTTGAATCTCGAATCCAAATTTGAATCCTCGAATCTTTAAAAATATATACGATTTCAGCTAAAGGGAAAAAATTTTTAAATTTAATTTAAAAGTAAAAAGTTGTTTTAGGTTTTGATGCTATTGACAAAATGCTATTTTCTTTGTCGTGTTTATTATTTAATAAACAACAAAGACAACACTTTTTTAGTAAATTAAATATATTATTGTATTAGTAATTTTTGTTCATTTTTTTTTTCCACAACTACAAATAATTCTATATAATTCCTTTAAATTAAATTGCTACCCACTTCGGTGATCACGTGATCTAACGCGCTATTCTCGTATTGTACTAGACTGCCTAAGACGGGGGAGATTGGGGTTCGATACCAGTTGGGTGCACTGAGGGTGGTTTTCCCTAAATGCGCAAATGCGGGTGCACTTAATTTCAACTAAACCTTCCTAATCCCTAAACCATTAGTGTAATTAGTACACAGGCGTAAAACCTGAACGGGTAGTAAGATGTGCCTGAAAAAAAAATTAAATTTCTTTTTAATTACTATATCATCACGTCAAGGTCTTTCATATTTCTTTCGAGATGCTTTATATTTTGTTGAGATTTTTACGAATCTCATAGGATTCGAAGGATTTGATAAATCTAATATTTGAGCATCACATCTCTACTCTTAATGTACTGTACCCGCGTGGGAATAAAACAACTTTTTTTCAAGTCAGGGCGAAGTATGTCAGCGCACATCTAACTCTATCAGTCAGAGCAATCTCTTCGTTATCACAGCAAGCGAACCCCCAGTGAAATTTCGCTGACTAAGTTTCAGCCCATTTACAGGAATTTGTTATTCCCACTAAGGGACGGAGAGAAAGGGGGGGGTGTTAGGAGGTGGTAAATGCTGATAAGGGACAGAAGGACATACAACCCAGTCCTCGCGTGACGTCACGACACACTACCCTACTCTCTTTCTCACACACAGTTTCTCATTTTATTGGGGTTTAGCAATTTATCATTCCGACCGTGCAAGAACATGTTACCTCTTCATATCTCGCGGTAGTAGATGTTCACTGAGGAGCGTCATGACACCCCCTCAACCTCTCCCCCACCCCTTCCTCTAACAAACCAACCCTTATATATATATATATGTGTGTGTGTGTGTGTATGTGTGTGTGTGTGTGTGTGTGGTGACTAGCTCGGGGGTTACACTGTGGTGGGATAATCAACTGTGCTGTCGAGCAAATGGGGCCTTTACCAACAAAAGTGAATTGAAGTGGGGGGGAGGGGGCGGGGGCAGAATGTCACACCTTGTTCAAAAACTAAGGGACGGAAACTCTCTTGTAATTTATTCTTTTTATTATTTCTACTACGCTTTTTTTTTTAAAAAATAGTCCTTTTCAAAGACTTAATTACCAGCATCGGTGAGCATGGAGACTTAATGTCTAGTTCATCTCCAGTCCAATTTTCGTAGGAAGGACAGTTAAAAAAACACTATCATTTTTGGTCAATATTGATCACATTTTACTAAATTATTTATTGTTAGTGTAATTTGTTATATATCTATCAAAGATAATACATGTAGACCACATGACTTGAATGAATATGTGAAATTAGAACTAGTAACTTTTCTAGATGTCGTCTTATGAAAATGGTGCTGTATTTTGGTATTGTAATGACGGGAAGGTCAGGATTTCGGATTGTGGCTAGGTGTACTTAAAAGGGCCCTTCATTCAATGGTTTCCCACCCTATACCTCTAAGTGAGTGTGGGTATTATTTCCTTTTAATTCTAGATTCTTCATCCCTGCCTCATCATCGTAATTTATATGTTTATAGTCTGGACATGTAGTAAAACCCAGTATATAAAAGATTTAATATAATGTGATCCCCTTCGGTGGACGCATGGTCAAAGTCACTAATATAGCAAAATAGTATATTACTGAAGACGGGGAGAGCGGGGTACAATCCCGGTAATGTACACTGAGGGTGGTTTTCCATTCTCTCTCCACCCAAATGCGGATACACTTCCTCTAAATCAAACTTTACTAACCCCTAGGATACTAGCGTAATTAGAACATAGGCGTCCAACCAAAATGAGTAGTAAGAAACGGTGCTAAAATATATAAATGATAATATATATATAAATTATACAATATATATCTATAATATATCATCCATAATGTATCTATTTTCCCTTTCAGAGGTTCTTTGTACTTTTCGGTGAACTAGAAATTTGAAATTTGAAATGGAGTTTCCTGGAAATCTAAGAATGATGTAAAAAAATCATAAATCTGAAAAATGCGAAAAGGTGCCTAATCTGTCTACCCCTAAAGTCCACCATACTTACTTTACTAACAAAAAAAATCAAGTTTGTCTGATTTCGCTGTAATCAAATTTCTGGGGGTTTCTAACACTGCTTATCTTTATAAGTGGTGGATGGTTAAATGAAGAGGATGGGTTTCCAAATTGATAAAACTAAAAGACTTATCAGTTTGATAGAAGAATTAATTTGTATTTAAAGTGTAAGGACAACCCCAAACAATAATGAAGGTCTGAACATTCTTAAATTTAAAAGCGAAATATCCTAAAATCTTTTATAAACTTTCAAAACTAATTTGTATAAATTATCTGTCATGAGCATACTAGCATTTGATGAGAAACTATTTAAACGAAGAGAAAAATGTTTTATTAAATTTTAGGACGTTTTGAGAGTTATTCAATAATTATTGTAGATCACGTGGATGTTTTTGTCAAGAAAGTTTTTACGATACAGATTTGGACCTAAATATAATTAGCATACGACCAATGGAAACGCGTTGTAAGATATAATAAGTTCATCCAAATCAATACTAACTATATTAACACTTATAGTTTAACGTGGGAATTAAAGTGCGTACTAGTTTTTAGGTAATGCGAGTTGAGCTTTCCTTACCCCAAACCTATGTCTCTAAGAGTCAGTCTTCTAAAGCCAAGAGTTTCAAATAATTATGCAAAACCTCTTGAGGATTGATCTGTAAGCAGAGATCAATGGCTAAGAGCCTTATATATTGCGCGTTTTCCAAGAAGTTTGGTCAGAAGCCATTTTGATGTTTGAATGAATCGGATAAATAACGTGGGATGACCAACAGTCTAGGACAGCCCGTACAGGCGGAGTTACGTTTCTTGATTATTTATTTAGAACAACAAGTCTTGTTAAAAATAAATATAACTAGAAGTTCTGGGAACAGTAACCTCTTTCCCTACATTCAAAAAATATTCTAAGTTCGTTCCAATAGTTTTTCTGTATATTATAAATAAACAATATCATATTTTAGCATCATGTATTACTATCCATTTGGTTTATACGCTTATTTACTATTTACGTTAATGGTTTTAGGGATTAGTGAGGTTATATTTATGGGAGGTGTACCCGAAATTGCGTGAAAAACAATTTCGAAAAAAAACCATCCCCCGTAAACCTGACTGAGACTCGAACTTCGATCTCACCGTCATCAGCAGTCTAGTCTACTGCGAGAATAGTGCGTTAAACCATGCGGTTACAGGAGTAGGTTGATAGATAAATTAAAAAATAGTGTTGACCCTCATTCCCCTTAATGTTTAAAAAAAATTTATCCCTTCTTCCTTTCTTTCCTCTCAATAATTTCGGAAACTTTTAATTTAATATCAAATGATTCGCCGACAAAGCGATGCCATAAAACCATAAAGTGAAGAGTATATTGTTGATCAGTTTAAAAAATATATATATATTATTAGGATTGGATAAAATATTTAGATGCTAGCTATTTATTTATTTAGAAATAATTATTATCTTATTTAATTTGAATTTTTTTTAACACTATAAATATTACATTTGGTTGGAATGCACTCCTAGGACCGTTGAAGCCTCGGCGACCGTCTGGTTAACCTAATAGTGAATCAACCCTGGCTACTATCTAAATAGCAGTTGTATATCACATGACTTGACGTATGAATACGTTAAAAGAAATAATCACATTTTTCGCTGTCAAATAAGGCCCTTTCTATGAAAACTGGGATGTAGGCTTACATATTTTATCGGCACAGATTATACCATATAATATTTACTCACAGATTAACATTATTTTAACCTTTTTGTTGGCCGCATGGTCTAAGGCGTCACTATTGTAATAGACTAGACCGCTGATGACAGGAATATTGGGGCTCGAATTCCAGTTGGGCGTACTGAGGGTGGTTCTTCTTAAATGGTTTTCCCTTCTCCCTCCACGAAAATGCGGGTACAGTTCCTCTAAATTCAACTTTCTTCATCCCTAACACATTAGCATTATTATTATTACATATCGTATGACCCGAAAAGGTAGTAAGACACTGTGATAAAAAAAAAGAAAGGGAAAACATTATTTTAAATCTAGGCTAATTTCCAATCAGGTTGGATCGTAAGTCCTGCAACATTAATGATTTGACTTTTAAGTTCCAGATTTAATTATTTCACTATAAATCCTTTTAATAGTTGGTTCACTGCAATCAACATTTTTTGTCTGCCTGTTCCAATGCTTGGTTTAAAATCAAACCACCATATTTCCTGTATGGCAAGTTAAGATTTGGTTACACAATGGTTTGACTGTACAAATGTATGAAAGAAAGAGTAGCATTTAATGAGTCCACTAAAACAAAAAAAAACTTAAAAAATCTCTCCATCATATAATAATCTCTATATAAATTGCTGCAGTAACAATGGTAGCCCTTTTTTACGAAGTCAGCCCTTATCTATGTGGCCTCTAAACGTCCCAAATGGAGATGGCCTAGTTTTTTCGTCCACTACGCGAGTTTCAACTATTTCAATAATAATAAACTGCTGCTAACAAATGGAGCGTTTATTATGTTTTAGTATACTCATGAGCAAATAAACCAGTACGTATGATCTTTTGTTATTTTGCTATTGCTCTATTTAAACACATTTGATGATTTAATATCATACGAATTAATGTGTATATTTTAAAGTTGCTGGTGCTGTAAAGCCAACATTATTATTTAATATTTTATTCATAAAAAAGTCACTAGTTATGTAAAATGTATACATTTAAATAACAGTATTTATTCCGTTAATGATTATATTTATAACCAGCTAGGGTCTTAGAGGTATCCTAAGGCATCAACCTCGCGATAGACTGGACCGATTATCATGGGTATATCGGGGTTCGAATATTGGTTGGGCGTAATGAGGGTGAATTTTCCTAGATGTTTTCCCAATTTTTCTCCAAGAAAATGCAGCTACACTTCCTCTAAATGAAAACCATCTTCATCCCTAAATATTAGCGTAATTAGAATATTTGAACATAGCCCGAATGTGGGCAGCAATACCGGGTGTCACAATTAAATATTTACACTTATTCAATAGAAGTGTGTAAAATATAAGCGAAATTACTTATTGTTAAGCCAGTTTAGCACGACTCCAGGAGGTTTAAATTCGTGAGAGTGTCATCCTCCCGTCAGCTATAATCCCAAGAGGGCACTAACTGGAATATGGAATGTTTCCAGGAAGTGGGCGACATTTTTGGCAGGTAAAGAAGTCTTGTCGGATCGCTTCAAGGTAAAACATACAGCATGTATTACTAGTTTGGCTCAGGACTAGTTTCCTCCCATGTTATAAAGGAGGGGGGCAGAAAGAGGGGGCAGAGATAGGGGGATGTAGGTCATAAAGAGGCTGATAATTAACAATACCTTCCCAGCATTGTGCCCTAGACAGTTGGAGGGAATATATACTAAAAGAGAAATTAATAGGGTTTTAAGTGGTCTATACTGCGTGGCTCTCATTTTTTATTTCGTTATTTTTTTAAAAAATTGTTACTTTAAAACTTACTCAACAACGCTACCTAGTTGGTGAATTCGAGGCTATTTTGCAAAGCGAGATGCATCTTAACTTGATGCTCTAAGCACTACCACACTTCGACGCCAATGTATAAAATATAAAGACCATTAGACCATCCTGCGAGATCTCATGTTTACCTTCTGACGATACTTTCCCTCTTCCGTTGATAAGTATAAACACTTACTCTAATATTTGCACCTGGACTGAATGGATTTGCATTTCAATACTAAACTTTTCCTTGTTTACACTTCTAGATAGATATAATTATGCTTCTACGATACTTTTTAATTTATATCTGGGCAGGAAGCTATCCTAATGGGCATTTTCATGAATAAACCAAATTTCCTGCGCTATATACGATTAAAAACATCACCTACAAAAAATTGATTTTAAGGTTAAACTTTTTTTTGTCAGTATAATATTATTCTTAGAATTAATTAAGAATTAATCTGTGATATTTGTTTCAATGTTTTATCTTAAAAATTCGCCAAATAAAACGTAATTATATTAACATGGGAAACAAACAGTCCTCTAAATAAGATTTTACCGTGGACACTGAAGCACCTCGATAGCAAAGTAGTTAATAATGATCTCTATATTCAATACAAGGAGAAGGGCTCTCAGATAAGAATATGTCTAAACTTACCTCAGCCCTTTATTTTCAATTTTCCTTGATTTTAACATTGATACTTTACTTTGTTATCAAGTTAAGTGGCCGCATGGTCTATGGCGTCACTCTCAAAATGTAATAGACTTCAGATGACAGGAAGATCGGGATTCTAATCCCGGTCGGGTGTATTTAGAGTGGTTTTCCTAAATGGTTTTCCCCTCTACTTCTACGCTAATGTGGGTAAACTTCACCTTCCTCATCCTTAACTCACTAGATTAATTAGTATATATGCATACAACATAGTAGTTAGTAAGATGAGGTGTTAAAAAAGTTAAGACAGATAACAGTCAATACCTTCAATACGGTTTTAGATTCTTACATTCACGCTGCATGTCCTGCCAACCGTAATCTGCCAGACTTTATTATCCTAAAATGCTGATGATGAGTACAGAGTATGTAACTAATCATTATGTAACCTTTTTCCCTTCCCCAATATTTAAATCCCTGTTTGGACCAAATTTCTTCCTAAACACCTTGTTTTCGAACACCCTAAATTTATTTTCGTCATATAATTTAAGAGACCACGCTACATACCCATAGAAGACTTAAATTTAATACATTAAATCTAATCTAAATTTTTTCATTATTTTCACGAATATAATAGTAAAAATCTAAAAACTGAATCTTTTTAACTAAAATAATATTAATATAAAATACCTTACCTTACAAATTCTCCTCGATGGGTTGTGATGGTTTTATGTGATTTTTCAAAATTTTACCTGTTTAGTGATGCAGTTGAGACTAGTTTTCGTTAGAACGATTAAACCCGTGCCTAGATCTTCCACCTACCTCTGGGAGTGCCTGTTGGTCAAGAAACAAAACACAAACCACTGCCTACAATCCACTCTTTTAGCTGACGATAAGAAAATATTATGGTTTATCATTTCTTGGTTTGTTTTGATGGAATCTTTCAATACATTCACAAACACATTTAATATTGTATTATTTTATGGTTGAATGGTTTTAATTTTCTTTAGTAGAGAATTCTTTAAGGTGGGGTGCTAGTGAGCGAAAGTTTAGTGCATTAATTTTGCAGTTTTTATAGCATAAACTTTTTTGGCCAAAATAGATCAAATATTTCTTCTATAGAAACATAGAGTTATGTTTTATGCACATGCTAATCTCAACAGTTCTTGAATATCTGTCACGAGCATAGCAGCATTTGGTGACTAACTTTTTAAATGCAGAGAAAAAGTTGTCACTAAATTCTAGGACACCTTTACAGATATTAAAGAACTGTTGATATTAGCATGTGCAGAAAACTAAACTCTATGTTTCTATAGAAGAAATATTTGATTTATTTTGGCCAAAAAAAGTTTATGCTACAAAAACTTCGAAAATACTGCCCTAAACTCACGCTCACTAGCACCCCACCAGCAGGATTGGAAACCATTAAGCTGGTACTTTAGCTGTTTAAAAAATTTATCTATTTAACCAGATAATTATATCAGCACACGACTTACAAACTAACTTTAATCTAGAACATACACAACATCTTGCTCTGGACCATCAATTCATGCTGGGAATCAAAACCGGTAAACTTGTCTCAGTAGGTAGATATTCTATCGACTGAACCAAGGTGTCTTTTGTTACTATAGTTAAAAGCTTCATTAGAAAATTTTTCTCTATCGTATTATTCATTAATAAAAACTGTTTCTAATATTTCTCTAGAAATGGGTCGAATCTTCAAAAATGAACAATTTTAGTCCAAGTGAAAACATGATGGGGTGGTAGTGAGCGTGAGTTCAGGGCATTATTTTCGAAGTTTTATATCATAAACATTTATTTGACCAAAATAAATCAAATATTTCTTCTATAGAATCATAGAGTTTAGTTTTCCGCACATGCTTATCTCAACAGTTCTTTAATATCTGTCAAGGGTGTCCTGGAATTTAGTGACAACTTTTTCTCTGCATTTAAAAAGTTTGTCACCAAATGCCACCATGCTCATGAGAGATATTCAAGAACTCTTGAGATTAGCATGTGCAGAAAACATAACTCTATGTTTCTATAGAAGAAATATTTGATTTATTTTGGCCAAAAAATGTTTATGCTATAAAAACGGCAAAATTAATGCACTAAACTGGTGCTCACTACCACCCCACCTTAGCACACAACCAATACTTTTTAATTATATTTGTTATTAAAGTCTGATATTGGTTTTTTGATCTAATTCAAAGCTTTATTTTTGAATTTTAATTCGGTTTAAAATAATAATTTTTTTTAATTTAGCGATGTCAACCATTCATTTGGCTCTAGTTAAGGAGAGAAATTGCATTATTTCATATACGTTTTAGAAAAATAAAATCTGGATACCGGTACGTGAATTTAGCTAACGACTTTCAGTTTAAAACATAAATGCACTAATGGAAATTATTCATGATTATTCTGTACCTAGAGCCGTGTCCAAGGCAGAGGTGGCTTTGTAAAAATTTTTGTTGTTTTTAAAATATAATATAAAAAACTACACATTCTAATCCAGAAAAAAAGACACAAATAATTATATTGCTACCTTACAACCTTATAAAAGATTTAATACATTACACGATTTTTTTAAAATCTGAATAAAGCTAGGTTATATAAAATTGTTTGTGAGTTGGTTGATAAATAATTAATTATCTCAGTATTAATAATATGGAACTTTTGTTTTATAAAATTACCAAACTTAATATAAATTTATATGATATGAGATAAGATAACAAGTTTATGTAAACTTTAATTCAAGTCTTTGCGGATGTTTTATGATAAAAATATATATAACCTCTTCAGGGATTATATCAATATTTTAATTTAGATTGAGCGTGGACAAACCATTAAGTTTTTCCTGACCCAATTACTTTTATCTCAACTATGTTTTAATTATATTCAGTGAAATAAAGATCACTCTACTGTTGATATAGTATCTGGTATCACACAAAGAGTTTTCAATAAGCAGCCAATGTTTATAAACACAGACACAAATCTGTAAGCTTCTATCATCGTATTGACTTTTGCTAGTATCTGTATCAATAATTCCCTCCATAATTTCATTTCTCTATAAAGTACCTTTATGTTAGACGTAAAAAAAAGGACTAATGTTATTTTGCTCTATCCAATATTTCTTTATCTGTTAACATTGATTTATTTAGCTAGAGGGAATTTAAAGTATTGTGGTATATTTTCCGAAAATTGCCAGGGAATTACATGCCCCTACCCTGAATCCACCAATGTCCCGAACAGATACACCTTAGTTTGAAGGCCCCTTACTTTCTTTATCTAATAATTTTAAGCCAAATCAATAATTATTTTCATAGTTAGTTGAGAAATAAAATTTTAAGTTGTCATAAAGTCACCACTCAATGCGGGGTAACTTAGTGACGGTATGTTTTATTGTATGAGTAACACAGGGAAATAAAGACGAACAAAGTAACACCCCAGAAAGGAACAAAGAACTTTATTTTGGATTAATATGTAAAAAAACAAATTAAATTTGGTCGGAAATCACCTTGTTTTGCAGGGTATTTCTTAACCCTCTGCTCAATCTTAAACAGCATATTTTGTGGACAGAAAAATACCCAGAAAATCCTTATAAAAAAAGGTTTGGATAAGTCATCTTATAATACTAAATGTAATTTCAAGTTAGACGCAACAACGTTGTGAGTATGTAACTAAGTACGTGCGTGTACAACAAGTTGCATTATATTAGGTGGGCACATCATGTGTCGACTTGATCACAACAATATCCGCCGGTTGCATTTGATGTGGGCTCACCTTTTGGCAACGTTACTCGCAGCTGGGCATTTATGTCCGCCTTATTATATGCAACTTGCTGTGCACGCACGTACTTACAGCCACGTAATCCCGGCGTTGTTGTCTCTAACTTCAACTTTTAAGCTAGTAGTGCAAGATGACTTTTCAGGACCTTTGTTTAGTGGGATTTTCTGTTTATTCCTGCACACAGATGCTGTGGTTTATGTTTGGGTAACGAGTTTAGAAACATACTGTGTACACAGGTCGGTGCAGACGAAAGTTTCCGAAACAGAACAAAGAGAGGCTGCACAGTAAACAATATAAGCATTGAAAATGGGTGAATCTCAGGTAGTTCTGAATTTCAACCAAAGAGTTTATTACAGTCTGGGCGTGAGATACAAGGTTTTGATTTTCATAAATTCACCCTCTTGGGGCTTATGTTTATTTAAAAATAAATGAAAGAATGTGATGGATTTATACTAGTGATTCAGGTTTGTTTGTGTTTCGGATTTAAACTTGATCTATTATTATTATTTTTTATATTTATATTTTTTAATCTTTTCAATGAATGTAACTTATCTTAATCTATTATTTTATTTTCATTGCACAAAATATTATTTAAATTTAGCTTAAACTTAGATTATAGCTTGTAAATTATTGATACTTATTATTTATTTAGCCTGTATGCAATACAAATTAAACAAACTTTAAAAATGTACCTTGATTTTAATTTTTAAATGTTTTATATATTTTTATTATAATGTTAATTTTTTTAAAAGTTTTTCTTCTTAATATAAATTACAATGATAGGACAAATGATTTGTATAAAACCTTAAATGTATTATGTTTACCAATAACGCGCAACTTTTACACGTATTTTAATTTTAGATTAAAATATTTTTCATTTTTTTAGTGAAAAACTTCCTTATCAGTTATTTCTTATTTTGCTCTAAGAAATATATTTCTATCATTAAAGGGGACATATGCAAAATAAGGTTTATTTAAAAATAAATGTCTCATTCTTAAGTTTGTGCACTTTACTGAGCAAAATTGAAATATTTGTAGCATAATCAAATGAACCAGTTTAAAATTAAATAAACACACACCTGGGTTCTTACAATGATCCATTTTGGATTTCTAAAGTTCATTTAAATATAAAATTAACACTTATTTAACATTGCATTTATATTACAAAATATGTATAATTGAGTCACACTAGTTTTATTTTTAAGAAACAAACTACGTTTTAAGATAATCATAATTTAAATATAGAAGATTCCATCAAAACACTTTTTAAAAAGGACTGTAACTTTAACTTAATACTTTCTTGTTTGTTGTGAAAACTATTTTTATTTTATTTAGTTATAAATGATTGTGATCAAAATATTAGAGATTAAATATAAATAAAAGAAAGGAATTAGTCTAAGAAAGAGAACTTTAAGAAATAATTAATTTAGGGACACAACTAAAAATATTGTTTACATGCCAAAGAATCTAAAGTACTTAAGGAATGTACCAAAAGTGGATGGAAGGCTATGCATGCTTCTAAAATGTCTAATTTGCCGACTAATTCTACTAGTGAATCTATAAGTAAGTTTACATACCAGTTAAGGGTTGTGTGAAAAGAAGATCAGTAGCATAGAACTCATGCTAAGAAATGGAATCGAAACATACGAGTATGCATCTAAAACTATGAAGAGTACAAATAAAATTAACTAAATTCGATTGACTTAGTCAGTAATAGAAATCCCAAAATAAATATATTATTGGGAATAAAGTAATCTAGTAAAATGATGGGGTTTTTACATATATAGCTTAGTTGTAGAAATAATTATTTAAAAAAAATACATGTTCAAATATATTCCATATTAAATTTACTGCATAGACCTACTATTTGGTTTTATTCAAAAGTATGTAATAGTTACATAAAAGTAATTTATTTTTAAGTCTAACTAGTTTTAAGTTCATTATGTCAGATCATCAATTTAAAATAATAAATGGGAAAAAACACACACACAAACCGTTTTAAAAACCATAGAAATGTTTTTTTAAACGTATGCATATCTTTTTATTTTTTATATTAGATGTATGTTTAAAACACACTATACGTAGTAATAAAATTATATTAAAAATACTTTAAAGCTAATTATAAATAAATGTGCTCTTCCACCTATTAATATATTCAGTTCAAATAACTTAATAATTTGTGTAAAAAAAATACTAACTAAAAATTGAAAGAGTCCCTTATAAAAAGAAGTTTTATTGATAATGCTTTTTTTGTGTGCATGGGAATCATAAGAACTAAATACCAGTAATTAAAGGGAAGTTTCAACCATTAAGAACATTCATGGAAACAAATATCTCATACACAAGCAAATCAGTTTCTAGGATCGATTTTCATCTAAGAAATAATTTTTCTAAATGTGCTATTCTATGTCCAAAATAATACTAGGGCCTTAGATTTGTAATATTATATACACTTGTTACAAATTAATTACTATTATTAACCAATATACTAGCGAAATGTTATTCAATACAAAATACATGCTGTTATTCACTGTTTCAAATATATATATATTGATTTGCAATCATTCAGTTTTACAATAACAATTATAATTAATTACTTTTTCTGATGCAAGAATCACTCACTCTACAAAATCCATTAGTCGAATAAAAAAAAAAGCCATATCTAATGCCGTGCCATAAGCTTTTCGTCACTTTTGTTTAGTTTTTCTTTTTGTATTTGTGTAACTATACAATGGGTGTGTTATGTATGTCTACATATTAAACGTCATTATAAAAAAATCGTGCCAATCAATAATGTGGAGCTTTGGGAAGTAATATTAATTATAATATATATTATAATTTGATCAAATAATGTTGGCCGTTGATATTTAATATAATCTCAACATATTGATACGTCGAATGTTTATGTCATTATGGTGGTAGGTATTTTTGAAGTTTCTTTAAAAATAAAAATTTGTGGGCCAAAATAAATTACATAACTTCAGTGGGAAAATTAGGCTTAGTTTAATTTTCTACATATGTAAATCTAACAAGTTCTTGAATATCTGTCATGAGCAAAGTGGTATTTGAACAGAAATTTTTTAATGGAGATAAAACTTCCTTGGTCAAATTCTACGGTGACTGTGACATATATGTATTTAAGAACGGTTGATATAACTATGGATAGTAAAATTAAACTAAACTTTATTTTACATACATTACTGTTTCCAGCCTAGTTTTTTATTCAAGCCATATATTTTCCACTACCGGCTTGCTAGGCCTGTCGTAGCTTCATATGACTTATAATTTAACTTGAGACTAGGACAGGCACAATATCCAGTCCCTGCCCGTGAATGTATCAATGTGAAAGGGTAAACCCACATTTCACCAATGATCCATTTTACCATGCCAGGAATCTAACCCGAGACCCTTAGCCTAGTATAAAGACACGCTACTGACTTAGTTAAGGTGTCGGATTAGACTAAATATAAAATTAATATTATATTTATCTTTTGCCCACCCAAACTATTAAAATTATATTACGCTTCGTTCCTCATCACTTTAACAAAGCACATTTCTTCCAATATAATATATTACAACGTATATAAAACATTAACACTAGAGACATGTTACAAGTTGTACTGAAATATTTGTTTTTCTTTTAATATAATAAATTACAACGTATATAAAATATTAACACTAAAGACATGTTACAAGTTTTATTGAAATATTTGTTTACGTAATTATATTGTAAGCAAATTGTAGATTGAACGAGTGTGTGTTTACATATGAAGAGAACAGGTAAAAAAAGGAAGCAAGTCACTTTACATAAATTTTCTAGGAAGAATTTTATATCCCAAATTCCATAAAAACCCAAGAAAATATTTTTTTTAATTTTATAAATTAATTAATTTAAAATTTTTAAATTAATGTAAATATGACAAAGACCGCTTCTAACCATAATCTCAAGTGGATTATAAAGGTACCATGATTGTCTAGCAGATTGCAGCACCAGCTCAATATGAGTTAAAATTGTAATTTCCCCTCTTTTCCCCTGTATCCTACGTATACTTCGACACTTAACCATATTAGTATATTTCAAAAGATCTGTTGGACATTACCTAGTGTGAGGTAGACACTTTGCGTGGCTGGGAGATTTGAGACGTTAGTAGTCAGGTCCTAGCTCGAACCTTGGTTGAGGCAGATTTTAGTGTTACTGTGGAAAGAGATCATTCAATGTACGAACGATTCGTACCACGGATCCAGTCACTAACGATGGACCCACGGTGGTTCAAGGTACAATATCCGTATCGTACTTGACTACAGCCCACATAGAGGTTGGGGTTTGAATCCCTACTGATGTACCCATGGTAGTATTCATGGAAATCCATCAACAAGTCACAAGTCTATTGTTTACACAACTCGCCACAGGTCTATTTCTAAAGGCGCGTCCACACTATGCCGCGGTTGGCCGTTGGCACTGCCAGGTTGGCTAAGCCACTACTATGTAGACGTGGCCGCTGGCATGTGCCGCCGAGCCAACGGTGTGCCAACGAAAATCGCTCGAGTGTCGGTCTACTACAAAGAAAGCCAATGAGAGCGGGGAGTAGGGACGTGCCAACCGCTGGCTCCAAGCGGGTTCAGTTGTGTCTTGGACAGTGCCGTATTCGGTCATGGAGTGGACAAACGCTAAAGTGTGTGATTTGATTCACCTATACCGAGATCGTCCTGTTCTGTGGGACTGTCGTTTGAAAGAGTACAAAGACAGGAATAAAAAACTGGACGCTCTACTAGAAATCGCTGTTAGCTTTGATGTAGATAAAGAGGAAGTTGAAAGAAAAATTAAGAACCTGGTGTGTCATTTTTTACGATAAATAAAAAAGGAGAAAGAGTCAAGTAAGTCTGGTGCGGGAAGTGATGATGTGTACAAAAGTAAATGGTTCTGCTACAACATGCTCTTTCTCAAAGATCGAAATCAACCAAAAGGATTGACGGATACAATCACGCAGGTAAATATATAAAAGTAATTAATCCACACAGTAATTTGTAATTTTTATTAGGAATTAATATACAATACACACAGTTTTGGGCTTATCATTTGTCGTGTTGAAAAGGTACTATTTCAGCCGGGGAAGTATAAAACTCTACACATCCATTTCTAACGGCTTGTACTTCATCAGTGCTTCTTCTTGAAGTCCTGGGAATGTTAACCAATTCTTGATTTGAAGGCGATTGTCTCCAAACTCCTGGATTGACCTCACCTGTGGTCGAGCACTCAGAGTCAAATGTCCTGGGGGGATTGTATATTGATTTGGAGTTACTTTTCCTTAAGTAATTGTGCAGATAAAGTACTGCCATCAATACGTTCTTAGCCCACTCTGGTTGTAATAGCATAGGTCTCCGTAGTATGCGGTATACAGAGAATATTATCCCGAATGCATTCTCAGACACTCTACGTGCTCTGCTTAACCGATAGTTGAACACTCTTTGTTTGGAACCCTTTATTTGAGCTCCTGGAAATGGTTTCATAATGTTTTTTGACAAAGGAAAAGCATCATCTGCCACAAAAACAAACGGTTTTGTATTGCTTCTTCCAGGAAGTGCACTAGGGGAAGGGCGATGCATTGTGTTATTCTTAAGGCATTCTTTGAATGTTGTTGGACTAAACACACCTCTGTCTGATATCCTTCCTTGGCAACCAACATTTGCATAAATGAAGTTGTAGTTTGCATCTACCACCACAAAGAGGACTATACTAAAGAACCCCTTGTAGTTAAAATATTCGGTACCACTATTAATTGGTGATTGCAAAGTAATATGCTTTCCATCAAAGGCTCCAACATAGTTTGAGAAATTCCACTTATCATTGAACTCCTTTGCAATAACGTTCCACTCAGCTTCATTTTGTGGCATCTGAAACAAATTAATAACAATCTTGCAGTTTTCTTAAATTTACAGTAAGTCCCTGTTACCTCCCTATCTAATCACAAATCTTTCTTGGTTTTTTAGTATCTGAATAAAATTGTGAATGAAGATATTATTGAAGACGAGACTCAGAATGTCGACCAGGACCAAGTGGCTAGTAAAGATGCATCTGAAAGCGGGGAAAACCGAAATAAAAGGTTGCCAAAGTCACCCTCTGCTCGTCCAGGCTCGCAAAAGAAACAAAAGACTTCAGCTACAGAAGAAGCTCTTTCCATTATGAGAGAGATTCAAGGACGTAATGCAACAGTGACAGACCAGTACAAGTCTTTTGGAGATCAAGTTAGACTGCGTATTAGAGACCTTCCATCGTCAAATGCACAAACAATAGTAAAACACCTAATTAGGAATGTTCTCTTTGAAGCTGAAATGGGTAGGTATGACAACGGCAACCCATTGAGCGCAACTTACTCACAGCCTTTTTACCCGATACCGAACTATATACAGCAACAATTTTCTGTCCCTATGGCACCTGTATGTCCCAATTCAAACCAACATTTTGAGCAGCCGTCTTATTCCGGACGAATGAAAACGCCCTCTCCACAATCTCTAATAAGCCCCAAGCCGTCTGCCCATTCGCTAACGGACAGTGACTCTATGGACAATATTTTGATGGCAATCTAGTTCCCACCTCATCTCTTCAAAATTATAATTTGAGTTTAAGACTTTTCTTCTATTTTTGTTGTTGTTGAGCCACATGTTTACTAAATACATTTTTCATTTGTAATAGATCTTGTTTTTCCCTACCTTGATGTAATCCTGTAAAACGCTGACAATTGCATCACAAACAATCGGGATGATGTATGAAATTATTTGCTTCGAAATCTTGAACGTGTAACTTAACGAGTGGTAAGAATCTCCCGTCGCTAAGAATCGCATAGTAACTGCAAGACGTTCCTCTGGAGGAATAGATCTTCTGAAGGGTGTGTCTTCCTTCTTGTTGATACGAGCTATCTTATTCAGAAGAACTTCAAAGTCACTACTTTACATACGAAAAAAGTTTTTGAAACCACATCCACATCTGTACTCGAGATTCAATTCGTCTACGTCATCCAATAATAAATCCTTAATTAAGTCACTAGTTCCGTATTGTGCTCTACTTTGAAGGCTTGGACGCAACCAAAACCGTCGTTTGCTCCGTTTGCGTATTTTTTCATAATTTTCAATGATTATGAACGCAGCCGAAGCAACAAGTAAATCCTCCTCGGCAGACATTGTACGACTAAATGCCAACTAGATGTAGACGGCAGGCCAGCAGTCGGCTTTGCCACTTTGGCTTTGCCAACCTGGCAGTGCCAACGGCCAACCGCGGCATAGTGTGGACGCGCCTTTATATGCCATTGTTTATCTATTATCTTGCCACCAGTCTATTGTTTACATCCTATTTTTTTATCAACTAGACACATGTATATTGTTTACATACAATTGTTTATCTATTAACTCGCCATCGGTTTATTGTTTACATCCTACTGTTTATCAACTTGCCAGCCAAATACTCATCGTCTCAGTCACGGGACTTCCGTACCCTATGGTAATGGCATCGACGCACGTCGAGTTGTGTCATCGTAAACATCTACTGCGATTATTGTGGAGCGAACTAACCTAAACTAGCATCTAAAACGGACCTATTAATAATAATAATAATAATAATAATAATATATAGCACCGCGTCTTACTACCCGTTCGGGTTATACGCTTAATTACTAATTACGCTAATGGATTAGGAATTGGGAGGGTTGAATTTAGAGGAAGTGAACCCGCATTTGCGTGAAGGGAGAGTGGAAAACCATTTAGGAAAACCACCCCCAGTTCACCCGACCGAGATTCGAACCTCGATCTCCCCGTCCTCGGCGGTCGAGCTCAACACGACTAGCGCGTTAGCCAACTACGCCACCGAGGCGGGTAAAACGGACCTATTAGAGTTTTAATATTATGTCTTCAACAATTATGTTGATGATTGTGGGAATTTTCCACATGAAATAGGGTCCATTAACTAAAAAGAATATCTCTGTATGAGGTGTTAAGAGAAATGTATAATTTTTAATAAATATTCTCATTTGTATTACTGCAATACCACTATTTTCCATAAAAATATGGAGTGTAGCGAGTTGCTGGGAGTTATAATATGGCTGAATGAGGACAGTATATAACATTGTGGTGAGTCAATAATTTCCGCTGTTCACGAATATTTAAAGACATTCTTCTGATATAAATTTTTAACCAAATTAGTTAAGTCGTTTTCAAAACAGTAAAAAATTCTCCAAAATAAGTTATTATTAAAAAAATCAATATAGAAAAACGAAAATAATTTTTATTTATCATGTAAAACGCTAAAGTAATTTTTGAAATACTTGAAATTTTCAAATATCAATCCTCAGTAAACTAATCATAATTTTCTTATGAAAAACTAGTTTTTTATTGTGTATAACTCTACCCAGATATAAATTTTTAATCAAAAGTTTGATCCACCGAACCATTTAGGCTGTAGCCCCAGGAAGAGGCATACAGACAAACATAGGGACAAGACAGAATTGAAAGATACACATTTTATAGTTGGGGACACATAAAACGTCAAAATACATTATTATCTCGATTACAATACATTCTCTATATTAGACTCAAAGCGTCTGTATAGTATTTTGTTTATAAAAATTATCACCGTCGAACACATTATAATTTATTTTACCACTACGTTTCACCACCTGTTCAGGTTATACTCATATATACCAGCTACGCTAATGTTCTAGGTATGAGAAAGGTTAAATTTAAATAAAGTGTACACGCATTTGTGGGGTTAGAGATAGAGTGGAAAACCACTAGGAAAAAACCACACTCAATATACCCAACCAAGATTTGAACACCAAACTTTCCGTCATTGGCAGTATATTCTATTGCAAGAGTGACGCCTTAGACCATTCGTCCACCGAAGCGGATGACACATTATATCAATCGGTAGCTTGTGTTTGCCTATTGAGGTAAGGGTTCCAGGTTCGATTGATTGATTGATTGATTGGTCTAAAAATGTATCATTGATTAAATGTGAGTTTCTCCTTTCACAGTGATGACTAAACGTCCGGGGGGCTGGGTGTTGTGTCTGCTCTAGATTTAAGCTAGTTTATAAGTCGGGTGCTAATATATTCAGTCCGTTCAGAAAATAAACGTTAAAATTCTCAAATAAAATTAAAATTAAAAACATTTTGGATCATATTCTTCGAAATTTTTCCTTACGATGAAGGAAATAAAACTTGCTCTATGGACAGACGTAAAAGAGTCGAACGTGACTATTACCCGCATCGTTGGTCGCATGATCTATCGCGTCACTCTCATGTTAGATTAGATTGCTGGCGACGCAGTTATCAAAGGTTCAAACCCGTGGTGGGTGTAATGAGGTTGCTTTTTCCTAAATTATCTCTCCCTCTAACTCAAGTTAATTCCTTCTTAAAGTCTGCCTTTCTTATTTCTATTTAACTTAAGTAATTGAAGTAGGGACATATAAAATTCAAGAAAAGGTAATTGTGTTTGCAGTTTTTATAGCAAAACATTTTTTAGGGCAAAATTAGTAAAATATTGCTCCAGTAGAAATATATATTTTAATTTTCATCACATGATTATACCAACAGTTGTTGAATATCTGTCAAGGGAGTTCTGAAATTTAGTGACAACTTTTTTTTTCATTTAAAATGTTTCTCATCTAATTCTGCCATGAAATAAATAGCCAAAGTTATTATTTATGCTTTTAATGATGATTACTCCATCTAGATATGATATTCTGAAAATGACACCTGGACACAGGAATTGAAGCCAAAGGTCCCGGGTTCGATTCCCGTGTCCAAGTGTCATTTTTCAATTTGAAGAATAATGCTGCTATGTTCATGACAGATATTCAAGAACTGTTGATATCACCGTGTGAAGAAAATTAAACCCTTATGTTTCTACCGGAGAAATATTTTATTTATGTTGGCCCAAAAAAAGTTTTGCTATAAAAACTACAAAAAAAACACTGCCCTTAACTAGCTTTCCTTAATTGATGCTTATAATCCAAACAGGTACTAGAATGAGGTGGGGGAAAAATAATACCATCTGCAGAATTATATTCCTACAAACTACGTTGTACAGTCCGACAACTCTTATCCTATTAACTAGGCACGATCCCAATAAATTAGTAAAACGGCGATTTAGACAAACCTAAGTCTTCTTTACCCCCCGCCTCCATTCCACCATCTAGATCTTCATCCAGGCCTATGAAATAGTAATAAACCAACCACCTAAATCTTCATATGAAATTAAAAAGCTATATTCATGAACAATAGACCTCTCGAATTTCCTTTTTCCATCTTGCGTTTGTAGCTGGTGGTTTGGGAGGAGGGGAAAGGGATCCGTTATAAATGATACAATTGGTCGTTACGAGGGAGGCCATTCATCTCCGGAGCAGATTGTGAGGGGCCGACGTCCTGCGGCGAGCAGCGGTAATCCGGTGTATTATCCGTGATGCCCTCTACCGGTGGGCTTAGTCCAATTACACGCTCTGTTTTAGAATACTCGTGTGCAACGCATTCGGGATTCTTAACAAACAGCGGTCGCTTCAATGTTTTGGTTATTAGAAAAAAAATACGTTTAAATAAAAAATGCTTAGAAAGAGGAAAACATTTTTCTTTTTTTTTAGAAAATGCAATGGGTGCGTGGGGTGAGGAGCAGGTTTTGGATATATGGTTGTTTATTTGTAGAGTATGAACATTCTTATAAGTAACTTTTTAATACCTTTTTACTTTCTCTTGACCCATTGAATAATAATAATAATAATAATATAATAATAATAATAATAATAATACTTAGCACCACGCCTTACTACCCATTCGGTTATACTCTTAAGTGATAATTACACTAATAGGTTAGGAAATGGGAAGGTTGAATATAGAAAAAGTGAACCCGCATGTTCGTGAAGGGAGAGTGGAAAACTATTTAAGAAAAACCACCCAAAGTTCACCCAAGCGAAATTTTAACCTTAATTTCCCCGTTCTCGGAAGTGTATCTCAACAAGAAACTAGTGCGTTAGCTAACTACGCCACCAAGGTGGGTTCGACCCCTTGAAGAGATAAGTATTGTGATCATCAAAAAATCAAACTTGAGGTTTTGATAAATGTAGACGTTTCATGACCCCCTTAATCCGAAAAAAGTGGTTTTAGGCTGCTGTCTGTCTGTCTGTCTATCTGTCTGTATCTCCGACTAGAACAAACTATTTTACCGATTGGGCTAAGATTTGATATCTAAGGTTTTCGTTTGGTCCCCCCGATTGATTTTTGAAACTAGATATCTAACCCTAAAGCTAAGGGTAGCTAAATGAAGGCCAAAAAGAGATAAAATAGATTTATTCAAAATCCGCTTTAACAATGTTTTTTTAATTCTGTATCTAAGCATTGTTTAACGCTACAAACAAAATGGCGTGCTCGTTTTCCCATGAAAATGACATTAAGGGCACATTAAATAAGCAAAAATTTCCAAATTTAATCAAATATCCGCAAATATTTGTGATACGAAATAACTTATCATTATTAAGTTGTATTACTGTTTAAATTAATCGTATTTTAATCTAGAATATATTTTTATAAAAACAATAGTTTCTGAGCTATAAACAACCATACATATTTTTATGGAATACTTAGAAATGAAGTTGATTGTTTTGCTCTTTGGTGGACAGAGATGCTGCGCTTTTCTTATTGTTTCTGTAACAGTGTATATTATTACACGCATTATCTTTGTTAGAGTATTTCTGCAACAGTGTATATTATTTCGTTTAAATAATTTTACTATTTTTAATAAATGTATATATTTTAAGATTAAAGTGAAAGAAAGTATGTGCGGTGCATCGTACAATTTATCTATTTTTAAATTTCACTTTAAAATCAGGTTAATTTAGAAAATTAATTTAGCGGAAGTTTACCAGCATCAGTGTGATAGTGTAATGGGAAAGCCACGTTGATGAAACACAAGAGTGAAAACAAACCCTAGTTAAGTCAGCCGCGTTTCAGGCCTGACGCCTTAGACTGAGTAACCACCAGTGCGGTATTTTGTAACCACTTCACTACACGTGCTTGTTTATCTCTGTTTTCTCTAGGGCATATAATTCAACTGCTTAAAAATGTGATCACCTAGATTCTGGAGAATCAATAACGTTAATCTTGTTCTAGAGAAAGAATAATACTAGGTAAACGAAACTCTTTTATTACGATAAGAAAACGGCGCCGATGGCCATGTGGTCTAAATAGTTAAATTCACATCGCACGAAGTTTTTGTTGAGGGGGATTCCCTAGCTTGATTCCTTACCGGGTGTAATAGGCGGGGTGGTTATCCAAAACGTGATTTATTGCTGTTGTTTTCACTCTCCAAACTAATGCAGGTGCATTTCCAATAAACCACAACCTTCAGGGGTGTTCAATAGACTCAACGGTTAATACCCTTGTGTTAAAATACCAACATTAAAAAGTGAAAATAGGACATTGAAATGCCCCGTTTGTAGCGAAAGAGATTTTTTTACGATTAATTATGTCGGAATTTATTTAAAGATAACACATAAAGGCATTATATTTGATTAGAAACTTAGAATCATAACTAAGTTGGAACTAACTATATATCCAATATGAAATCGATTAGAATTAATAATTCAAGATTCATATTATATGTCCTGCTTCTTCTCCTTATTAATTTTAAAATATTTTTGCTCTATTTTTTTCACTACTTGTTATTAAACATCTGAGCTATACACACTTTAATTAATCTAACAGGGTAAAGACAAGGAATAAAATATTTAGAGGAAATATACCAGCATTTGCGTGAAAAGAATGGTGAGTCATTTAGGAGATACCACCCTGGTATACAAACACCCGGGATTCGAGCCCTGACCTCAACGCCCCCAGAAAACCTAATCATACGAGGTTGATGCCCTAAATTACGTGCTCAACGATTATATTAAATTATTTACTAAAAAAGCTATGAGATTTTTGTTACAAGCGAAGAATATAATAAATGATCTTGAACCAAACCTCCCCGTTGGGGGAATTAAAAGGGAAAACCATTTATTTTAAGAAAATAGATTATTTGTGATTCCACGGAAATGGATAGGTTTGCTGTCACAAAAATGGTTTATTGTCTGAGCTAACAAAGGTCCTGTTTTATTTAGGCCGTTTGGCACTCCCTCTGTCTATCCATCTGTCCCGCTGTTGCTGCCAAATGCGTGAACCAATGATAGCAAAATTTGGACCAAGGGCCGAACTACGCACTAATATATGTATGTTTTTAATTTTGACATATATTACGAGACTGACGTCTTAAACACCATTGAATTATGGTAAGGCTGAGCGCACACCAAAAAAATCACAGCATAATTAAGTAAAAGAGTTTTTTTATTTATTACGCCTCAAACTCATTAATTAGATAAATACAAATGGGATTGCCACACAACGGTTAGTCAAAATCAAAAGCGCTTTAAAGAAAATTTGTTGGCATAATTCAAAAAGCAAAATCACCGAAAAGCAAAACAAAGCGTAAGTATTCATGTCTGAAACCGAAACACAGGGTACATGGTACAAGAAAAAACATTTCTGTCTGCGCATGCGTCAACCATCCCAACAATCTCGGTCACAGTGCGTGCACTCCCCGAATTGCGATAGATTGTCTTGGATCTAGACACTGAAAATTTGATAGTGTTAGTGTAAGTTAGAACACCTCTATATGATTACAAAGCGAAAGAGCATCGTAGCACAGATGTGTTGGACACACTTTGGCAGGAAAGAGCAATTTAAATGGGTGTAACCCAACATCTTCCCTCAGGATGTTGTTCAGAATCCAACAACCAATGCCACATAACCTCAACAACGTCCCCGACATTGTACCGCTACTGGAACACTGCAGTCTCCATTCCCTCCAATGCTTTGTTTTGGTGTGCTTTTTTGGTGTGCTCCCAGCCTTATCATATACGACTATAATGTACTATTGAATATAGTATTAAATTATTTCTGTCCATCTAGGTCACCAAGGGAAAATATCAACCCCAAATCAAAGGATAAATTTATAGGAATTATTTCAACCTGAAATCTAACGAGAAAGTTTAATATTGTAGTAATGGTAATAACATGTAGGGAATGAGGTTTTTCTTTATCATATAACTACTACTTTACTATTGAATATATCAAGACAAAAGTAAAACCCATCGACAATCCAAAACGTGTTTCCCGATTGAATAAGCTGATCAGAAACGACAGCAACTGGATCGTCACTCAGAATGGGAATGTAACCAAACACTTGCCGCTGTAGTTACATTGATAATGGACTAATCAGAATAATAATAATTGTGTTCAACAGACGATACTCTGCCTAACTCCTCTAATGGCATGTAATTGCTAGATTAAGTAGGCCTATTAATTTCACAAATATGAAAACTATAATCTTCTCTAGTTTCGCGGTTGTTTATGGTTCGAGAGAAATTCGATTGGCTCCATTAATATATTGCCTTGACAACCGACACCCTTCAGACAACTGATACAGGACAACTTAGGTAAAGACATAGCAGAACAGATAGCTTTATCTGATAGCTCGCACTCTTAATTTTTTTTTTTTGCATTGCGTCTTACTACCCGTTCGGGTTATACGCTTATGTAGTTATGATAACTGTTATATGTAATAAGAAGGTCATTTATAGGAAGTGTATCCGCATCACCCGACCGAGATTCGAACTTCAATCTCCCCATCATCGGCCAGTCTAGTCGACTGCAATAGTAGCGCATTAGACCGTGGGGCCACCGAAGCGGGCGCGATCTTAATTGATCCCTCATATGTAGCCGACAATTTCCGCAAATCCTTCACAGACTCTGCCTTAAAATCCAAGGGAAGAATGACCCTGGGTACGAGATGACTCCTGGATACCTCAGTGGTAAGAGTATTGGCGTACTAAACCAAGGATCCCGGGTTCGATTCCAGTGTCCAAGTATCATTTTTCACTTAAATAGAATATGATATTTAGATTATATATTCGTTAGTGAATTACTCTTAAATATAACAACCGTCTTTCATGAGGATTAAGAAATCAATCTCAAAATAAATGTAAAAAAACACGTCATTTGGCCTAAGTTCAAAGAATATCCCTGCCATATTTCATTTAAATTATTGGTCCCTACATTTGACAATATTCATGGAGCAAAAAAGACAGACGAAATTCCAAATCGTTTTGTATTTACATTTTTTTTTCTTTTACATGATTTTATAAACCAAATACAACTCAGTATTTAAATTGGAAGACTTTTTTTAATGTCCGAATTTTTACTTTGAACATTTACTTGCGTATTCATTAGCTAGACAAACAAATTTGTCGTCAAAATAAAATAACATGATTTATTTGCCTTTTAGGTAGTTTCACTTTAGGACTTGATAAATATACATATTATACTGCAATTAATAAATAGTTATCATTATATGCCTTTAACAAACATAATTAAAACATATATTATAAAATGAAACATGGAAATGGGAGTCAAACCTGGAACTTTTTAATAAACAAGCCAATGCACTACCACTAAACTAACCAAGCTCATCTGGGTACCAGTGTCATGGACAACTTATTTAACGAGTCTAAATAGCTCAATCAGTGGAATGTCATGCCAAATATCCTAGGTACTGTTCTCATATGTTGGTCTCATTTATCCACATATGTTTTAATTATATATTAAAAATACATGGCAATGGTTGGCAAACTATCCATACCAACCGAACGGCCACCATCTTTTGTCGAAGAGCGTACAAACGTATGCAGCTGTAGGGTGGCATCTGGTCAGCCCAACCAACCCTCCTAGTCGTTAATATCAGTTTTATAGACCGAAACTGCTACTTTATCATTCAGGTAGCTCGTTATTTATCCTCACGGGGCTGAATTTGACCCCGTTCCAAACTTACTGCTTCACAGAGAATCTGGTAGCTCCAGCGATCGATCCCAGGACCTTTGGAGCTGTAACCAAGCACTCTGACCACTAGAGCACATAAGTGGTCTATTATAATGAAGACTACCAAAACTACTTAGGACAATAAATTACGTTTGAAAAAGACGATGGTATTTAAAGTAATTTTATACACCGCGTATTACTACCGGTTCAGGTTATACGCATGTATTATAATTACTCTAATGAGGAAGGAAGAATTTTAGATGTAATCTAACCGCAATTCTGTGGAAGTAGAGGGGGAAACAACTTAGGCAAAACCACCCTTGGTAGACCCAGCCGAGATTCGAACCCCGATCTTCCCCGTCATCAGCACGCCAGTCTAACACGAAAGTGAAATCTTAGACCCCTACTTTATCCTCATTATATGATAGGCATACTACCCCCTCGACTCACGTTTGCATTATTTGTCCCGGTCTAGTCCCAGTAATTGAGAGTATCGGTGGCTTGAGGGAGAGGGGGACCTAGCTCCCATGAGAGTAAATACGTACCGTCATATTAGAGGTGCGTTGTGACGTCACGTCAATGTAGTTAACATTCACACCGCAACATAGAGAGATATATAATATTCAGAATGACTACGACATAGATATACAAAATATGAAGAGCTGTGGTGTGATGTCCTTGTTCGAGTGTAGGGTTTGGAAAATTAGATTTGACTTGGAGGGAAGAAATAATCGTCGTGTGATGTGTTTTGAGACAGTAATCCGTAGTTAAGGTTTCATTAGAAACACCAATAATAATACAGTAGGATCTAGTTAATTCAACATTGGTTAGTTTGAAAAATTTGATAGTTCAAATCCACCATGATTCCCCACGAAATTCCTCTTTAAATCTATGGTAAAAAATATCTTTTAGATAGAATTTTAAAAGGAAATTGTTGGATAATTCGAAGCCTATATACTTTAGATAATTTTTGAGTTGTAACTTATTTCAAACCTAACTTAACGATCTTTATTAAATCACCCCATATGCCAAGAATGTCAAATGATGTTTTCTAGAATGGGGGATGCGCGGACTCGGCTTTCAATTGTTTCTGTGTGACAATGCAATCAAGTTTCACCCAGAGTGTTGCGTGACCTCAAATATTTTAACTCCGCGATCTTTATTTGTTAATTTTTTCAGGTTTTTTATTTCGTGTTTAATTATTTTTTGTATATATTGTGTATATGTGTTTTATATAGCATGAATAAGATGTTTTTGGTTATATAAAGTAGATTTTGAGGTTATTCACTTATTGTGTACCCGCTGTGTGAATACAAAAATGGTTGGTTCGAATTTTGTATATTTAAATTTTTTTTACATATCCTTTAAGCTTCAAATTTAAAAAAAATGCTACTGTAATTAGTATTAATGATTTATCCCACCTTTGTGGTATAGTGGTAAAATATCCTAATTACAGATCCAAAGGTCCCAGGTTTGATCCCCAGAGCTTCCAAAATTTATCTGTGAAACAAATGGCCAGGAACGGGATCAAACTCAGTCTCGTCAGGACAAATGAGAAGCTATTTGAATAAATAGATAGCATTTCCAGTCCAGAAAACTGAGATTAACGGCCTGGGGGCTCGTGGTGCTGAACACGTGACACCATCTATCCGCAAATGTTGGCACTATCATCGATAATGGTGGTGGCCGCTCGGTCGGTATGGCTCACTTGTAGGGCTCACAAAATGGAGAGTAATAGGGGAAAACATATAAACACATATTCAATCATTTACAAGAAATTCCTGGAATAGAAATTTTAAAAAGCGTTAATTTCCTTAACCAGTTTTCCTATCCGATAGCTACAATTATAATAAATCAACGTATTTCAACGATTATTTCAGCTCTACACGTATTAATGCACGATTGGACCAACCGCTATTAATTTTAAGAGCTGTTTCAGTGCAAATTATTATACATTTAACAAAAATTGTTATTTGAAATAAAGTTAGGAAAATTGAATACACAGAAGTGTTTAAAATAGTGATAGATATAAGTCAAATTTATTTAAGAAGAAAAGATGAAACTTCAATTTTGAAAAAATAATTGGAGACTCGAGTTTTTCAATTAAGTTATTTATTTATCACTGTATTTTTTTTAAAAAAACAGCACTCTGCATTTTCACATAATATAATAGAGAGTATAATTTCATATTAAGTTTGTCTAAAACTGTTTTTTTATTTAGTCATCACCCCGTTTGGGTTATACACATTACACATATCTACTGATTATTTTAATATAATAAGAATGAGGAAGGTAGCGTTTAGAGGAAGTGTACCTGCAATTGCATAAAGAGAGATAGTGGAAAAACATTCAGGGGAAAAAAAACTTTAGTACATCCGACCTTGATTCTAGCCACGATCGGCAGTCTGATCTATTGCAAGAGTGACGCCTTAAACCATGCGGCCACTGAAGTGGGTAACTAATTTTTAATTATATTAAATGTAAAAAATGATGCTTGCTTACTGAAATGTGTCCCTGAAGACACGAGATAGTAAGGGGTTTGGATGTTATTTCATACATTTAATGATATTAAGGGCTGGGACTTTAAATAGGGGCTGAAACCACCAAACGTTGGAGTCGTTCCGTCAAAGGGAGGGGGGGGGGCGAGGGAGGAGGCCACCAAAGTAATTTTTCAGACGTCACACCCTACCGGGCCGAAAGTGGTCAGAGACCTCTCTCATTGTTATGAAAATGGTCGACCGGAGATATGGTTCGGTAGGGAATAGATGGGAAAGGGGTGGGGGTAGGGGGTGAATTTACCGCAGTGGTTTGGATGTGTTTTCGGAGCGAATTGGGAACCATTTAAATACATTAGCTAATAGTACCCCCATGTGCGTGTTCAGAAAAAAAAAGTTACCAAACCGCAGGAACCACGAACACAAAAAACCTTTTGAGGAAATATAAACATATCTCTCTCAAGCACTTACAATGTAACTGCACCATGAGGTTTTGTATGATTATAATATTATATTTATACATACGATATAGTCCGAGTGTTTATTGAACTTCCTGTTTCTATATCGTAATAACCTGCTTCGATGACACATGGCTTAAAGCAAGGGTTTTCAACCCAAAGCTCGCTGGCTCATAAAATATATAAAATAATCTCAAGAGAAAAAAATTGACAAATACAACTATATATTTTACATAGTCAACTAATAAAATAAATATATATTTAAGTTATTTTATAAAGGATTTTTAGTTCTACGTATATACACAAATGTACATTTAGCTGGAAAATGACAACTCTAGTAGACAACATATCCTGAAAATTGACACATGGACACGAGAATAGAACCCGGGACCTTTGGCTTAGTACGCCAATGACTAGCCACTGAGCTATCCAGGAATAGTCCCGTGCTCAGGGTCATTCTTCACTTATGTTTTAAGGCAGAGGCTATGATTTGTAGCCGTGGATTTCCGCACGTCCATCATAAACTCTGCCTTAAAATATGAGTGAAGAATGACCCTGGGCACGGGATTATTCCTGGATAGCTCAGTGGCTAAGCATTGGCGTACTAAGCCAAAGGTCCGGGGTTAAAATCTCGTGTCCAGGTGTTATTTTTTAATTTTCATAATATGATATCTAGATGGAGAATTCCTCACTAAAAAGCATTAATAATAGCTTCGGCTATTTGATTCTAGTAGACCAGATAAATCGTGCTACCTTCTGCTACGAACAATATAAAAAAAAAAAACACTAAGAACATACGTCACCATAAATACGAAACGTCACCTGCCGGAAACAGGCCTAAGCCCGAGTGTGAGTATAAGTAAATAGGAATGATATAATAGGAATATTTTAATATGTGTTCAATCCTAATATTGTCGATCTGTATTGGGGCCCAACCAACAATAGAAAGAAACTTTGAACATTGGACATAAAAAGGTTGAAGACCCCTGGTTTGAAGAGTTACTCTTACAACAGACTGCACTGCCGATGATGGGGAGATTGGGGGTGTGAATCCCGTTGAGGTGAGTTGAGGGTGGATTTTTAACTAAATAGTTTACCACTCTTTCACTCAAGGGAATTACGAGATCACTTCTTTCAAATTAAGACCTACCTCATCCCTAACACATTAGCGTAACTATCTTAGATGTATACAACCCGAATGGGTATTAGGTAAAGACAAGGTAAAAAAAAAGGGGAGAAAAAGGGATTCCATTGATTATTTATTATTATTTTATGCTCCTGTATGAAAATTATAGTTTTAAAAATGTAAAAAATTTGAATCTACAGTCCGATTTAGATTGTTGGGGACGTATTTTGACACTTTAATAATAATAATAATAATAATAATAATAATAATAATAATAATAATAATAATAATAATAATAATAATAATATTACTAACTTTATTAACACCGCGTCTTACTACCCTTTCGGGTTGTACGCACTTACGCTAATGTGTAATGGTAGGGTGATTCTGAGATGAAGTGGAGGACCTACAGTTTAACGTGGAATCCGAACCACGGTGGAGGCCTGGCACTCCACACATTCACAAGTTGTGAATAATATACCTTTTGTCAGAGGTGAAGGAAGGGTTTGGCAATCAGATAAATCTGTGCTGGGACCAAGGATTGAACCTCGGACCCCCAGCATAAAAGTACAACACCTTACCTCCCTAGACCACCAGGTCACCCTTAATAAATTTATTAGAACATTATTGTCATCACATACATCAAGCCATGTGATCTGAAACTATCACTAGTGATATACATTATTATCACCTATAAAATAAAAATATTATTATTGAAATAATATCACTGTTAGCCGCCCTCCCAGTCTAATAGAACAGCGCTTTCCAAGCCTTTTAGAATTGCGGACCAATTTTTAGAACCAATTTCGTGTCAAGCTTTAGGGGGCACGAGAGAGAAAAATGGGTGAGGCATAAGTATCTTTTAACTATTATTTTAAATATGTCTTTATTATTAATTTATAATTGAATTGAATTTTTCGTTTTTTCACTTTCCAATTTTGTTCTTACAAATTTACAAATAAATCAAATATTTCCAATTAAAAAAAAAAAAAGTCCTTGTGAACCACCAAATAACAACTTTCAATCCGCCAGTGGCTTGCAGCTCACAGTTTGAGAGCCATTGTTCTAGATCAAATTATAAAGCTATAATCATGTTTAGGAAAGGTATTTTTGCTTGAAAATTTAATAAAATGTAATGAAACTCACTTCGGTGGCCGCATGGTCTGACGCGCTACTATCGCAGTATACTAGACTGTCGATGATGGGGGAGATCGATGTTCGAATCTCGGTCGAGTGTACTCAGGGTGGTTTTTGACAAAACGGTTTCATACTCTCCATCCACACAAATCAGGGTACACTTTCTATAAATATAACCTTTCTCATCCCTAATACCCCTAGTACATAAGCGTATAATCCAAACGGGTAGAAAGACGAGGCGCTAAAAAAAAGTAGAGGTAAAGTTAGTGCCAGTTTACAGTTTGGTGGCTTGACTGTTTCTCACACCACTCGACCACAATTCAAGCTGCAGACATTACTAATTCGTGAAGTTTGGTGTCTTTATGTTGTATAACTAAAACATAAGGTGGTGATTTAAGTTTCAAAGTACAGCAAAATATTTCTTGCTGGTTTTTGTAAGTCCCTTAATGTTATGTTCACGTAGCTTTAACCTTTTCTTTTCTATCCTTATCTCTTGGCCACGTTGTCCAAGACGCCAGGCTCACAATAGATTGGATTATGAGTAATGGAAAGTTGGGGTTCGAATATATATATATATATATATCAGAAAGTGCATGGTAAATATCTAATATATATATATATATATATATATATATGATGAATTTACCATGCATAGTAATATTATAATTATATATATATATATAATATACATGAGTTATTTATCGTGCATACTAATATATAATACTAATAATATATAATATACATGAGGTATTTACCATGCAGTTTCTGAAGTGATGCATTATATTATCAGATGAGAATTTATATCAGCGGGAGCGAGAAGGATTACCAATTTTTTCCGGGAAAGATATTTATCCATAACTTCCAGGGCTCATTTTCATGCCATAATCGACATGATAGCGACGGATTTATTCCCTATCCGTAGGAAGTTGAGCTACGGATTTGTATCGCTTATGAAAAATCCGTTAACCCTATCTGGGTTTGAACCCACGAACATCAGGACCCGAAGAGAGCACTTTATTCCTAGTCTACCAAGGTCGACACGAATATTATAATACTTAATTTGACACACACGTCTTATAGAGTTTCGATTATGTTATTCTTATCAAGAGTAAACCTGTTCTATTTATTTCATTGAACTCTTAAACATCCCCCCCCCTCCGTAGGTTTAAATGAATAAAACTCCCAATTCAAATTTTACAACTCTATATTTAATCCATTCCGATGTTTGTGTCGAACATAAAGCCAACATTTACGATGCGTTGTCCTGTTTTACGACGGGCGTTCCTTAGAAGCACCTGTGATTATATGCCAAAGATGTGAATGTGTGTGTGTGTGATTTTAAGGTGCACTTTGTAGGCACGGTCCTTGCTTCAAAACCTTATGTTGCGATCGTGGACATGTCATTTATACATCACAGCTGGAAGATATAAGCATACATATTTAAATTATGAACAAAAATATCAAATATATTAAATAGCCAAGCTATTATATTTGTTGGTTAAGGTTATAGCCGCATCTAAATATCATATTCTGTACATTGAAAAATGATACTAAGACAAGGTAATCGAACTCAGGTTCTTTGGCTTAGTACGCCAATGATCTACCCACTGAGCTTTCCAGATGTATTCTTTCAATTTATAAAATCGGACATTTAGACGTGGCTATAGCTGTATTCATCAAATATAATAGCTTGGATATTTAATTCATCATGATAAGCTCATTCGTACAGATGTAATTGTACTCTTGGCTGTATATTACCCTCCTGAGTCGAAGGTGGCTGCGTTTTCTGATAGTTTGTGATCTTGATCGATATATCATATGTAGCTGACAGTTTCCGCATGTCCATGACAAACTATGCCTCAAAATATGAGTAAAGAATTACCCTAGGCAAGGGACAACTCCCCAATAGCTCAGTAGTTAGAGCATTGGCATACTAATCCAAAGGCCGTGGGTTTGATTCTCGTGATCACGTGTTATTCTTCAATCTACAGAATACAATGTAATATAACTAAATAAGTTTCAATCAATTGTGTTGGAATGAATTCCTCTATTGATTAAATATTATTAAACAATAAATTGCTTCTTTTTAAAAAAAAGTAGCGTTAGTAACATTATTAGGCAAGTCCACGGGACTGCTTACTCTGAATGAGTTGGACAGATATCGATATCAGCGACCACCTTGAAGATTATTTAATTTTCTGTTCACTATTTTATTTTTTTACTTTCTCGCTCTCTTACAGGTAGAGAAAGTATTGTGATCGTAAAAAAAAATCGAACTCAAGTTTGATGAATCTAGACGTTTCATGATCCCCCGAATCCGAAAAAAGTTGTTTTTGAATTTCCGTCTGTTTGTCTGTCTGTCTGTGTTTACCTCCAACTAGAAACTAAACTATTTTACTGATTGGGCTAAAACTTGATATCTAGGGTTTTCATAAGGTTGCCCTGAGGAGTTTTTATCCAACCCTAAAATTAAGGGTAGTTTAATGAAGGGCAAAAAGAGATAAAGTCAATTTTCTCAAAATAGGCTCAAACGATTTTGATTAAATTTCATTTCAAAACATTTATAAATATTCCAAACAAAATGGCTACTCTCAGTATTTCGACAAAATGACTTTAAGGGCTCTGGTCTGATGCGTACATTTATTCTCTTTTCGCCCTTTATTAAAATACTCTTAACTTTAAGTCCAAACAGACAGACAGATGGCATTTCAAAGACCACTTTTTAGGGTTAAGGGGTTATGAGACGTCGACATCCATCAACATTTCAGGTTAGATTTTTTTACGGTCGCAATACTTTACCTTTTGTGTTCGAAAACACAGCGAATATTGGCGCAGTTCCTTTGACTTCACCTTCCTCTTATGTTTGATGATATAGGTGTTTTATAGCAATTAAAGGGATTAGAGGTCAATAATAATAACAACACATATTTGTATGGCATTATAATGTAAGGTTAGCCCAGTATTTTGTACAGCATGCTATAAATACATAAATTTCTTCAGAGATTATTTTTAATAGCATTCTGATCGCGTAATTAAGACTTAATTAATTAACGCCAACATGGTTTTATGGATATGAATCGTAGGTTTGTCAGGAGAAATATAATAGCAAGATGAATGCGGTTGGAATGAGATATCTAAGAAATGTATGTGAAAAACTCTTATGGGCAGATTCAGTAATGAAAGGATGCTGAAAGAGTGTGGTATAATAGGGAATCCAATGGGAAATAGGTGGTAGAGGCGTCTTAAGTTGGTTTGGGATTGTTGAGAGGATGAGGGTTAATCGAGTGACGAAGCAAATATATGTAGGTAGAGTGTGTGGATATAAAGGAAGGGGTGGGGCCATGTAAGACATGACTAAATGTTGCAGACGAATTTGTGAAAAAGAGAAACACTAAGTGTTTTAAGAATAAAAGAACATGCATGACACGGCGTATGGATGTATGCAAGGATAGGGAATTGTGGAGCAAGTTAGTGAGTACGGGATTAAGTACGGAGAAGTTGTTGTTGAAGTTGAAGTTGTTGAGCTATATGCACAGTTTCTTGCAGACCCTGCAAGGTAGCGCCGTGGTTAGGTATGTATAGGTGTGATTTTGGTAGGAAGAACAGTAGAAGTTAGTTACTAAAGTTACTAAAACAATTTTAAAATATTCAAACTTCAGGTCACGTAATCTGCGTGTATTCCTTTTGATAGATATTATCAATGACCTATCAAAACTACAGTAGTAACCTGTTATCAATATTGGTCACAAAGAAATATGTTTGAATTTTCTCTATTGTTATTCCAACCAACATCAGGGTATATGTATTAATTAAGAAAAAGATTTAAGTCCCAAATTATGCAATCGCTTAATATGAGTAACTAAATACTATTTAATTTATGCCTTTTTATTTAAATTTATACACGATGTTTAGTTTTGTGTGTCCGAGTATTCATTTTTCTGTGTATATAGTCATATTTAAGGCATCCTAGAGATTACCTCTTTCTACATTAGCAGGCTTTGCGTGTTTAAAACAAGCTTCTAAAACGCGTGAGTTGACCTACTACGCGCTAATCACGCCTTTATTTAATCGCTAATTCTTGTTAAAGCACTAATTAGAAAAAATCTAAGAGCTTCTAATAAAGACAAAAAGAGAATTTGCTGAAGAAATTTCTCCGATTTCAAAAGTGAAATCTTCTTTAAAATTGAGTATAACATTCTTTCTTTAAATATAATAATTATTAACTGATCCTATTTTAAAAGCTAAACATAAGAATTCAGTAAAAAGTAATATTTTATTTTGTCTCTGCAGTTAAAAAAAATCTTAACTTGAGTCAATCAGTGTCCTATTTATTAATTTATATTCCAATGGGTAGATTTTTTTTTTTACGTTTTACTGAATGCATGATAAAATTATTAGCTGGAACTGGATTTTAAAAATATTACAGTAAAATGCGTATTTTTAGTACTTTTTTTTAAAAAGGTTTCAGCATTTTTCATTTTGTTTTTATTAAAAGATAGTTGTATTTCATACAATTTCACATTCTAATAAATCTACTCTATAGTAAAAAACTATACTAGCTCAATTTTATATAATTATATTTACATAACGTTAAGATTAATTAGTTACAATTTGTTAGGGTATGAGCCAAATGCAACTAGGTACAAGATACAATAACTTAATTAAATAGAATGTAAAATTGGCGACAGTAGAAGGAGCTTGAGACATAATAAACAATCTGGTTTTATTGATTATGGTAGAAAAATGTTTGAACTGGAATAGAAGCATCGCATTCTAAATTTAAATAAACAAAATGCGTTATATAGATGAGTATTAGATTGTTCTTTGACAAAGCAAAATATATATGTTTTAATTTAAATAATTAAGTTGTGTAGCTAGCTAGGGTTTGTAGACCAACTTTGAAATTTGTTACCAGACATATTATTTAAACATAGCCAACATTAAAAAAATAATAAATATTTATCACTTACTTTACACAAATTAAAAAACAAAGATAATACATACTATAAATTAAAGCTAAATGTAAGTTCCTTAAACTAGTTTTTTTACATTTCATGTTGGAGATTAGTTGAATACATTACAGCCTAGTAAAACTATAACTTTAACTTAACTCATTAAATTTGTATGTGAATGATTTCACTTAAGTTGCGTAAAAAGTTTTTAGACGGTTAAAAATCTACCCAAAATGTCACTTATTTTAGTCTTATACAAAGCAAAAGTATTACAAATATATTTGAAATACATTATATTTTGTATTAGTTTCGAGAATATGTCCCAATGTATTTTATATTTAAGAAATCACAGTATTTTTTAACTAAGACTTTGATCAAAATACGATCAGTTCAGTTTGATAGATGGATAATTAATTTTACTAAATGATTTAAATTTGGACTTTACATAAGTAATGTTCACATTTTGGTAGAAATCGTCATAATACATTTTGGCACAAAACAATAAAAAAAATTAAATTTTATTTTTAAATATTATTATTATTATTATTATTATTATTTATTATTATTATTATTATTATTATTATTATTATTACTAGCACCGCGTCTTACTACCCGTTTGGGTTATATGCACTTACGCTAATGTGCAATGGTAGGGTGATTGTGAGATGAAATGAAGGACCTACAGTTTAATGTGGAATCCGAACCACGGTGGAGGCCTGGCATTTATTTTTAAATAGAAACAATGATTAACATATATATTTTTAACTAAAAAAAAATATAGTGAAAAACATATTTTGAAAGCTAGAAGCTATTTTCCTGCGATGGCCAGAGAACTTGCCTCAAAAAAATGTTTGAACAATACATTTTCATGGTAAAGCTTTAAATTAATGTAAATTTCTATCACCCTTTAATTATTTTTTTTAGAATTAAAATTATTTTGAACTCAAAAATATATACTTTTTTTAATTGAAACTGATAGTATAAATGTTTTAAAATAATTTAAAAGTAATATATTTAAAGCATGTATGTACATAGCTCGCTAAAATATTGCTTTCTCATCTGTCAAAGAACAAACCAATATGGAAAAAAACAAATGAATGTCCCAATCCATAGCGATAGAAAGAGGTGCATGGTAGAAGAATAAACGACGATGTAAACATTGGAGAAGAACAGAAAAAGAGAAAGAGAGAGAGAATTTCTGTACTGTGATTAGCCTACTCACTGTTCTTCTTGTAGAGGAGAATCTCGAACTGATCAGGGATCTGATTCTCTAGGCACTCGTCGATGCGAGCTATCGTTTCTTTATCAGTCAATTCGCCGTACATGAAGGTACAGCGACAGGATTTCTGCATGACCTGTAACAAGAGAACAGAACAGAAAGTGGACTAAAGCTTGATTCACATTCACACGTTCGCTGAAAATAGAAAGCAGGATAAGATTGAGTAGTGCAACAATTCACATGTTGTATGTTGACCGATGATGCATTGCAATGCCAACTTAAAACATTGGATTATCAACATTATTTTCTAGGGGATGAACATATATTTTAAATCATTCTCCTGATGGATGTTTTCAAATTATAACGCTGTGTCGTGAAATAATCCAATACGTTAGTAAACATGTTTTACATTAACGGGTTATTTCAAATCTCCTCACAACGGCCAACGAAGCTGTCTACTTGGCTCTGGCTGCAGAGCGCATGCGCACTGATTTGAAATGGTTGAGTTTTGAGATTTGATTGGCTCTCTTGTTCCGAACATCTCTGGCGGAGCGGACAAAGTCGAGATGAGTTGAATTTTAGCGGGACAGCTCACGCCGATGAGGCGAAAATTTTGTGATTGGCCTAGAGCTATTCATTCACGACCATGTATCGAAGAACAACACTTTCCTACCCGAATTATGGCCTGAGGATGATATAGAACTACGTCGAAACTAGTCGTCAAATGGTGGCTGCTCGCTGCAGCAGCATCATTGGACGAAAGGAAATTACTGCAATGAATCATCAGTTTTAAAACTCTAGGTTTTTTTCACTATTATTAAATAATTTCAACTTTCATTTTGCGAAACCTTTTCAATAAATAGTTTTCCTTAATTTCTATTTCAATTAAATTACTAATTAAATATACATCATGATCAGTTTAAATTTGTTAAAATATAAAGTTAATAATATAATAATTTATAAAAATTATATGTATTATTATCTATTTTACCATTGATTCATGAGCCTGATAATCTTAAATGTAATATGTCCTAATTTTAATATTTTTTTACTACAAAAGCTCTTATAATGTGTTTTGACTGTCATTTTTTATGATATGAATAATTAATAAGTGGTATTTTATGTATATTTAAAAACTTATTTAATGTTTAATACAATTCTATTTGATAATTTTTCTAATTTTATATTCTTCGTAGTACATTGATTGACTCACAAATTAATATTATCTCTCCTTAATAAACTTTAATATTTGTTCCAAAAAATTACTATATCTGCATTTGCTGACGGATTTAATGTTTGTGTGTGTGTGTGTGTGTGTGTGTGTGTGTGTGTGTGTGTGTGTGTGTGTGTGTGTGTGTGTGTGTGTGTGTATGTTTAGCTGGTAAACGATGCTATACATCAAGCCAGCTTAGAGCTATACTAGGATTTTGGTACAAAGGACCTTTTAGCACCGCATCTTGCTACCGTTTTTGGTTTTACATCTGTGTTCTAACAACGCTAATCTGTTGGGGAGCTGGAAGGTTGAATTTAGATTAAGGTTACCCACCTTTGAGTGGAGGGAAAGTGTAAAAACCATTTAGTATAAACCACCCTCAGTACAACCGACTGGGATCGAACTCTGATCTCCCCATCTCAGCAGTCTAGCCTATTGCGAGAATAGCGTGGCTGAAACCATACGACCACCGAGGCGGATCTTTAATGCCCTTTATATTATGGTTAAGAGAGGTAATATTCAAATTAATTTTAAAAAAAGGATTTTCTGGGCTCCTTAGGGGTGAGAGATATTAAAGTTGTCCTTGAAAAGGTTTGTAGTGTAAATTTCCCCCTATTTCCCCTGTACCTTTCAATTTGTCTCGTTTATATTAACAAATTTTGGGCTAGATTTGTAAACGTTCGAATAGAAATATTTATTACTGTTCTGCCTTGGTAGGCCTACAATAAATAGGAGTTATTTAACTTCCAAGAATAGAATAAAATATATTTGTACTCAATGTGCTAAAAATTCAAAGATGTTTGGGAAATTTATGTTAGTAAAAATACTATTTGAAATGCCAGGAAAGCTGTACCAATATATAATTTTTTAATAATCCAACAACGATTAAATTTTCTTATAAAATAAAGTTGTGATAAGGTGTTTAAAAAACACTGGTGTGAGGTAAAAACTTCCATTTGTAATTCACGCACGTCCCTCTTTCCCCCCTTTTTTTTGTGTGTGTATTTGTTCCACAGCCTCATTAGTCACTACCCCCAAAGCTATTAGTGCCTGAAACCTCGACGTTACAGAGGATTTCACACCACCCGTTTACTGCCTACTAATTAGTCTTCCACTAGATGTTCCAATCTGGAGAACGAACACTAACCCCCAGGGGGCTCATAATGGCTGAGAACACTAGCACTTACCAACTAGTAATCATATCACTTCCGATTGCACTTAACAGATACACATATCTATATACGAGTACTTCAGCCTAAAGATAAACTTGATAAGCTCTGACCCATTATTTATATATATATATATATATATATATATATATATATATATATATATATATACATATTTTAGCACCGTGTCTTACTACCCGTTTGGGTTACACGCTTATGTACTAATTACGCCAATGGTTTTGGGGATTAGAAAGGTTATTTTTAGAGGAAAAGTACCCGCATTTTCTTGGAGGGAGAGTGGAAAACATTTTTTTAAATCACCCTTAGTACATCCGACCGAGATTCGAACCTTAATCTCCCCTTCATCAACAGTCTAGTCTACCGTGAAATCTACGCTTTAGACCATGCGGCCACCGAAGTGGGGTATATAATATATTTCTCTTAGTCAAAATACCTGACCATGCTACACGTATTTAATTGCACTAATGGGGTGGAGGGTAGAATTTAAAGAATATGTATATGAATTTGTGTAGAGGGAGTGTGAGAAACTGTTGAGGACAACTCACCCCCAGTACACCCATCCGGGGTTGAACCCCAGTCAACGAAAAATCAGACAAGATGATATTGACATTTTAGGATGACACTCGCTAAAAAAATTCAAAGGAAACAGTTTCAGGGAATGGATTATTTTCTATTAGGAGACTCCCAAACATTCAACTACCTGGAAGGAGAATGTAAAAAGACCTTATGATGAAGGAGAAGATTTGAACATCTACAGCTCAACTAGTTGGGGATAGAATTCCGTTCTCTCTGACCAGAATCCAACATGTTATAGAACGCCTGACTAAATTTTAGAATTAAAACATTTATAAATTAGAACCTCTAACACTATGGTTATTTAAGACTCAATTTAATTGCAGGGATAGAAGAATGTGCCAGCATTTGTCTGAATACGAAGGGAACACCATATTAGGAAAGTAGCCTTAACCCCCCCTCCACCCTCCTTTCCATCCCTGGCTAAATTCAAGACCTCAAGTTCAATACGAGTCTAAGGTTGGAGATTTGGAGGAAAACTTCTTAAAATAAAATCACCCGTCTTAAAATAGAAAAAGTACGGAAATAAAATCACATACGAAAAACTATCTTCCAAATGCACCCGGCTGATATTTGTTATTTGTTCCTCGACATTGATGTTAGCCGGGCAACAAACCTGATTTCTTAGATCGTGTGCCCACCCGTGTGGGCCATAAACAACATTAATAGTCATTAATAGTTGTTCATTAGATTAGAACATTGGTGAGCTAAGAGTCTTTTTCACCTCAAAGATAGATCCTCACGTAGGTAGTTAGCTCAAAACAGACGTCGCAGCGTGGTGCGGTTTTTATGTATACTTCCTAGACTGATCCCAATTTAGATGATGTAAAATAAAGGAAGTATAGAACTAGAATTGAATACGTTATATCTGGTTGGAGGCTATCCATAAATCCCGTAACGCTGTTGGAGGAGGGGTCAGTGGAAGTTAACTTATAATGTCTACATGGTGTTACACGAGTGGAGCTTGGGTACATTACAGTGTTACGTAACACAGATCTTATACTTAAGTTTTAATGTTGAAAAAAATAATATTATTGTTTATGTTTTCATCGTCTGTAGACAAGCGAAGTTTTGGTTGCGCCCTGAGAAAAATAGCCGTGTTCGTTAGTGCCCACTTTATATTCAAAAATGTGTTATGCTATTTACTTACGAAAAGGTTTAATTTTGGTTTTATTCCCTCCCCCCCCAGCAGAATAGATTTATCAGATCATTGACTAACCTAACCTAGCCTAACATATCCTAACCTAACCTAACCTAACCTACCTAACCTAACCTAACCTTACCTAACCTAACCTTACCTAACCTAACCTTACCTAACCTAACCTTACCTAACCTAACCTAGCCTACTAACATTCCTTCATACTAGTAGCTCTGAAACAAGACCGATCAAAAAAATAAACGTTATCTTAATTACTTCCAGTTGCTAGAATCAAGGCTTTGAATCACCGACGGGCCCGAGCACTTACTGTTTTTTAAGGTGGCTGCAAACGACTCAGATTTTTCAAAAGGCGCTACCAACACGCCACCAGTAAACATTATTATGGATAACATTAGATTCTGAGTAGTGTTAAATCTGAATCTCTCTTTTAGTGTCACAATAGTTTCACTATGACATTACGACATTCACTCTTAGTGTGAAAAGCTGCGTAACACTTGTTGGAGTGGGGGAAGGGTCAGGCTAAATGTCCACTTGGTGTTACATGGTGGTCGGTGAGGGTGGTGGGTTGTAGAAACAACTGTAAGAAAAGTTTGAACGTGATTTATGGATGACACCTTGAAGCGCAAGTTTGTATCTAATCTACCGGTCAATTAATTGTACGTGATATTGACTATAAAAATTTATTCTCAGACCGATTGATCCCGAAATTAGATAAAAGATTACGCTTCAACTAGTAAACTTATCGAAATCGACAACAAACAAAATTGGCAGAAATTTTAGAGTTAACTCATTTTAAAATAGATTCTTTACAATTTTATTATATCTTTAATTTTGTAAAATGGTTTGACTTGTCTCAATCTCATTGTTTTCTGAAGTACACTACGGAAAAGCGTACCACGTCTGGTCTGAGGTGTATTAACTAAGTTAGGTGTTATATAGGGGGTGAAACGGGATTTAGGGTTGTTCAAAAGAGATTTTTACTGTGTTTAACGTATATTTTATTGTAAGAAAAGGAGGGTAAAAATTTGTACTCATTTTACTAACCAAATTTTGGTTTTACTATAAACAATATTGTTGACTCTCACTAAAATTATCATTGCTGTAAAAAAATTATATTTTAATGAAGATTTAATAATTTATTAGCAAAACCTTAAAAACATTAATACTATTCTTATAGCAAAGAAAATATTAGAGAAGGCTTCCAAAAATGTTAATTTTGAAAAAAAAAGTGCTAATCTAAATTAGTATATACATGTTTTAAAATTGTGTTGAAGGCTTTCGGGGCTTGTGTTTGAATTGAATTTAATATTTTTGGGCTTGAGCCGCCTTGAACCTTTGACGTTTCGGCTGTATCTACGACAGCCATATTCTGGGAGGGCCGCGTTTAGGACGTTGAGGAAATAATAACCACAGACGTTTTGACCGTAGCTACACCAGCCATCTTATTGTAGTGCCACGTTTAGGGAATAAATAACCTCCAACATTTCGGCTGTAAGATACACCAGCCATCTTTTGGGAGTGCCACGTTGAGGGAATAAATAACCTCCAACATTTCGGCTGTAAGATACACCAGCCATCTTCTTGGAGTGCCGCGTTTAGGGAACAATAACTTCCAAAGTTTCGGCTGTAATTACAACTTCCATCATCTGGGATGCTTAATTAAACTGAACGTGGCTCTCAAGTCCAAAAAACCTTAATTTCAATAGTAGGTCTATAAATGATTTCTAAAAAAAAAAAAATAGCTCAACACTTGCTGAAACATCCTTGATCTGACAGTATGGCTTTTAAATTATAAATAAGATGCTTACCAGACGCCCTCTGGACTAATGGGTGGGGTAGTAGGATGTAGGACTTACCTCAGCACGATTGTAGCCAGAGATCTTGCAGAAGGATTCGTTGCAGTAGACGATGGGGAAGTCGACAATCTGGGCGTTAGCCAATAAAAAACTGCTGTCCGCTGTAACAATAAGACAAAAGAATATCGTAAACTTATATTTTCAAATAAAGAGAGAAAAAGCAAATTAATTGTTAAATAATAACGATCAAATATGTTACTGTTGTTTGGAGTGTTTTGGTTTTTTAATCACTAATTAACTTATTTTTTTGGCGTTAGGGACTCTAAAGTTCATTGCCGCACCTACAAAAGTTCGCCACCTATCTCTATCTAGAGCTAGTTCTATCCAGTCCACCTCATTACACCCTACCTCTTTCAGGTTCATTCTAATGTTATCTTTCCATCTGCTTCTAAGTCTTCCCAATGGTCTCTTCCCATTGGGTCTATCAGTCAACACCCTGAGCTTTGTTATAGATTCTCCCATTCCACTGCATGTCCTTCCCATCGTAATCTACGAGACTTGATTATCCTAACAATGTATGGTGATTATTACCGGGTATGTAGCGCTACATTATGTAACGTTCTCCACTACCCAGCCTCGTCATCTCTTTTTGGATCAAATATATTCCTAAATAACTTGTTATACTCTCACATGGAGAAAATATTGTCATCGTGAGCATTTTCTGACTCGAGAGTATACTATAGATTTTGGCATTTTGGTGCCCCCCGAACTCAAAATGGTGGGTTTTACAATGTTTGGCCTAATGTCTATCTGTCCTTCCACATGTAGATTTGTCTGTACCCGGGCCGCACAGCTGGCACGTTTTGGTGAGTTTAATTCAAACTTGAGATTTAGTTAATAGATATGCCTCGAGAACAAATCGTAATTTTGATTCTAATCCTAAATTTAAGGGTAGTTTACTACCGATTAGTTTTCGGAAATAAATATAATAACGTTGTTCAAAGGAGATGTTTATGGAATATTTTATTACATGATGAACAACATTTTATTCTGTTTTCTTTGAATAAAATTGATTTAAGTGTAGCTTACTATTAAGTGATTTTTTGGATATTAGAATTTGTTCAAAAATGGCTATAACATTTCCGTTAAAAACTTAAATGGTTATAAAAAATAATTCTAAGAAAATTACTTTAAGTTAGTTTACTGATAACCGAACTTTAAAAAAACTGTTCTTAATTTCAATAGATTATAAGAAAATGTATCTACGAACATTTATTTTTACAGTCACCTGGTATTTAGAGAGAGAACAAGACCCCTGAGTAATCCTTCCATCTCCTTCCAACCCCCTCCTACTCCTTTAAATTTCGTGCCATGTGAAGTTTAAATATTCAACCCCAGTGGTGCTCGAATCAAAGTCTCTCAGGTGGTGATTAGTCGCAGTGTGAAGCACAACGTATCAATTGACTACGTCTGAGGCTATCAAACAGTTGTTTTATGCACCAAGGTGTTTGAATACCCTTTAGGACTATAGGCAATTCACACTAACTTAGAGGCAAAGAATGAGGAAGGTTATTTTCAAGTAGCCTTCATCAGATAAAGAGAGGTCTGAAGTACTACTATTTGAAGAACCCTCGTCGGTGGTAGAATGATACCAGGCCGGAGATGGCAACAGATCGATCCCGCGGGAGTTTCCAGTAGATCGGGTTTGAAAACATCACCGCTATTAAAAGTCAATATTAGATTTTTCGAAGCTTCGAAAACCTATCAAATGCTTTCAAATAATATTTGAGTATAATAAAACAAGCCTTTTTCGGTAATAATCGCTAATTTTATAGGAGAATTAAATAGTTTAATATGAAAATAAAATGCTTCAGTGGCCGAATGGTCTAAACTGGTCTGCTGAAAACGTAGAGAACGGGGTTCAGATCCCAGTCTTATCTACTGAAGATGATTTTTCCAAAATTGTTTCTCACTTTCCTTCCACGCAAATTCAGATAGATTATCTCTAATATACTTCCTTCCCCATCACTACTTCAATTTTTTCATAGAAATGCGTGAACTTAGGTGTTTTCGGAAGGTTAATTTTAATTAATAAATATAAGATGAATAGACAAAAGTAGAATTAAAAAAAACTATGGGTGATCTCAGGAACTTTGAAAAGTTTATAAGTTAATCGACACCCTAAAATATTACCGCCCCCTGGTCTAAATCATCGCTTTTGCAATAGACTGGACTACGAATGGTGGATGGGTAGATCGGGGTTCACATCATGGCTCGGATGTATTAAGAGTGTTTTTTTTCATAAATGGTTTTCCATTCTCTATCCCCATTCAAACTTCCTTTAATTCAAACTGCCTCACCCTAAACACGCTAGCGTAATTGGTATGTATGCGTACAACCTGAATGGGTAGTAATACGTCATGATAAAAATCTAGAAACTCACTTCAATAATTCCGAATAGTATTCAAACGGAGTATCTACCAGCAGCCTAGTAAGGGCGGGGTACACCAATCGAAAACTTCTCTATCCCCGAGTTAAATCAGATGGTAACACTGTTTTTATTACAGGTCTTGTTACCCATTTGTGCTGTTTGCATGTATATTAATTACGCTAATGGGGTAAGGGTGAGTAAGCTTTGATTCAGAATAAACGTATACGGTATTAAGAGTTGGCTAGTGATAGATAGGAAACGGTACCATGGTTCCATTCTCCGAACCGTATTATCTGCAAGTCCATATGTTTGAGCTATTGTTACTTTTATTAGTCAAAACCTTCACAAAGATATCTGTTTTTAACTATTTTTTCTGTTAACCATTTTTATATTATTTAAAATACAAACTTATGAAAATAGCCGTTTGAATGTTCCTTTTTTTTTTTTTTTTTTTTTTTGTGGAGGCAGCTTCTGTGGTTCACTTAAAAATTATTTACAAACGAGAGCTTCCAAAGGGATACATTCTCTTCAAAAAATGAAGATTGTGAACCAGCCAAACAAGTGTGGTTGATGACGTCATACAAACCGTATTCGGTTGTGTTCATTCGCTGTTTGCAAAATAAAAACTTTTTATTTTGAAACTAATATTTTGTATGTCTCATTCTTTAATATATTAAAAAAATTAAATAAATTTACTATGGTGGCCAACTATAGCAAGGTAAAAGTGTGAATATAGTAATATTTAGTTTACTATTTCATGTAATATAATATAATTTGTTGCCATAACAATGATACAAAAAACATAGTAGTTTTCTTAATATTTTTTTATTTCAATAAGTTACGGAAAAGCCAAGACGGGAAGATCAGGGTTCGATCTAGGTTGGTTGCACTTATAGAGGTTCATATAAATTGTTTTTCACTCTCCCTCCACGCAAATGTGTGTGCACTTCCTCTCAATTCAACCTTCCTAATCCCTCACCCATTAGTGTAGTTAGTACACATGCGTGTAACCCAAAAGGTTAATAAGACGCGGTGCTAAAAAAAACTTGAAGATGTCTTCTGTTGGTACTGGTGATCTGGAGTCTTCGGAGAGCTACTGCAGAGGAATGTGTTTTAAGCCTTGAAGACGTCACCGAGTATCTCGTTCAGTACACTATTGATGTTTTAATCCAAAGTGCTTAGCTTCTAGTCCTTATTTGGTTAAAAAATATGTTTAAATACATCATATAAATGAGTTGTCTATTAATCGTGAACCATTAAAAAGTATCATTCAAAATTTTCAGTTAACGAATTTAATTTGGTGTAAAATTAAAGCATGGCATTGCTATTCTGAACCTGCTATAGTCTAGAAGACGAGGTAATCAGAACCTCTCCTAGTTTTGTTCCTTCCAACTTCACTCAGGGTCACAGATGCTGTTTTTTTTTAAATTATTTTTTATCATTCCAAGACAACTTGCTGTTGATGTTTCGTCTTGAATTTAATGCGGAATCATATCAAACAAAAGAAAACATAGCTCGTTAAAGTAGGAGTGTAGATAACGCAAGTTAAGGGCGTTGTATTGCAGCTTTTGTAGCAAAACCTTTTTTCGGCGTAGATAAATAAAACATTTCTCTCGTATAAACATAAAAGTTTAATTTTATTCATATGTTAATATCAACAGTTGTTGAATATATATATATATATATATATATATTTATCTGATGATAGCCACATTAGATGATAAACTTTTTAATATAAGAGCAAAATTTGTTGTTAAATTCCAGGTACCCTTGACAGATATTCAAAAACTGTTGATATCACCATGTGAATAAAATTAAACTCTATATTTCTATGTCCCTACTGAAGAAATATTTGGTTTATTTTGACCAAAATAATTCTTATAAGGGCTGTAAAATTACTTCCCTTGCATCATGCTCCCTACACGACCACCTTAACACTAAAACAGCAATGTGTGGTTTTAGACAGACTTGAGAAAGGTGAGACATTAATAAAACTAGTGAATGTATTCTGTGGGTGAGTTTGTGATTTTTGATATAAAGAAAAATACCGTGAAAACACGGGAGTGTGTTTCAAAGCCAAATTAATAAGACATATAAGAATCAATTTACGAATAATCATATAAATAACAAATTATAGGATACCAGTAAGCCCTTGCGAAACTTTCGCACATTCAATCTTCCCCTCGCCCCCTCACCCCCCCCACCACCGAAATTATTCTTTTGTTGGGTTGTTGAAATAAAATACTCAGCGAAGTGCATACACAAAATAGCCAAGAGAGTTTATTTTCGGTAATTGATACAAAAATGTTGTTAGAGTTTTTCTTTTAACTTGAATTTTAAACAAACAATGTGTTTTAACGTAAACTGAGTATGCTATGTCAGAAGTCAGTAAAAAATCCTATCCACTGATACCTTATTCATCGCTGTAGGCCTTTTATTAGTTGAGAAAAAGGGATTTTGACTACAGAAATAATATATAGTATAATTGTTAATTTTTTACCACCCCTTCATAATCTGATAAATTTGATAATCTGAACGTACTTAGACAATTTCAGTTTTGTATTAGCAAACCGTACTATATTATTAAACTTTGACTTTATAATAAATATAAGCCTTTATCATGAGAATCCTATAAAACATCATTATAAATCCCTTCACGAAAAATTAAAAAATAAACTCTAATACCCTAATGATAAAAGTCACCTAACTATAAAAATCAGTATAAGATAATTTTTTTATTCAAAAAATTGTTGTTTGTCTCAACCGGTTACTGCAAATACTTTCCATATCTATAATAGATTGTGATAAGGAAAAAAAAACTGAAAGTAGAATCCTCTTCTAAGCCCATGTTAGGATGGCGTTGGTAAAGGGTGGTGGGGGTGGGGGAAGTAATATTTCACGTTGACTGATGAGATTATTGAAACAGAGCTACCTCTTTTCTTTGTTAAGATAAAACACATCATGTCTTTGAACTGAGCATGTATTAATTTACATTTACATACATTTTTTTATATTTTACACTTGAATAAACACTAGTTTACTCTTCTTTGATATATATCTAATAGATCTTGAGGTGAGTACGTTATATTATTCTCACCCCTAATCCCCCATCCCTTAGATCATATCTGTGTTTTTTTTAATGTAAGGTGTTTATCGTTATTGAAACTCTTTCTCTACGTCAAGACCAAATTCTTATGAGGGGTGTCTTGCGCATATAGAAAAGGGTATGCGCAGGTTGATAGATCATTTCCTGTGCGGCAGATGCGCTGTCATGATCTATAGATCGAGAAAGTAAAATATTAACAAAGAGAACAGTTCCTAGCTTATAAAAAAAGAAAAGGTAACGTATGAGATACTTTTTTTTTTACTTTCCCTTTTTAACGCTATCTCGAAAGTGCCAAAGGAAGTAGAGCGCAATAATATTGGTGTCGTCGTGTAAAACAAATACAGGGTGCAATACCTTTCCCCTTAACCCTTTACTAGCCACTTATTCAACCTCTACCTACTCTTTAATAAATTAAAATTTTGATTCCAATATTAAAGGATGGAGTTTGTTAATGGTCGTCTGTTCTGGCGATTAATTTTTATGCTATAAGGTTCTTTTACCTCCTTAAGGATAGTTTTAATTGGCCTACTCATCCTGTTCCTTTAGGTTATATGGTTGAAGTAACTCATGGCCGATTTTAAAAAAAGATGGAGAGGGAATGGATATAGCTACATATTTATAGGAGACTCATTGAACCCGCCATACATTACCCTCATCAAGACATACAAGGATATATTGTCAAGCTCATTTAGTCTAGTTTGTCAAAGATAGGAAGGTTGGAGTTTAAATCCCTGCCGGGCGCATTAAAGGAGTTTATTCCGGCTTCCCCACTAAGATTCATGAAAATGCTGCTACAATTTTAAAACTATATCTTCCTCGTCCCTAACATATGATCGTATTTAAAATATAGCTGTGCAGATGAGTAGTAGGAAGCGGTGTAAAATTAAAGAAAGGTCGAGTCTATGTATCGATAATACGTTCCACCACTCAGATACTATAATTCTTGAATCTCAGGTTGAGTAGTTAGCTGTAAATATGGTGTGTAAATGTAAACTAGTTTGTAAGTCAGGCATTGAAATAATTTTAAAATTGCAAGTATATGTGCTCTATACCCGCTTCAGTGGCTCAATGGTCTAAGGAGTCACTCTCGTGTTAAGACTGGCCTTCTGAAGACGGGGAGATCAGCTTTTCGAATTCCCGGTTGGTTTCCACGAGTGGGTAGGTTATTTTCCCTAGGTTTATCATAGTGTTATCATATATGCGTATAAACTGAATAGGTAGAAAGAGGCGGTGAAAAAAAAATGCTGAGTAAGGCAAACACTTGAAAGTACACAATAATTATCACACCCTTAAACTACCTTCTTTTATATACACTACACTCTAGAACCTAGATAGTGGACCTCTGTGATCTTGGGGTAAAGTGCCCTCCTCAGGACCCGATGTTCGCAGGTTTAAACCTGGCCGAGATCAACGGATTTTTGTTTCTAAGCGATAACAATCCATAGCACAACTTCCTTCGGAGTGGAAGCAAAGCCGTTGGTCCCATGTCGATTGTGAGAACCAAGGAAGGTATCGTGAAAAAAAATACCTTTCCCGGCAAAATGTGTAGGTTCTTTCTCGACCGCTCGTAGAAATCCAGCGCGCGAAAACAACGGGAAACTACTGCACTTTACTAGTGCATATGCTTTTCCCCAGTTGGTGCGGGCAGCCCTAAGCAACTAAAAGGTTGAGTACATTCCCAGATCCGTATGATTGAGAAGCACATAAGGACCAACCCGCAGGTTGAGAATTATTATTATTATTATTATTATTATTTTTGATATACTATAGACATTTCAGTAGTATCTCAGTCTAAGGCATCAAGCTAGAGATGACGAGGCCATGGTTAGAATCTAAACCGGATGCACCATGAGGTATTTGCTATATTTATTATTTCATCACTGAGGAATCGCGCTAAGATGGTAGATTTATAATAGATAAAAATGTGATTGTGGTTAGCATTGAGAACACTACACTCTCTTTAACCTGAAAAGAAGCAGTCTTGCGTTAATATATTGCACTAAGGCTCTATCTTATTATAAGCTACAATATAGATGATACGTGGAAGATAATCTTTCTACCTTTCAGTATAAACGAAGTGTACAATGGTAGGCCTACATTCTTATGTTTGTTTCTATCGTTATTAATATGTCAAATGTGACTTCAGATACAAGTTTGTACGTGTAAATCATAAAGGTATACGTGATTTTTTTTAAACTGTAAGATATTTACCAACCTGCTTCGGTGGTTTGCGTGGTATAAGGCGTTCGAATCCCGGTCGAGTGTGCTGAGGAAGGTTTTTCATAAAACTGTTTCCCTTCTCCCGCCACGAAAATTTCAGGTACACTTCCTCTAAATTTATCCTTCCTCATCCCTAACATATTAACGTAATTAGTATATATGCGACCAACCAAAAATGGCTAGCGAGACGAGATGACAAAAAATAAATGGTTACGGTGCACGGCACAGACTTTCTCTATCTTTAATGTTAAAATAGACATTTACTAAAAATTAGTAATATTTGTTAAACGAAATAATATACTCTGTTACAAAAACATTCCAACAAAGATAATAGGGCCTACATGTAATAATATTCACTGTTACAGAAATATAGAGATAAGAGGAGCATCTCTGCCCAACAAGGAGCATAACAATCAACTTCATTTCTAAATATTCCATTTAAAAAAATATATATTATATGGTTGTTTATAACTCAGAAATAATTGGTTTTTAAAAATATATTCCAGATTAAAATACTTTTATTTTTAACAGTAAACAACTTTACAATGATAAGTTATTTCGTATTTCAAACAGTCTACGAAGATATAATCAAAATTGGAAACTTCTGCTTATGTAGATTAGGCTACCCTGAAAGTCGTTTTCATGGAAAAATAAAAATAAACCCAATTTTTTTGTAACGTTAAACAGTGTCTGGATAAAAAAAGAATTAATCCAAATCATAAAGAGGATTTTGAGAAAGTCAACTTCTCATTTTTCCTTTAAATAAACATACACTGAATTTTAGGGTTAGATACCTAATTCCAAAAATCCTTGGGGGAAACTTATGATGACCCTAGATAACATGTTTTAGCCTGAGAGGTAGAATGGTTTTGACCCTAGTCCCGTGACAGACAAATAGACGGACATTAATCAAAATCTCAAGCTCGATTTTTTTTGACAAACCCATACTGTCAGAAAAAGTAAAAATATATCTACATTCTCTAGAATTTTTCCAGTATAATATTTGAGAGCTAACGTATTTAATTTTTTTTAACGTCTTCAAGTATGATTATAGACTGAAAATCAAACCTGAATAACCTCAGTTTAGTAAATAAAAGATATAAATGAATCACGATATTTATCAGATCTCGTAATTTAATATTTCCGTTACAAAAAGTCGTGTAAAGATACCTTTTAGTTTAAGTGCATTAAGTACCACTACAATTCATCCCTTTTTGAGTACCTTGTGAATATACAGTGAATTTATACTCAGCCGTTGAACATTTAGAAAACACGTTGATTCAGATAAATTCAAAACAATCCAAAAGTGGCGTCTACGAATATTTTTTAATTAATTCACTTATTTATTTTAAAATCTGACCTATATAAAATAAATCGGCCCAATATCTAAGAACACACCTGTTTTCTTCCCTAGAACAATGTAAAACTCAGACATTTTATTTTATTTTATGACGTCTGACACTTTTCCGTCTTCTCATAGGCCACGTCCTTCTAGTATAAATATCTGACGTCACACCCAAACACACACACAAATATTATTTTTTTTGACGTCGTAAGGGAAACATTTGTTCTAGCTCTCAGGGTTGATGGTTCGACGTTTATGTCCCCCCTTCCCCACCTTCCTCCTTCATACCACCGTTCTTTCCTGGAATGTTTTTCTGCAACAGTTGTACAGACGTCGTGATATTGTTGTTTACCCAGACTTGCTCGGTTATAGTAGAATTTTGGGTAGAGGGAACCGTATTTTCCAGCTACAATAGTTACTTAAATTACTCTGATATATTCATATGTCAAGTCACGTGATCTGTAATTGTCATTATATATATATATTATTAATATATTAGATAAAATAACTCTGATAGTAAAGTAAAATTGTATCGATGTTGACCAATGTTGAAAAATATGTTTGTATTCTCTAAAAAACCTCCTTCAATGACCGAATTGTCCAAGGCGTCACTCTCATATCAAACTGGCCTGCTGATGATGGGGATATATGGGTTAGAATCCCGGTCAGGTCTAATAAGGATGGTTTTCTTTAAAAGGTTTCCCAATCTCCTTCCACGCAAATGTGGGTATATCACCTCTAAAATGCTTCCATCCTCATCCCTACCCAATTAGATTAATTGTAATATAGTGTATTAATCACAACTTGTGAATGTGAGGAATGCCAGGCCTCTACCGTGGTTCGGATTCCACGTTAAACTGTAGGTTCTCCATTTCATCTCACAATCACCCTACCATTGAACATTAGCGTAAGTGTGTATAACCCGAACGGGTAGTAAGACTCGATGCTAATAATAATAAAAATAATAATAATAATAATTGTAATACGTGCGTATAACCGAATGGTTAGTAAATACGTGGTGGTAAAAAGACACCATTAGTACGGCCTAGTACTGTTTTAGAACTACTTCATACTTCCGCGGCCATTCAAACTCTATCCGGTCCTTAGCCTCACACACAATCACCTCCCATCCCTGTCTATCTGTCCTTGCCTCTCCCACAACTAAGCTATTCATGTCCTTCCTTACATCATGTCTCCTTCTGTTTCTTGGTCTGGCCAGTGGTCGTTTACCTTCAGATCTTCCTTCACTTACATCCTTTATCAAGTTATGTCCTCTTCTTTGGACATGACCAAACCACGCTGGTCTTCTGCTCCTAATGACGTATGTTATGTCAGGTTCCATTTACCATTCCCTTATCTCTCTCTCTCTCTTCTTCCTAATATTCCATTTATTACCTTCTCTTATTGGTCCAAGTATCCTCCTCAGCTTAGTTGAATTATATCAAATCTAAGTACAGTACATTTATCTTAAAGTGTTAAGTTTTAATTATATTGTTAATTTTATTAACTAAAAAAAAAGAAATGTGTTCTCTACAATACTTAGACGTAAAAAAAAATTTTTTTTTTGAAGCTATCAAAATAATTAGAAAATTTAACTAAAATTACTAGTGGCTACTAACCAACGTTGGTGAACACGATAATTAAATATAAGACTCATCTATATTGGTCTGTATTTACGGTGACTCGGAGGTTGAGGTTCATATCCTGAAAGGGTTTAATGCGTGTAATTTAACTGGGTGGTCTCCCATTCTATCTAAAATGTGGGTGAATCTATTCTAAATTCGACCTCTCACATCCCTTAACTATTAGTGCGATAAAACACCCCCCGAGCGGGTAGTAAGACGCGTTGTAAAAGATAATATCGTAATAAATAAGAGTACTGGGTGAAAAGGGGGGGAAAAGTCTAATTTTAGCTCTAATTGAATAAGGGTTGCCATCTGTTAAACAAACATGGAAACTCTCTGATGCACTTTATACTATGGTTAAAAGAGATCTTTGGTCATATTTTAAATTAAATTTAAAATATAATTATTAATATCCCAGCAAATATCTTTTGATATTTGAGATATTGAAGTCGTACTGTGAAATGTGTGTAGTATCACTTTTACCCTATTGTTTCCTTTGTATCCTTCGTATTTTGTTATCCTTCCCGTAACTAAGTGTTATGGTTGTCCTTTGTGAAGCTAATAAGCTTTTTTTTTGTCACCACTTCCCACTGCCCTTTTGGATTTTACTCATAGCTTGTAGTTAATTTATAGTTTCACCCAAGACCTAATATAAAATAATGAATGATATGTGTATTTATAGGAGAGGCTGTTTATTTTATTTTTTACCGTCCTAGAAAAAGTTTTTTAACTATAATATTTTTTCTTATGTAGTTAACGTGAATTTTCTGTACCGACTGATTATTGTACATCAACAAAAAAATAAAATAATTGAATAATAGCACAAACATAACCATACATTTTAACCATCATACTTATTTTTTTCGGACACGTCGGGCATAGATACCGGGACTTTTAGTTCAGTAGACAGACACGATACCGACTAGATTAAGGTGTTGGACTAATCAGTTGCTTTATTATATAAATAATGCAATAAAATTAAATTCAACATTACATATTAATGACAAATTAAAAACAGAAAAACTTATGTAATAAATTGCAACCAATATTAATATTAGTACCACTTTATCGAAATTAATTGTTTCAACAAAAAATTGGAGAACTAACAAGCATGTTCTGAAATAATATAATATATATGTGTGATATATTTCATATAATTATTTATTTTTTAAATGTTTACTATAGAATTAACTAATCAAAATTATAAATAAATACTAAATTATAACATCCTCAATTATACTGGCTAATTTCAAGACTACAATATATTATATAAATTATAGTTATAGCTACGTATAAAAGCTAAACTCGTTATATATTAATAAACAAATAATAATAACAATAATATATTTTATAATAAAAATATTACTATTTAGTTCGCTGAATTAAATCATATCTTTTAAACAAAAAGCTTAAACATCGAATGAATTTTTCACCTATAATAATAACCAATTTAAAATAATAATTTCACACTAGCATAAAATGCTAGCCTCATCTTGAATCGGGATGGTTAATTCCTTATGATATATTAAATTACTATGATACAATAAGTTCAAAATATTAAAATTACTTTAAGTGTGTGTGTGTGTGTGTGTGTGTGTGTGTGTGTGTGTGTGTGTAGTATGGATAAAATCCACATCAATGTTTACATGGTCTAATATGTCACTATCGTGGCGTGCTGACGACGCGGAGATCACGTTCTTATCCCAGTCGGGTGTACTGTAGAGAATATTTTCTTAAATGGTTTCTCAATTCTATTTCATGCAAATGAGGATAAACAATCCACTAAAATACCTTTCTCATCCCTATTCCATTAGCGTAATGAATGTTATATGTATAACCGGAGTGGTTACAAAGTCGTGGTGAATAAAGAAATAATGAATACAATAATGTTATTGTGAGTAGTAATAACTTATAAACGCCTCGGTTAGCGTGGTTGGCTAAATAACTAGTTTGTGTTGCGCTAGACTGCCGAGGACGGGGACATTGAGGTTTTAATCTAGGTCGGGTGCGCTGGGGTGGGTTTTTCCTAAATGGTTTTCCACTCTCACTCCACGCTAATGCCAATTAACTTCCCTATAAATTCAACCTTCCCAATTCCTAATCCATTAGCGTAATTAGTACTTAAGCGTAACCCGAACGGTTAGTAAGACGCGGTACTAAAAGATAATAATATAATAATAATGTAATAATTAAGTATTAATGGGACATTTGTTGCTAAAATAATACTCTGACGCTTTATTGTATAAGTATATTAAATAGTTATAGGTGTTTATTTCCTAAGCAAGTGATATTTTAACTTAACATAACTTAAAATCTAAACTTTTTTTATAATAAGGTTGTAAAAGAATAAAATTTCATGAACTAAACTAGAAGTAATCTTACTCTATTTCACTAGTTCAAAAAATGAGCTCTAAAAATTAATAATACCTGTCTAAATTACCTCAAAAATAACTTCTTTATAGAATTAAGGAGCTTATGTTTAAAGTTCAAACATGTAAACCTGGCATCAAATTAAAACATTATTTAAAAACAAAGTGATTTTCAAACGTAGAAATACCTCCAAGGAGCGTAATTAGTTTTAATCCAATAATTGAATAATTACATTTCCTGAAATGTATATAATTCAGGAATTTTATACAAGCTATTTCACACGGGTTTCTCAACTTGGCTTAATCTGTCTGAAACCATTGACCTTGAAATGGGAGGCTAGCTTACTTATTTTACTAGTTACAATGATATCAAAATAAACACATTTCCTACAGAACAAATATGGGAACCAAACAGATAAGAACATATAAATGCTATCGATTGTGTAGCAAAGAAGGAAGTGCCTTATTTCCTGTTTAGTCACATCTTCATGATTGCTAAGTTGAAATACTTTGTTAGTTTTTTGTAAATTTCTGTAACGGATACTTCAGGATCTATGGCATAGAGCCAAAAGTACGGATCCATATTATATTGTTAAAGTAAAATTAAATTGTGTGCATTTCAGTCTAAATAACTTGTGTTGCTAATATTTGTGATATTAATTATTGTAAGTACTACAACAAACAATTCTCGATTGAATTTGAAAGGAGTAGATATCAGCTATGTCAATAACTGTTTAAAAACAATTTAATTTTTGGGAAACAAAATTTAAGTCTAAATATTTATATTGTTTTCTAAGCATTGTATTTATTTGTCAAATATTAATTGAAAATCCAAAATAAACACAGTTTTTAAATTAATACTTATTTCTATACATCATCAATTTATACAGTAATATCTAGTTTAAGGCTATATCTGCCAATCAATAACTTTTCAAGTATTTATAATATAAAGAACGTACTTTGATAGAACATCAATTAGATTACTTGGTACAACTTCTTTGTCAAATTGAACAATATAAATTAAGAATCATAAAGTGAAAATAATTTATTCAAAGAGAAAACTATTATATCAAGGAATTAATCAATTAAACCATGCACAATAACATTTCTATAAAATCATCATAGGGATTGTTAAATATCAAAATTACTTTCCATAAACAGGTAAAGATGTAATCGCTACGAACCAATATCAAGCAGTAGCAGAAAAAACTTAATAAGCAATAAAAATATAAAATTGGCAAACTGAGTGGATTAGAGCTTATAATACAACTAAAAGTTTAACAATGAACCCATCAATCGAATAATCAATTATATTAGTAACAGCCTAAAAATGTTGACAAAGAATTTAAAATTTTGATTGATAGAAAGCTAAATAAGTGACTAGATTATTATTTGTGAAACTTCCATATATAAAAAACAAATGACAGTATAAATACAACATGAAACGTATTAAAATGAAAGTTGAGATATAACAAGATATATAATTTCACCAATTATAAATGAATGTATGAATTAATGTTAAAAATTTGACTTGGATATCAAGTTTTTAACATTAATTCATACATTCATTTATAATTTGTGAAATTATGTATCTTGTTTTAGCTCAACTTTCATTTTAATATGTTTCATTATGTATTTATGTTGTCAGTTGTTTTTTATATATGGAAGTTTTACAAATAATAATCTAGTTAATTATTTAGATTTCTATCAATCATCTTTTTAAATTCTTTATCAACATTTTTAGGCTGTTACTAATATAATTGATTATTCGATTGATGGGTTCATTGTTGAGTCTTTAGCTGTAATATTAAAAGCTCTAATCCAATCAGTTTGCCAATTTTAAATTTTTATTGCTTATTAAGTTAATCTTTTTTCTGCCACTGCTTAGTATTGGTTCGTAGGGATTACATCTTTACCTCTTTATGGAAAGTAGTTTTTTATATTTAACACTTCATATGATGATTTTATATAAATGTTTTTATTCATGGTTTAATTGATTAATTCCTTGCTATAACAGTTTTCTCTCTGAATAAATTATTTTCATGTTATGATTCTTAATTTATATTGTTCAATTTGACTAAAGAATTTGTACCAAGTAATTTAATTGCTGTTCTATTAAAGTGCGCTCCTTATATTATAAATTACATATTTCTCCTTACTACAATAAAATTAATATAGCCAAAAAAAAATTCAAGTATGTTATTTGTTTGTCAGAAATATACTATGGCCCCTGAATCTTTAGTTCACAGTTCTAAAATTAGCCAAGTGTGAGATTTTTCCAAATTAATGTAATTGCGTGATAAATAATATACAAATTAAAGCGAGTCTCTGTTTTAGATTGAGCATTTGGCATTTCATCTGTTTTTCTGTCTGATTGGACCTTTGTTATTTGATAGCTGAAGTGTGTGGATCAACTTGAACAAAAATGTATCAATGATATTTTTAAACCTAGGTTAAACAATGTATGTGCACTCAGTTTATCCATAAATGTAGCAGTCTTGCCTTGACGGACTATACTATAACCTTATCAAGCTACCTCGTAGTAGAATAATGTAGGGTAAACTTGCTGCCTTACAGGGTAGACTAAGGTTATAGAGTTTTTAGATATTGTTAGACCTTTAAAGATGATGGCCACTCAAATATGTCTGCAATAATAAATGCCAAATGCCTAAACAATTTTAACTAAATTTGGCATATACATTATTTAAACATAGCCGAAACAAAGTATTACAAGAGTTTTCTTCTTGGTTATCCATTTTAATGTGACCTCCACTAAAAAATCTGCCTATTTGCTCCATGATAATTGCCAAATGCATTGGCGAATTTTAACGAAGTTTGGCAGGGAAATTATTTCAATCAAAGCCTAATGACTTTACAAGTTTTATCAATCTTGATATTTTAAATATGATATCTCAAATGTTTATAGTTCAACAACTCATCTCAAGTGATTTGAACTTAATATTCTAAGCAATCTATCAAGACACTTGGTGTGAATTATTTTACAATATTGATGTATATTTCAATGCTGCGTAAATTGCATAAACAACGGTTATTCTCAAATAATTTAGTGTAATATTGAATAGAATATTCATAAGTTTTCTGTCTAACTTCTTCAGTAAGGGAAATTATCAATTACAGTCAAGGAGAGATTATAAGAGACATTTCAACTTGAAATCCAAAGAGAAGTCTTAATACTGTAGTAATGATAAGAATTCTTAACAGGATGTACTTAGAATTTTCTAAATATAAGCAGTGAGGTATCTTACTTATTGAACTATTTGCTTTAACATGGCCATAGTATATTGTATCAATTGCATATTGATAAAAAGAAAAATAATTCCAATACAAATTCAAATTCATTAGTAAAGGCAATTTAGAAGATCACCTACAATCTTTGTTTAAATTCTGTATTCAATACCACTGTATATTTCTATTTCCAGTGATATCAATTACAAAAATGTTTTAAATATTTCCAGAAATGTAGGTTCAATTTTTACATTAAAAAAACCTATGCTCCAAAGCGTATAATAAATCTCAAATCTTAATGTTTAGTTTAATATATATTTCCGAGTGTGTTAATTTCTATTTATCAGAACTGATGCAATGAAACCGTATCTGCAAGGCTACTTCAGCTTGATCCTGATTTGTCTGACATCACTTTTTGTACAAGGGGAGTCAAGAGAAATACCTCAAGATCAGGATTGTGAGTGGATTGAAGACGACGGAAATAATAATTCTTCTCAAATAAGTGTAAATGGCACCAATAGTGATCGCAAAAAACTGTGTTTCAAGCTTGGGAATCTGCAGGTATATTGTTTTATTAGTTGTCTCAGCTTATTTTTTCTTATATCATAAATAATAACGCCTCATGATCATTAAGTGTAAATAGTATTTCTTCCAATTTTGAGTCAATGTTTAATGTGTCCTTAAAAATTAACAAACATATAATACGTCATGTTTGAATACTGTCAAATGTTTAAAATAATATCAACTTTGTTCAGAATAGGTATTTATTTTATCAAATAAATATAATAGTGTGATGTATTCTAGAATCCTAGGTGTAAACGTATTTTTTTTCATGTTCCATATTACTTAGTAAATATATTTTATTATTATTTAGCACCGAGTCTTACTAACGTTCGGGTTATACGCTAAGTAACTAACACGCTAATGGATTAGGAATTGGGAGGTTGAATAGAGAAGTGAACCGCATTTGCGTGATGATTTAGGAAACGTAGTGTGAAACATATTTTTTTCATGTTACCATATACTTAAATATCATACATATAGCAACAATGACATATAATTAGTTACTATAAGAATACACCAAACTGGGCCGATAATCAATAAATTTTAAATTAATATAAGAAAAATCTAACTCAATGCTATATAAAAAAACACTATATCATGTTATAAACAATCTGTGCCTTTTAAACGTGAATAGAGTTTCTACCTATCGTTGAAGGAGGCCTGTATTAACGTATCTAAATAAAATATAAACTAAATCGTACATGTATATAATCTCTAAAAATGTATAAACATATCTTCAAGTAGGCCTACTACGATCATGAAAGAGACTAAAAATAATCTTTAATATTTAAATGAGTACTAAAATATCTAAGTTATTTTTAAGACCATCTAAATCCTTTAACTTCAAAGTATATATTTTAGATATATAATATTGGCTTTATTCAAGAGTTGTAATATATAGCAATTGATTCCTATTATATTTAATTAGTAAAATGTTAACTACTTTTAAAAAAAATAGCAAATATCTATCTAAAACAAACTACCTATAACATCTAACATTCTGAACAACAAATCATTGAAATTTTTATGTTAACTCTTTTTCTTACTGTAATTTAAAATATAAGGGAAATCTATTCGTATACTAATATATACAAAGTAGTCTAAAATGTGTCTTTTAAACGTTTAAAATGGCGCTAGCAGCGTCTTAGTGACTTCGGGTGACTAGCACGATTTAAAGAAAAAATTAGTAGAATAATATGTAGTAAGTATTCGTTTGTTAGCTACTTTATTTTTAAATATAAAAACTTTAAATCTGAATTGAAGATGTATACGAAAACTGTTTGTGATTGTATGCCGGAAATATCTACAATGAAGTAGGCGTCCACACATGATATTTTAAATTCAAATTTTGACTATATTTGGCCATGTATAGAATATGGTTTGTTGAAAAATGTTTTGATACACTAAACAACCTAATATTTAGAATTTAGTGAAGACATTGATTTTAATTCGTATGAGCCTCTAATCCCAAAATAAAAATCCTTACTATCTGTTTTGGTGCTTGTGTGAATGTATGTGATGTTCTCTAAAACTCGAAAGATTCCGTTAACAGGTACAAGTGCTGCACAATCCTAAGATAGGCAAAGACTTGAAGGACGAAGGTTTTTGGAATCTGCAGCTAAGACATTCAAATGGGAAATCAACTCCTCAATACCGTCAACGTTCGCAGTTGATTCAGAGTTATTCTGAGGGTAAGATATTTACGTTTGAATAGTTACAAATTACAGAGTTATTTTTAGTGTTGCTTGTGTTAGTTAAAAATAACTAAAATCATGTATTACAGGAAGTGTACCACATTTTCATGGAAGGAGAGTGGAAAACCACAGTACACATGACCGGGATCGAGCCCCGATCTCCCGTTCAGGGTTTAGTCAACACACTAGAATGAATTACTGCTAGATGAACTTAGAACTAGGTTATATGATTTATCACTGTGGTTTTGACCTCCTCTCTCCACGCTAATACAGGGGGAATCCTCAAGGAACTCTTCAGTCTTACTTGGACTGATTGTCAAGAGAGTTCAAATCCCGGCTTTGTGTATTGTGGTTCTTATCCTGAATTACTTACTATTATACCTTAGCTAAAATGCGGGTACAAATCATCCGAATTCTTTTCATCTCCCCTATCTCATTATTATAAATATGTGGATATCCCGGATGGGTAGTAATAAGTAATACGTGGTACCCATATAAACTTTACTTCAAACTACCTCACCCCTTGTCGATTCATAAAATAGAAGCCGGTGATTGCCCTAGTGAGTCCAACATATTAGCTCCTAGTGGCGTGTCTGTCTTCATAACTAAGGGTCCCATGTTCAATTCCCGGTATGGCCGAAAATGTATCATTGGTGAAATGTGGGTTTCCTCTTTCACAGTGATAATTAACTGCCAGGGCTGGATGTTGTGTATGTTCTAAATTTAATTATTTATAAGTCTGTGCTGATATAATTGGTTCGGTTCAGAAAGTGCTACGATTAAAATACCAAATAAATTAAATAAATGAAAAAAATTATAGGTTATACACCTTTTAAACCTATGGTCCGGAATCGACTCCCCGACTACTCCAAAACTTAAACATCACCTAAATTAGGCCTCTCCTTCTCACAGCTATGTATTAACGGCTGGAAAACAGATTGTTGTCTATGTTATAAAATTAGATCATTTTACTAAGAGTAGTGTAATGATGATATACAGGGTGTGGCGGAACAATTAGACGATCTATCCTGAGGAGATCCATGGACAACGTGCTGAAGTTTTTGCCTGATATTCATTGGAGCTTACATGAGTGACATATCTAAAAAAAGTGTACTATGTAATTCGCTTTTATTTGCGAGTGAATATTTACTTTTCAATTAAACTGTTAATTTTCAGTTTACTCAACGTCTAATTGTGTTGGCCCCATAATTAGAAATTGCACATGAATTACCAAGGTAAAAAAATTAATTGTAGTATTAATAAAAATGTTAAAAAGTAATATTTACATTTCAGTGATCCCAGAAACTGTGATTTCAAGCTATAAATATTTCGAGAAAGTCGGCTATTATAAACTGTATTACGATGAAATGACCACCTGGAACAAATCTTTGGAAAGCTGTGCTAAAGACGGGGCCCACTTGGCCGTCATCAACTCACTAGAAGAAGCTGTCCGTCTCCGTGACATGTTTATTTCTCATATTATACTACTACCACTACAATACTTACAATCGTATGAATATATGGTTATTCGAACGCAAAGTGACAACATTCAAACATTTTCAAGCTACGTTGGAATAAGATATGATGATAACATCGGCGACTTCGTCTCTATATTTGGTAAGCGACTATACTCATTTTATTTTTGTTTGTCCTAATATGTTTGAAACTCTCACAATAAAGGGTATTGCCGATAACGGCGAGCTAGATCAGAGGTTCTCAAACCATGGTGCGCGTACCACCGGTGGTGAGTACAGTTATTCCTGGTGGTACGCCGTGAGAAACCAAAACAAAACAAGCAAATTAAAGTTGTAAAAAGATAAGGTCTCATCAAATCTTATAAATATATTATGGCCAAGTCCACCCGAAATGAAAAGAGATTCAAACAGGGGTTGGAAGGGAAGACTAATTAATTAATATATGTATATATATACACACACAAGTCCTTTTATATAGTGAATCTTGAGACCAGCCTTGGATCTGCCTTGGTGGCGTAGTTAGCCAACGCACTAGTTTAATGGTGAGAATAGACTGCCGAGGACGGGGAGCTCAAGGTTCGAATCTTGGTCGGATGAACTGGGTGTGTTATTTCCTAAAAGGTTTTCCACTCTTCCTCCACACAATTGTGGGATCCCTTCCTCTAAATTCAACCTTCCCAATTTCTAGCCCATTAGCGTAATTAATAGTTAAGCGTATAATCCAAACGAGTAGTAAAACGGGTGGTGCTTATAATTTAATTTTTAATTATAATTTGATACTTGTGCACCATTATACCTATCGATCGAGTAGAAATGTTAAAATAATGACAAATAAAAACTCTTACTGTGCGAATGGTGTTATATCTCTGGGCACTATTAATAATGTAACTAAATAGAAGTTTGAAGGTGCATTGAGAAGGGAGATTATAAAACAGGTGTACCAAGTATAACTAGAGGTAAGGTCACTGATGGGTGGATGCTCGGACGGGGTGTTGGAGTAACTAGTGACCTTACCGCTGTCGACAAGAAAGAGTAAAAGAGGTTAAAGGACGAGGCTATGAACAGACTCAAGTTCAAATGGCCAATAGATAAGATAAGTTAAATAGTAAATACTGAGAATTATCTCGGCTGTACTCCAAATTACGGAAATTATTGGGGTGGTACGCCATTCAAATGTTTGGGAACCACTAAGCTAGCGGTTCAAATCCTAGTCTGGTTTACTTTGGGTATTTGTTTCTTAAATGTTATCCACTCTACCTCCAGACAAATTTTGGTTATAAATGTATTAAATTCAACCTTTCACATCCCTAAAACACCAGCGTAATTAGTACCGACATTATCGCGAGCTCTCAGATACGACAATCATCCGCGACCCAGGAGAATTGCTGTGCCTAGGGATGTGAAAAAATTATCAATACTTAACTAATATCGATATTTTCATTTCGATAGTAGTATTTTTTTATTCGTTACTTTTTTTACGATATTTTCACTGATAATAGTACTCACACTTCGGCATCGAATCGTTATCGAAAGAAACAACTTTTTTGTTATCTCCACTCGTGCTTGGATTAAATGTTTACTTTGGTTAAAGAAGGGTACAAAATAGATTGAAAACATATATTACTAATCAAACTAGCTATTAAATAACTTTACAACAGCTACATTTTCACAGACATTTTGAAAGCTGGTATGGTAAAATCTTTTATAATATCAATCATACAATACTATCTATCATACCTTCCAAGTTCCAAAACATAACATAGACGCGATAAACCTAAATATACTATAATATAGTTAAATCATTATAATTTTCAGTCTTTAAACAATTATGAAAATAGAAATATAATAATAATTATTATAACTATGCAAAAGTCTAAATTACTACTTGATAAAAAAAACCTTTTTCCAAATTAATATCTCGATACCGATACTTACTGCCATCGATAATTTTCTTTCGATACTGGAACGCTATCGATATTTTTCTTAAGATACTTTGAATCAGTAGAGTATATATACTTCTATTTCGATACCAGATCCCTAGACTTGTGCTGCCAATATTATAATACAAGATTATAATCTTAAATCGAAATTACAATGAATATCAACACACAGGCTGTAAATCTTTATAATTACGACACTGTGCATATGAAGGGGACCTACGATTTAAATAAGTCGAAAATGACACTTTGACGTGAGAATCGAATCCGGGTTCTTTGGGTTAGTGCACCTATGCTCGACCACTGATCCATCCAGAACTCGTCCCATTCTCAGGTCATTCTTAACTTGAGGCTGAGTCTGTGATGGAATTGTGGTGTCCGTCAGCACATATGAGCTAAGCCAAGCCAAAGGTTCCGGCTTCTATTCCCGTGTCCATGTGTTATTTTTTCAATTGATTAAATAATAATATAATATAATAATAATTATTATTATTATTTATTATTATTATTATTATTATTATTATTATTATTATTATTATAAGCAACGCGTCTTACTAACCGTTGAGTTGTATACACTTACGCTAATGTGTAATGGTAGGGTGAATGTGAGATGAAATGGAGGACCTACAGTTTAACGTGGGATCCGAACCACGTGGAGGCCTGGCATTCCTCACATTCACAAGTTGTGTTTAATACACGTCTTGTCAGAGGTGAAGGAAGGGTTTTGGCAATCAGATAAATCTGTGCCGGGATAGAGGATTGAACCCCGAACCCTCAGCACTATAAGTCTGACACCTTACCCATAGACCACCACGTCACCTGATTTAAATTAATCGATTAATTGTTGCCCTCTTCATACGAACAGTGTCGTAACTAATATGATTAGCAACCGGTTTGTTGATATTCATTACTTTTAAATAGAAAGGTCTGATGATTTTCCAACAGATGACAGCACTAGTTAAATTTGAGCTAAAATGTTAATTTCCCCTGTATCCTTTGTATATATACATATTATTCAGAAGTATTTATTCTAGTTTTTTTCCCAAATATTGTCACAGATGAGCCATTGTCGGCGACCGGATTCACAGATTGGGGTCCATATTCTCCATCTGATGAGGTGGACTCAGAAACAGGCTGCGTCACCCTTACAAAGGGTGGCAGCATGAAAAATGTCAACTGCAACATCGCCCTGCCTTATTTCTGCGAGTATGAAATGGTCTACTGACACAACACCGTCACGCAAAGTGTCATAAATACAGCATCACATTTTTTTTATGTAAGAGTTCCCTTTTAATTGTCTGTAATGTAAACTTATAAAAGTGTAACAATATTATGGATAGATTGGCTATTTTATCTACTTAATTTTTTAACAATGTACTTTTAAATATAATTAGCCCTACATTCCTACTAATCATATGTGTCTTTTTTTTAACAAGGAAAATGTTAAAATGGTGTAACCTGTTGTGTTGCAAAATTTGTTTACTCCACATCATGTAATTAGATTGATATAATGAAGCTGTAGATAATATTTAAAAGTATGATAATTCAAATATATAAAATTATAATAAACAGCTGCAAAATAATTGCTAATGTATAAGTAAAATTAATAAAATTTATTTTCAGTAAGATGATAAACTATATAACTTTTTGGTTTTATTAACACCACGTCTTTCTAATTTTTTCAGTTTATAAAAATATGGTAACTGTACTCTTAGGGGGTAGGGATGAGTAAGGAAGAATTATAGAGTTAAAATGCAAGCATTAGCATGCAGAGAGATTGGGAAACCATTTAGAAACCCAACCTCAGTAGACATGACACAGATTCGAACCCTGATCTCCTCGTCAATCTTGAGTGTTCAAATAAAACTTATTATAAAATATATTAATGTCTAAAATGTATTAATTTGTGAGAAACATTCCATCATCTTTATTAAGTTATATATATCATGAAACAAATTAGTAGCGGTAGTACTGATGGACACGTGGACAAAGGTGTTAGTCTTGTCTAATCTGATTTGTTGGTGATGTGATGTTCAAGGTTCGAATCCCAGCAGATGAATATTTTTTTCCCTAAATGATTTACTCTAGCTCCACTCAACTGTGGGTACATTTTCTATAAATTGTAACATCATCTTCTCTACCCTATTTGTGTAAACATGCGGGTAGGCTAAAGGGTAGTAAGACGTAGGGCAAAAAAAGAAATTTGTAAGATTGGTTTATTAAATCTTATAGTTTTATAGCATAGTTTAAATAGAAAACCAAGAACTAACTTAACCTTATAAAGCAAAGTCCTTACTAATGTGTTGCTTATTTTTATAATACACCTTGGTATTAATTTGAATAATATTATCGGTTTGATATTTTTTTATCGCTCGTAAAAAACCAATAAAGTGTCTTGGAATGATCCGAGTAAGTGGTGTACAAGAAAAGGAGGCAAAAGTTTTTGCTATCGAATGTAAGACATTATTTGTGGAATCAACAAGAATAAATAGCAGATTAAATACAATAACAACTGTCAGATATGAAGTCTGTAGCTAACAATTATAATAATTGTACAAGTTGCAGCAATAAGCCAACTACTGAGTCAAGGTGGCTGCGTTATCTGATAGCTCGTGATCTTAATAAAATCACACATTTGTAGCCGACGATTTCCACACGTCCATAATAGACTCTGCCTTAAGATATGAGTGAAGAATGACCCTGGGCACGGGACGAACCTGGTTGGCTCAGTGTTCAGAGAATTGGCGTACTAAGCCAAAGGTTCTGGGTTCGATTACCATGTCATTTTTTCAATTTTCATAATATTATACAGGTAGGCTTACTACCCTTTATCCACCCATGCTTTAAACTTACCTACTTACTCAAAACATTATGTTTAACTATGAAAAGTTTGTAATCATACACAAAGTTCTTAACTTCATTGCTATTTAATACAAGGTTGTGAATGGTTGTGTTAGGAGAAGGGAATTAGTGGTAAAATAGTAGTAGCCCGTTGCTAATATAGGCTAATGTTAATGTTGGTTACATAAAATAAGTCTTGATTTTTCTACTAAAAATTAATAATTTAAAATTTCAATGTATTATGGAGAGCCAACTAGCAACTAACATTTCCAAAACTAATATGTGTTTGTGTGTAATACAGATTAATTATTTTAACCATAAAAATATATGATTTAATTTGTTCTTAAGTAACTTTTAAGGAATCTTTCTGGTGTGCTAACATGATTCGTGTGTGATTAAGCAATTACCCATCTAAATATATTTGTATATGTTTATTTCTTGGACAAGTCATTTGAATGGAAACACATATTTGAAGATAAGTACTTTCTTATAATAAAGTTGAAACAGAATTTTTTTTTGTAACAAAACTACAAAGTATATAACTTAATTTCGCTTGTTTAAAAGATTAAACTACTGATATAATAACGCCTTTCTAATTTCCCTCAAAACAACGGCTCCATGGTAGCAAAAGCATTTATTGACAAGCTCAAACATTTTTGCCAGGAATCAAATTGAAAAATGTAAAGAATAAGAGATTTCTTAGCGGGGAAATAATCTATGATTTCTGACAATCATAATTTGGCCAAATAATATTTTTACCATCTGTTTTATAGGAATAGCTCGTCTGAGTTATCGACACGGTTTTTATTATATTTTAATTGTCGCTAGATGTCGACTCTTTCACCAGTGCTAATTTTTAATTAACTCTCAATATTATTAAACCTTCCCGTTTCACCCCTCCCGCTTTTCCCCCTCTAGGTCACTGACCGTTTGCCAAAACGTCGTTTTTCTATCTCGCAGAAACACGTGTGTACACAGTGAGTATCTGAATACATTCTCATCGGCTCTAACAATTTATAAAATATTATTTCCGTCCTCATCACTCATCAAGGATTTTAGCCATATTAATATCGCAGGTATGAGATACAATCCAATTAATTGATCAAAGATTAGTCATTCTTAATTTATAATAAAATATATTGTTAGTTTTCTATTACCCTGAGCACCATTCTTATTTACAATTTCCGTTAAAATGTATTTTATAAACTTTAATTATTTGTGATCTTTTTGATTTTAAATTAGTGATAAGTAATTATTACACCTAAATACACCTTAGTTTATACATTTGTTTATACTTCTCTTCTATAGCTATTAATCTAGTGGATTATTGAAAAATTAACTTAAATTATTACAATTAATTTAATCAAAATCCATATATAACGGAAATCACATTTTTTTGCGGTTTTATATAATAATAAATGGTACGGCACACATATCACAGACTTTATCCCGCTTTTATCTTTAAATAGACATTTACTAAAAATTCCTAGGATTTCTGAAACGAAACAATAGGTCTATAGATTACATTGTTGTTGTAGAAACACTGCACCAAAGATCATAAATGAAATAATACACATTGTCACACACTAAATTGCATTAGGAACTAAGCAGTGCTTAGTAAGCACATTATTACAGATAATTTGAGAGAAGATAACATCTTTGTCCACTAAAGAGCATAATAATAAAATTCCTTTTCAAAAATCTGGATAAAAAATTATATATATATATATTTGTTTATAGATAAAAAAAAATTGGTTTTATATAATCTCAAATAGTTGCGGAGAAATTATACGAATTGGAAAATTTCGCCATGTAAAGTAACCTTAAAGTCATTTTCATAAATAAATTAAAACTGCCATCTGGTTTATAATGATAAACAATGTCCGGATAAAAAATGTAATTAAAATCATTATAAAAATTTTTCTCCAATTTCACTATTTTTTGCCGTTCATTAAATTACCCTTAATTTTAGGGCTGGATGTTTAATTCCAAATAGATCTCGAGAGGACCTTAAGAAAACCTCAGATACTAGGTTTGAGCCCGATCGGTATAATAGTTTCGGCTCTATCCTGAAGTACAGATGGATAGATTGACAGACGGCATTACGAAAAGCACTCATTTGATTTCATCATTTATTTTAGGTATTTAACATGCACATTATGTAAAACACTTATCCTATGATAGGAAAACCTCTTATCAAAATAATTTTACTAGCTATTTTCCTTGGTTGCTTTTATTATTATTCCTGATGGTGAGTGCATAGAGACTAGTAGACATATTATAGACATCAGTGAAATCTTTACAACACAATAAGTAGAAGAGATTAATTTTAGCTAATAATTAAAATTTAATCACTTTAGAAAATAATAATTTCATTGTATTTTATAAATATATAGCTGTTTTATCAACAAATATGTATGGGTTTTTACAAAGTTATAATCTATTTATTTTATATCAAATGTCACCTAATTTGAATAATCTATTACTATCATTATTAAGATTATTATTACATTTGTTAATTTAACTATCAATACTGGTTGCACACAATTTATATAAATGTGCTATACATATTATAATTTTTAATTTAAATTTATTCTCTCATTGATGATTTAATTATGATTTAAATAATCATAGTGTATTAAATTTATGATGGTCCAAGAAAATTATGCAATTATTTTTATAAAGATTATTTCAAAGTTGTTGACCCTTCAAACATCTTTGACCTTGAAAGAGAAGTTGATTCTACTTATTTAAATGACATCGGAAAGTCAACAGATAAGAAAATAAATATGGCTTTCATTTGAACAGATAAAGAGGATAAAGGGGGCATTTTTTCTTGCTTGGTCACATTTGTGTTTAAGTTGAAAGAGTTGACATTCTATCGAGAAATTTCTCTAACGGATCTTTCAGGATTAAACAAGAGAAACGTGTGCTGTATCTTGTGGTTTTAAAATAACTGTTGATTACATTGTTTGAGATTGCATCAATTTTAGGTAATATGAAAAGACAATTCTTCATTCTCTTAGAAATAAATGTTATATATATTAAAACAAAAGTTTTGTATCAGTTAATTTTTGGGAAACGAATAAAAGTGGAAATATATATTTTATATATATATATAGTTATTATATATTTATATATCAATGAAATAATTACATATTAGCATGTGCAAATTAAGACTAAATACTAATGTATACATTGACAATATGTCGAAATAAGTACCGTATTAATTGATTTATATGCATATTATAAAATATTAAAAAGTACTACAATCATAAAAATATATGAGCTTGTGTCTCTACAATTATGAATTGAATTTTCGGAGGATATCTTGTTATTTTGATATTTGACAAAAGGGAAACTAACTCATAATATATCTATATTGTACTTTAAATATGCATGATATATTATAATATCGTGTTATTTATACGTTGAAAACTATTCTGTTGTATACTCTCTGCCTCAATAGTTCAAAGTTTAGAAAAATTTAGTACCGCGTTTTACTACCCGATCGGATTATACTCTTACATACTAGCTACGTCGATGGGTTTGGGATTTAAGCAATTTATATTTACAGGAAGTGTACCCAAATTTGCATGGAGGAATAGTGAAGAACCAATTTGGAAAAAAACACATTACACCCACCCACGATTCGAACCTCGATACCCCGTCTTTGGCAGTCTTCTCTACCGCGAAAGTAGTGCGTTAAATCACGCGGCCACCGGAGCGGTTCACCTCTAAAATTAATATTGTTGGAGATTTCTCTAAATTATGTTCACGATGTTACTGCCCGTTTCTAATCACTGACGTTTTCCTACCCCAACCCCAGGATGGATATAGATTGGGGATCACGTGCATAAAGGATAGAAGGGACTTTGTTTTTTTTTAGAATTTTACTATAAAATAAATATAAAGTATAAAAGGAGTTGTTTCCATGGCTTTTTATGCCCTGTAGTCTCTACATGAATGATAGTCCGGAACTCTTAACGCGATCTTTACCAATAAGGATGACCCTGAAAAACAGCCCAAGATTGTTTCCTAGTAACCTTAAATTAAGTTTTTCAACAAGACTGTAACAAGAATACATCACGTCTAGATTGTAACAAGACTAGCCCCTAACACTCCTCAAACAAAACTGTAACAAGACTGTCACGTGTGTTTGTTTCTAAAAACTACACCCAGCTTTCACTACACAAGCGCATTTCGGCTTGGGGTTCATGGAATATGAAAATGACACCATTTCTTTCTCCCCTCTGCAAAACTACACATCTATACACTTCCACGTTAAACTACAACAATTGAAACTGTTGACTCCTAACTGACCAATAAATAATTAAAGTTTGGCCATTAAATTTTAGTACTAATATAATTATAAGCAAAAGAGAATTTCAATAAATATTCTAAAGTCGTTTGGGGAATTTTTTTGAACAATATACTACATTTTTTGTTTGAATTCCAAACTTAATACTACATTAACTTTTCAACAATTACAAAAAATTGTAAACATTACAAAAATTTAAGTTCAGTTACTATATTAGAAAACCTAGCAGTCGGTACAATCCTCGGTCCCAGCACAGATTTATCTGTTTACCAAACCCTTCCTTCACCTCTGACAAGACGTGTATTAATCACAACTTGTGAATATGTGGAATACCAGGCCTCCACCGTGGTTCGGATTCCACGTTAAATTGTAGCTCCTCCATTTCATCTCTCAATAACCCTACCATTACACATTAGCTTAAGTGGAAATAATCCGAACGGGTAGTAAGACACGGTGCTAATTATAATAATACTAATAATAATAATAATAATAATAATAATAATAATAATAATAATAATAATAATAATAATAATAATAGTAATAGTCCAATTTGGATGTCTTATCAATGTTTTATTTGATATATGTTTCTGAATGTGTTTCTCTATTTACCAGAACTGACGCAATGAAACCGTATTTCCATGGCATCTTCGCCGCGATCCTGATTTGTCTGACGTCCCTTATTTTACAAGGGGGGGCGAGAGAAATACCTCAAGAGCAGGATTGTGAGTGGATTGAAGACGACGGAAAAAATAATTCTTCTCAAATCAGTATAAATGGCACCAATAGTGATCGCAAAAAACTGTGTTTGAAGCTTGGGAATCTGCAGGTATATTGTTTTATTAGCTGCACCAGCTTATTACTTTCTCTCTATCTTACAGGTAGAGAAAGTATGGTGATCTTCAAAAAAATCGAACTCGAGATTTTGAAGAATTTTGACGTTTCATGACTTCCTGAATCCGAAAAAGTGGTTTTTGAATTTCCGTCTGTCTGACTGTCTGTTTGTACTTCCAACTAGAGCCTAAACTATTTTACCGATTGAGCTGAAACTTGATATCTAGGGTTTTCATAGGGTTGCCCCGAGGGGTTTTTGGAATTGGATATCTACCCCTAAAATTAAGGGTAGTTTACTGAAGGGAAAAAAGAGAAAAAGTCGATTTTCTCAAAATCGGCTCTAACGATTTTGATTAAATTTCATTTATGAACATTAATAAATATTACAAATAAGATGGCTACTCTCAATATTTCGGCAAAATGGCTTTAAGGGCTCCGGTCTGATGCGTCAATTAACATTTTTTATAATAGCTCCGAAACTATTTGAGATATGAAATTACTTAGCATTACAAATATGTATATATATTTATAATACAAATATTTTATTCGAAACAGATTTTTATAAAATCAATAATTTTCAATCTATACGCAATTATATATATATTTTTAGCTTTTTGGACATTAAAGCCTAAGTATTGCGATCGTAAAAAAAACTAACCTGAAATGTTGATGGATTTCGACGTCTCATGACCCCCTGAACCCTAAAAAATAGTCTTTGCAATGCCGTCTGTCTGTGTGTCTATTAAAACTTAAAATAAAGGGTAGTTTACTGAAGGACAAAAAGGGAAAAAGTCGATTTTCTCAAAATCGGCTCTAAGGATTTTGATTAAATTTCATTTATAAACATTAATAAATATTCCAAACAAAATGGCTACTCTCAATATTTCGGCAAAATGGCTTTAAGGGCTCCGGTCTGACGCGTCAATTAACATTTTTTTAAATAGCTCCGAAACTATTTGAGATATAAAATTACTTAGCATTACAAATATGTATATATATTTATAATACAGATATTTTATCCGAAACATATTTTTATAAAATCAATAACTTTCAATCTATACGCAATTATATGAATTTTTTTAACTTTTTGGACATTAAAGTTTAAGTATTGCGACCGTAAAAAAAAACTAACCTGAAATGTTGATGGATGTCGACGTCTCATGACCCCCCGAACCCTAAAAAATAGTCTTTGCAATGCCGTCTGTCTGTGTGTCTATAAAAACTTAAAATTAAGGGTAGTTTACTGAAGGGCGAAAAAAGAAAAATTTGGTTTTCTCAAAATCTGCTCAAATGATTTTGATTAAAATTTGTATCTAGGCGTTGATTAAGATTATAAATAGACTGGCTATTTTAATTTCCTATGAAAATGATTTTTAGGGTACTTTACAGAAGCGTTAATTTCCGTATCACCACAACTATTTGAGAAACTAAACAACTTATCATTGCAAAATTGTAGGACTATTAGAAATAAAAAACTTTTATTTGACATAAATTTTTATAAAAGCAACAGTTTCTGAGATATTTGCAAATATATTAATACAATTTTGTGAGCTTTAGTTGTAAACATATACTACTTAAGTCTTAACGCAATAATTCTCCAATGCCATAGAGTAATTAAATATAAGTATCTAAAAAAAAGTATGTTATTTTTCCTTAAAGCTCTTAGGAGAAATGTTTGCACAGCAATGATCTATCTCCATTTTAGACTCAATAGTCAATATTTACATTTTTTATTGGTCAAAATGTATAAATGAATAATTAAATATCAATGCGATGACTTGAAGATCTGCAACACCTTATAAAATTTTAAAATATTAACCAGAAATCGAAATTGTATTACGAAGTGTTGACCCTTGTGGAAGACATTAAACTGTTTGAAATGCTCTTAGGTGGACAAAGATGCGCCTCTTTTCTCATTGATTATATATCATTGTATATTATTTTATGCGTGTTCTTATGTGGAGTGGTGATGATATAATGTACATTATTCCGTTCAGAAATCTTGTGAGTTTATAGAAAGAGAGAGAAAGTCTGTGCGGTGCTCCGTACCATTTATTTTTTCTTATATCATAAATAATGAACGCCTCATGATCATTAAGTGTAAATAGTATATTCTTCCAATTTTGAGTCAATGTTTAATGTGTCCTTAAAAATTAACAATCATATAATACTGTCAAAATGTTTAAAATAATATCAACTTTGTTCAGAATAGGTATTTATTTTATCAAATAATATAATAGTGTGATGTATTCTAGAATCCTAGGTGTAAACGTATTTTATTTTCATGTTCCATATTACTTAGTAAATATATTTTATTTTATTTATTATTTAGCACCGCGTCTTACTACACGTTCGGGTTATACGCGTAAGTACTAATTACGCTAATGGATTAGGAATTGGGAAGGTTGAATAGAGGAAGTGAACCCGCATTTGCGTGGAAGGAGAGGGGGGAAACATTTAGGAAAAGCCACCCCCAGTTCACTTGACCGAGATTCGAACCTCGATCTCCCCGTCCTCGGCAGTTGGGCTCATCACGACTAGCACGTTAGCCAACTACGCAACCGAGTAGGGTTAGTAAATATACATACATATAGCAACAATGACATATAATTAGTTACTATAAGAATACACCAAACTGGGCCGATAATCAATAAATTTTAAATTAATCTAAGAAAAATTCTAACTCAATGCTATATTAAAAAAACACTATATCATGTTATAAACAATCTGTGCCTTTTAAACGTGAATAGAGTTTCTACCTATCGTTGAAGGAGGCCTGTATTAACGAATCTAAATAAAATATTAACTAAATCGTACATAGTAATAGTAATCTCCTAAAAAATGTATAAACATATCTGTCAAGTAGGCCTACTACGATCATGAAAGAGACATAAGAATAATCTGTTAATTTTAAAATGAGGTACTAAAATATCTTGTATTTTTAAGACCATCTAAATCCTTTAACTTTCAAAGTATATATTTTAGATAATATAATAATTGGCTTTATTTCAAGAGTTTGTAGATGTATAGCAGATTGATTTCCTATTATATTTTAATTAGTAAAAATGTATAACCTACATTTAAAAAAATAGCAAAATATCTATCTTAAACAAACTATCCCTATAACATCTAAAAATTCTAGAACAACAAAATCATTGAAATATTTTATGTTAGCTCTTTTTTTTACTGTTATATTTATAAAAAATATAAGGGAAATCTATTCGTATACTAATATATACAAAGTAGTCTAAAATTGTGTCTTTTAAACGTTTGAAATGGCGCTACCAAGCGCCCTTTTAAACGTTTGAAATGGCGCTACCAAGCGCCTTAGTGAACCTTCTGGTGACTAGCACCGATTTAAAGAAAAAATTAGTAGAATAATATGTAGTAAGTATTCGTTTGTTAGCTACTTTATTTTTAAATATAAAAACTTTAAATCTGAATTGAAGATGTATACGGAAAACTGTTTGTGATTGTATGCCGGAAATATCTACAATGAAGTAGGCGTCCACACATGATATTTTAAATTCAAATTTTGACTATATTTGGCCATGTATAGAATATGGTTTGTTGAAAAATGTTTTGATACACTAAACAACCTAATATTTAGAATTTAGTGAAGACATTGATTTTAATTCGTATGAGCCTCTAATCCCAAAATAAAAATCCTTACTATCTGTTTTGGTGCTTGTGTGAATGTATGTGATGTTCTCTAAAACTCGAAAGATTCCGTTAACAGGTACAAGTGCTGCACAATCCTAAGATAGCCAAAGACTTGAAGGACGAAGGTGTTTGGAATCTGCAGCTAAGACATTCAAATGGGATATCAACTCCTCAATACCGTCAACGTTCGCAGTTGATTCAGAGTTATTCTGAGGGTAAGATATTTACGTTTGAATAGTTACAAATTAAAGAGTTATTTTTAGTGTTGCTTGTGTTAGTTAAAAAACTAACATCATGTATTACAGAAAGTGTATCCACATTTTCATGGAAGGAGAGTGGAAAACCACAGTACACATGACCGGGATCGAGCCCCGATCTCCCCGTTTCAGGCTGTTTAGTGCAACACACTAGAATGAATTACTGCTAGATGAACTTAGAACTAGCGTTATATGATTTATCACTGTGGTTTTGACCTCCTCTCTCAACGCTAATACAGGCGGGTATCCTCAAGGAACTCTTCAGTCTTACTTGGGACTGTATTGTCAAGAGAGTTCAAATTCCGGCTTGCTGTATTGTGGTTACTCTATCCTGAATTACTTACTATTATACCTTAGCTAAAATGCGGGTACAAATCATCCGAATTTCTTATTCATCTTCCCTATCTCATTATTATAAATTTTACTTCAAACTACCTCACCCCTTGTCGATTCATAAAATAGAAGCCGGTGATTGCCCTAGTGAGTCCAACACATTAGCTCCGTAGTGGCGTGTCTGTCTTCATAACTAAGGGTCCCATGTTCAATTCCCGGTATGGCCGAAAAATGTATCATTGGTGAAATGTGGGTTTCCTCTTTCACAGTGATAAATTAACGGCTGGGGGCTGGATGTTGTGTATGTTCTAAATTTAAGTTAATTTATAAGTCCTGTGCTGATATATTCGGTTGATTCAGAAAGTGTGCTATCTAGTAAAGATAATGTAAGTGTAATACCAAAATAAATGCAAATAAATGAAAAAAAATCATAGGTTTTAAACCTTTTAAACCAATGGTCCCGGAATCGGCTCTCGACCTAGTCCAAAACTTAAACATCACCTAAATTAGGCCTCTCCTTCTCACAGATATGTATTAACGGCTGGAAAACAGATTGTTGTCTATGTTATAAAATTAGATCATTTTACTAAGAGTAGTGTACTGATTATATACAGTGTGTGACGGAAGCAATTAGACGATCTATTCTGAGGAGATCCATGGACAACGTGCTGAAGTTTTTGCCTGATATTCATTGGAGCTTACATGAGTGACAATATCTACAAAAAGTGTACTATGTAATTCGCTTTTATTTGCGAGTGAATATTTACTTTTCAATTAAACTGTTAATTTTCAGTTTACTCATCGTCTAATTGTGTTGGCTCCATATATTATAAATTGCACATGAATTACCAAGGTAAAAAAATTAATTGTAGTATTAATAAAAATGTTAAAAAGTAATATTTACATTTCAGTGATTCCAGAAACTGTGACTTCAAGCTATAAATATTTCGAGAAAGTCGGCTATTATAAACTGTATTACGATGAAATGACCACCTGGAACAAATCTTTGGAAAGCTGTGCTAAAGACGGGGCCCACTTGGCCGTCATCAACTCATTAGATGAAGCTGTCCGTCTCCGTGACATGTTTATTTCTCGTATTACCACTACCACAATTACTACTCACGACGAGGAAATCTATGGTTATTACAACCGCAAAACTGTTGTACACAAACCCAAACATTTTCAAGCTTACGTTGGAATAAAATATGATGATAACATCGATGACTTCGTCTCTATATTTGGTAAGCGACTATACTCATTTTAATTTTGTTTGTCCTAATATTTTTAAACTCTCACAATAAAGGGTACTGCCGATAACGGCGAGCTAGATCAGAGGTTTTCAAACCACGGTGCGCGTACCACCGGTGGTGAGTACAGTTATTCCTGGTGGTACGCCGTGAGAAACAAAACAAAACAAGTAAATTAAAGTCGTAAAAAGATAAGTTATCATCAAATCTTATAAATATATTATGGCCAAGTGTACCCTAAATGAAAAGAGATTCAAACAGGGGCTGAAGGGAAGACTAATTAATTAATATATGTATATATATTTATAAGTCCTTTTATATAGTGAATCTTGGGATTTGCCTTGGTAGCGTAGATAACAAACGCACTAGTTGCATGTTGAGATAGACTGCCGAGGACGGGGAGATCAAGGTTCGAATCTTGGTCGGATGAACTTGGGGTGGTATTTCATAATGGTTTTCCAATCTTCCTCCACACAATTAGGGGATCCCTTACTCTAAATTCAACCTTTCCAAATCCTAACCCATTAGCGTAATTAGTACTTAAGCGTATAATCCAAACGAGTAGTAAAACACGTTGTTATAATTTAATTTTTTAATTATAATTTGATACTTGCGCACTATTATACTTATCGATCGAGTAGAAATGTTAAAATAATGATAAATAAAAACTCTTACTGAGCGAATGGTGTTATATCTCTGGGCACTATTAATAATGTAACTAAATAATATCTTGGACGTGCCTTGAGAAGGGAGATTATAAAACAGGTGTACCAAGTATAACTAGAGGTAAGGTCACTGATGGGTGGATGCTCGGACGGGGTGTTGGAGTAACTAGTGACCTTACCGCTGTCGACAAGAAAGAGTAAAAGAGGTTAAAGGACGAGGCTATGAACAGACTCAAGTTCAAATGGCCAACTAGATAAGATAAGTTAAATAGTAAATACTGAGAATTATCTCGGCTGTACTTCAAATTACGGAAATTATTGGGTGATACGCCATTCAAAATGTTTGGGAACCACTGAACTAGAGGATCAAATCCTAGTCTGATTTACTTAGGGTATTTGTTTCTTAAATGTTATCCACTCTACCTCCAGACAAATTTTGGTTATAAATGTATTAAATTCAACCTTTCACATCCCTAAAACACCAGCGTAATTAGTACCGACATTATCGCGAGCTCTCAGATACGACAATCATCCGCGACCCAGGAGAATTGCTGTGCCTAGGGATGTGAAAAAAATTATCAATACTTAACTAATATCAATATTTTAATTTCGATAGTAGTATTTTTTTTATTCGTTACTTATTTTGACGATATTTTCACTGATAATAGTACTCACACTTCGGCATCGGATCGTTATCGAAAGAAACAACTTTTTTGTTATCTTCACTCGTGCTAGGATTAAATGTTTACTTTGGTTAAAGAAAGGTACTAAATAGATTGAAAACATATATTACTAATCAAACTAGCTATTAAATAACTTTACAACAGCTACATCTTCACAGACATTTTGAAAGCTGGTATAGTAAAACCTTTTGTAATATCAATCATACAATACTATCTATCATACCTCCCAAGTTCCAAAACATAGCATAGACGCGATAGAACTAAATATACTATAATATACTTAGATCTTTATAAATTTCAGTATTGAAACAATTATGAAAGTAGAATTATTATAATTATTATTATGCAAAAGATGAAATTATTGCTTGATAGAAAAACATTTTTCCAAATTAATATTTCTATACCGATACTTATTGTTATTGTTAATTTTCTTTCGATACTGAAACGGCATCGATATTTTTCTTACGATACTTTAAATAAGTAGAGTATATATACTTTTATTTCGATGCCACATTCCTAGACTTGTGCTGCCAATATTATAATACAATATTATAGTCTTAAATTGAAATTACAATGAATATCAACACACAGGCTGTAAATCTTTATAATTACGACACTGTCCTTATGAAGGGGACCTACGATTTAAATGAGTTGAAAATGACACTTCGACATGAGAATCGAACCCGGGACCATTGGGTTAATGCACCCAAACTCGACCACTGATCCATCCAGAATTCGTACCATTCTCAAGGTCATTCTTAACTTGAGGCTGAGTCTGTGATGGAATTGTGGTGTCCGTCAGTCACATATGAGCTAAGCCAAGGCCAAAGTTTCCAGCTTCTATTCCCGTAACCATGTGTTTTTTTTCAACCGATTTAAATTATTATTATTATTATTATTATTACTATTATTATTATTATTAGCACCGCGTCTTACTACCAGTTAGGGTTATACGCACTTATGCTAATGTGTAATGGTAGGGTGATTGTGAGATGAAATGGAGGACCTACAGTTTAACGTGGAATCCGAACCACAGTGGAGGCCTGGCATTCCACACATACACAAGTTGTGATTAATACACGTCTTGTCAGTGGTGAAGGGAGGGTTTGGCAATCAGATAAATCTGTGTCGGGACCGAGGATTGAACCCCGGCCCCTCAGCACAGAAGTCTGACACCTTTCCTCTATACCACCAGGTCAACTGATTTAAATTAATTGATTAATTGTTGCCCTCTTCATACGAACAGTGTCGTAATTACCATGATTAGCAACCGGTTTATTGATATTCATTACTTTTAAATATTTGTATATGAAGGGAAAGTAACATCACACTCACACTCCGCCGCTTTTAACCATCTTCTAAAGTGCATTAGAAAGGTCTGATGACTGTCCAACAGATCACAGCACTAGTTATATTTGAGCTAAAATGTGAAATTCCCCCTGTATCCTTTGTATATATACATATTATTCAGTAGTATTTATTCTAGTTGTTTTTTTCCAAATATTGTCACAGATGAGCCATTGTCGGCGACCGGATTCACAGTTTGGGGTCCATATTCTCCATCTGATGAGGTGGACTCAGAAACAGGCTGCGTCACCCTTACAAAGGGTGGCAGCATGAAAAATGTCAACTGCAACATCTCCCTGCCTTATTTCTGCGAGTATGAAATGGTCTACTAAAACAACACCGTCACGCAAAATATCATAAATCAGCATCACATTCTTTTATTGATAAGAGCCCCCTTTTAATTACCATGTAATGTAAAATTTATGAAAATGTAGCAACACTAAGACTAAATTTGCTAGTTTAGCTATTTTTTATTTAATATTTTTAACTTTTACACTTAAGTTTGCCCATGACATTGCTGGCATTAAATCTAGTAAATTATCCTTTTTTTCAGCGAATCATCTAAACTAGAAAATACACCATTTCAGACAAATTTATGCGGCGAGGAAATCATGTATATATTGACAATGCCTGTAGTAAGAAACCAAAATAAATTGTTTAAATTTTTGCAGTCCTTGTATCAATATATTTTTGCTCGTCTACATGGAGGCATTGTTGCAATGGGTACCAAAAGATGTAGTTTGAATATAATTTTAAGAAATAAAACTAAATAAACTTATTATATATGCAAAACCATAAAATAACTTGAAAAGTATCTAAATTTAAGATGCAAATGCAATCATAATAAAGAGGCTCTCTTATGATGCAATGAACACCAAAAGAAATAGTTTAGATTAATCACCAACAAAAAAATAACTTAAGTAAATTGAAAGAAGCAATCAATATTAAGCGCCCTAAGAAAAAGTGCTGTTGGCTTAGTACCAAGAAACCAAACTAAATAAATCTAATTCACACACAACACCATACAATTAGTGAAAACATACTCTGTGAATTTAAACCCATAGCTGACAATAATAATAATGCCAAAAAACACAAACGAGCCATTTTCATGTTAAATTATTTTATATTAATTCTTTCACGCATGTTTCCATTCCAAAACACTCGTTTCTAAGAGGATTCATTGTTGGATTGTTGATCTTTACAAACCTCTTGTTGCCAAGAAAAGCTACAAAAAAGATTGGTAGTAGTATTTAGTGTCTTTCAACATTGCATCGCTGACTGATGCAATAGCGTGGTGGTATTTATTGTACATTGTTCCCTGAAATCATACTTATAACCAATGATTATTTTGATCCTCCATGAAGACAACCAAATAGATGCTGGAAAACGTCATTCCACTAATTAATAATACAATAATTCACCTTTTATTAATTTGATTCTTTGAAATTATGCTTGTATGTATTGTATGTACGTATGTATGTACTGTTGATATCCCCATTTGAAGAAAATTAAACTATGTTTCTACTGGAGCAATATTTTATTTTAGGCAATAAAAGTTTTGAAATAAAAACTGCAAAAAAAAAACACTGCCCTCAACTCATGCTCTATACATCCCCACTTTAAGTGAAGTAAATCCTCATGTCTCTACCAAACTATCAAAGTAAAAGGTTTTCTGGAAGACCACATCAGTATTTCTAGGGAAGAAAACTTTTATATCCTTAGGGTCATCTCGCCCACCCTTAAAATAAGCTCGATATGATTCTTTGGGGAGGAAAAGTATGTATGTATATATATATATTCGATCTCATGTGAACAATATCGATTGAGCTGAAGAGGTTTAGTTGGGTGGGATAGTTTTTCCCCCTCTGTTTTTATTTCAAGAGACCCAACAGGAGGGCTGTGGTTGGAGTGGAAAAGAAGGGTGTTTAGGGGGTGTCAGAAGAGATCGCTGGGGATGTCTACCCCTGGATCGTCGGGAAGAAGGTAACAAGTGCAGTAAAGAGCACTAGACTTGCGTCAACACTGTGGTCCTTTGAGAGGCTGGCAGGAGAGAAGATTTTCATCTTCCGGGACGTGTACCCCAGATGAGACGGATAAAACAGCTTGAATCTCATTACAAAGGTAGAAAGAACTGAGGATGGTGGGTAGAGAAGGGGTTATACTACTTAGAGAGGGGGTAGGGTTTGTTGGTTTAACCCGGCAGAAAAGGGGACGGGGGCAGTTTTAACATCTTAATGATGTTGAGGTAAGGCTATGTCAAAGAGAAGGGAAAAGGGTTGGTTTGTACAATCAAAATTTATTTCGTGTTTACTGTTGCGATATGCGACTTGGGAGGAAGGCTGCAGCGTTTACTGTAATTAGTCATAACCGTAACTGTTGTTTTTATTTGTGGAGCCGTCTAGAAGACTTAATTCCGAGCAGCGGTAGTTGTTTAAACGGTTTATTAATTACGTTTTAGAACTCTATTTTTATGTCTTTATAAAATACACTTTAGCCAGTTTAATTAAGTATTTGAAACTCAGTTTTATAAAACATAAAGTTACGCGGGAAAAATATGGTTCATATTAATGAATTATAAGTTCAAAGATTGAAATTATTGGAAATAATCTGGCTAAGTATGTAATTATTTGGAAGAACGAAATCAAGTATTTTTTTGTATTAATTCTAAGGTACTGTGTGGTTATTAGATATTTATAATATATTTTCATAAATACATCAAATCAATGTTGATGTATGATTTTACATTGACATCTCTATTTATTCATAAACGTTTAAGGACGTTGCTTACTTGTGACGTCATGATAGGTCAATATAGGATATCACTTGTTAATGAATTTACGTTATATTCGGTGAGTTTCAAAGATATAAAGTTGACCCAAAAATCAATAATTCTAAAAAATTAGTCTTACAGTTTTACAAAATTATAATCCACAACCTAGGTTATTTAGTTTGGTCACAAAAGTGTCCTGTAGATATCTTCCTGCCAGAATGGAGATTAGAAAAGTTTGTGGAAGCATATGTCTATTCTAAAATAGGAAAGAAGGAAAAGGTCATTTTTAAAAACAAGTCAAGGTTTTCAATATGATAATAGAATAGATAGGAAGAGGGGAAAGGTTATTAGCAGAAAAACAAAAGACCTCGTTTCATTTTCTTTTCTCTTTATATTTCGTACTTTGGCGTCTAAGTGTGATAGTGCTTAAGACTGCTTGGATGCGTCAAGTTAATATGCAACACTGTTCGTAAAATATCTTCAAGATCTCCTAGAAGCTAACGTCGTTAAATGAGCTACCACGCGCACTAGCACAAAAAAAAATTGTTGTCGATAACTTTAGTTACAGAAACGTGCGACTAATTGACTGGTCAAGTGAATAAAGGGCACTTTCCGGTCGACGGAACCCAATAAACTTAGAGTAGTTATTATTGACAAAATGATTGATATAATTAGTTAAAGTTTTTTCTGGCACTTATAAAAGTTACTAATTATATTTTTATTGTGCCCATATGCCAATCCTTGGGCTCTGCAACCATCACTTTTGACATTTGGCGTGATTTTTGACAACTGTAAGATAAATACATAATGGGAGCCTCCTGATCATATAAGAATTTATATTCTAGTAGGGGAAAAGTGCCTAAAATGGCATACTCAGATAAAATGGCATAGGTGCATTTTCTCGCAATTACTGCTATTTTTTTCAAATTGAGGGTATTGAGTTATTCCTTAGTTGGAATCATTGATATTCTGTAAATGGCTGACCTGTGCAGAAGGTGTTTCTGAAGTTATTAAAGAAAAATTGAAAAGTTGCTTAGTAAAATATATTTTTTGTTATCTTTCATTGTTAACAAATACATTGAAGGGTAAGTAATTTTACTGTGAGTATAGTGAGTGTTACTTCAAGTGTAATATGCAATATTTATGAGGTAAAATTGACCATAAATTATTTAATATTCTTGGTACAATATTTTATTATTTCATAGTTAGCAATGTTGGGTAAAATGGCATACCACTGCTAAGGATAAAATGGCATAGTGTGTCATTTTACCCAAAGTAGCGTCTTAGTTATTTAAATCAATCATTATCCTGCTAAAATAAATGTTTCTTACTGTAATTTGTCCACCAAATTATATTTTTAATATTTGAAATAGTTACTTAAATTATTTTTAATATTAATTCAAATATTTTGTGTGAAGATGGTTGTGACTTACGTCAGAAAGACAAAAAGGCAGTCATGGGAAAAGCAAGCAATGCAACGGGCTATTGATGTGGTAAATAATGGGGAAATGGGTTGGCTTCGGGCATCTAAACTGTTTGGAGTACACAAACAACTTTAAGAAGGCGAGCCAGGAATAAAAACAAGTAAATTCAAGGTGTTAGCAAGGGTTTGGCTAGATTCAAGTCCACATTTGACCAAGAATCAGAACGTGAATTGGCTGGCCTTGCTAAGAGGAAAAACATTTTGTGTGTGATATTTGCAAGCCATGATAACTACATATAAAACAACAAAAGTCATAATAGAAGGTTTAATTTGTATGTTTAATGTTTTTTTCTGTGTAAGATTAAATGTATGCCATTTTACCCATACAGTATGTATAAAATAGCACAGTGCTATATTTTGTATTTTCATTTTTTAACTAATAAATATATGTATTAGTGATGTTTTTTGGTGTTCATTTGAAAGATTATATATCATAGTTTATAAAAAGTTTGAAACAATTAATTTCAGAAGAATATTCTAGAAGAAATTTCAAAACTTAAAAATGGTATGTTATTTTAGGCACATTTCCCCTACTCTTGTCCAATAGAATTACTTTAGATAAAGTTGGAGTTTTGTGTCACGTGTTATTTAAGTGTCTATGATCAGGCAAGAATTTATTTGAAAACACTTTCACTTCAAATATGATGACTAAAAAAAATTATAATAGTAATTTTAAAAAACGTTAAATTTAAGGGTGTTGCCTATTTGAAAGGAAAGGTCCTAAAACCGCAGTATTTATTACTAGAAAAGGCATAACTGAAGCTTCAGAACCACTGAAACCATCCTTAATTATAGTAAAACTATTCTGTGACCCTGCTAAAAATGTATTTAATTGGCTTTGTTTTTGTCTACTTTTATAACCGTTTACTTTCATCTTAGAATTTCTACATCTAGTGTTAAATGTTTTTATATAATCCTGTCACTTTTTAATTACTATTATTTTATTAATAAACTTACACATTTTGGTTTTTAATCATTTATATATGCATATATTTATAAATATATATTAAATGGTTGACCTCAGTGGTCTTGGGGTAAAGTGCTCACCTCAGGACCCGATGTTTGTGGGTTCAAACCCAGCCTGAGTCGACGTATTTTTCTTGGGCGATAAAAATACGTAGCACCACTTCCTTCGGAGGGTAAGTAAAGCAGTCAGTCCGATGTCGATTGTGTCATGTAAAAGAACCCTGGAAACTATGGGCGGCAAAATTGGTCGGTCCTTTCGCTCTTGCTCATAGAAATTCTCTCGTGCTGATATAATCAGTTGGTTCAAAGAGTGCACGTTAAATGGCTCAAATAAATAAGATAGCATGTAGGACCCACTTTAGTTAGTGGACAGGAGGCACAGAACCATTTAAAAAGTTCATATAAACATGAGTCCCATTTGACCTTGTCTCCGAACTTTATCCAAGGGATTCCACTAAACTGTTTGTATACCACACTCGATATCTCTCGACCTGTTGACTAGGTATGCTCTATGGATTATTCCTGGCTACTCCAAACCCCTGACATTTTCGAAAGAGTGTGGCATTCTACGACACAGTGATTGCAGGCTTGCATTCAGACCAAAGGTGGTCATTTTTAGCACCTCCTATAATGTTAATCAGCTCCACATTACATTATTATAACTAGTAAACAGGGTCAAATGGGACACGAGTTTACATGGACTTTATTCATGATTTTTTGTGTCTATTTTACACCCCTGAAATGGTTTCCACATGTTACGGAACGTTCTGCATTATATCTATACGTAGATAAATTTCTCCTCTATCAAAACCGGTCCCGTGGTACGGTGTTCAGTGAACCTGTTTATGAGCCAAAGGGTCCATGTTTGGATTTCCGGTTGATTCCTTGTGTATTTATCCCCTGAAAGGGGAATTACCCCACCGGTCACTAGAATAATAATAATAATAATATTTAGCACCGCGTCTTACTACCCGTTCGGTTTATACGCTTAAGTACTAATTACCCTAGTGGATTAGGAAATGGGAGGGTTGAATTTAGAGGAAGTGAACCCGCATTTGCGTGGAGGGAAAGTGGAAAACCATTTAGGAAAAACCACCCCCAGTTCACCCGACCGAGATTCGAACCTCGATCTCCCCGTCCTCGGCGGTCGAGCTCAACACGACTAGCGCGTTAGCCAACTACGCCACCGAGGCGGGTGCGGTCACTAGAGTTTGACTAATTAGGCTTAAGTTATGTTTAAGCATTTCCAATGGATCTACACCATCGCCATCATCATCACCTCATCGGGACATGGAAAGAGCCGCCACGGAAAAGGATGCACGATTAGTACATTCATGTGTCCCCTGGGAAACGACACATTAGTACGATTGATGTAGCCAAGACGCGTAATATTATTTATATATATATATATTACTTTTATTTTGGTGAGAATATCTCGTTATAATATTTATTATCAAACCACTCCTTATATATCGCGAGAGTATTTCTAGAGAGCTGTAGAGTGTCTTTTCTCCAGTTGGCGGCTTCCTTTAATATCCAATATATTAATAATAGCGAAAACTGAGAGAGAAAAGACCCCCTCTTTGTTTTGAATGAATACTAAAGCAGTTACTCGGACGAACCCTGACCGCTGAGACTGCGCCTGATAAAGCCAGAGTGGCAAGAGTTAGGAAGTGACTTGGGGGAGGGGGTTGGCGAAGGTCACCTCTCCAACCACCACACCACAACACCAACTTCACTAGTCTTCCAACTTCCAAATATACCAACATAATAATAGCCCTCCCCCTTTATACCTCTTCTACTAACCACAGTCTGGCTAATCCTTCTCGTAGACGAAGGGCGCCTCTATGCCTTGTAGGCCACTGTCACGGTAGACTATGAAGGACTAGAAGGCAGTGGGGAAGAGGAGGGGAGGGGAAATCAATATCGGAATCCCGACGCCAGCCCCGATCCACTGGCACAAGCTCAGGAACGGCGTGGAGACTACAGCTCCTAACAGCTCAACCAAAAATGCAGTGATGGGCAGTTTTTGGTTGAAAATGAGTGTTTTACTTATTTATTTTGATCCTTTTCGGGTTTAAAAAAAATATATTTTGATTTTAACCCTTAAACTGAAAGTAGTTTACTAAAAAGTGATTTTATTCATTAGTTTTTTTTTCAAAAATGGCTTTTACGATTTTGTTCAAAGTGAACATCAGAGGATTGCTTGACATGACACATAATTAATTATTAATATCTTTTTAATATATATAAAATAACTATGATTTTTATTACTACCAAAAACCTTCATTTTAATTTTTAAATATTTTGTAAACTGAGATTTTATAATTGTTTGTACGTGTATTTTTTTGGGGCTGGGAGGTAGAATTGCTTAAGGGTAGCATACTGATGGTTAATTTTGTCGGATTTCAAATTTTAAAAAATATCGATAACTTTTTATTTTTTTTCAAAATAGGTATCTGGGTAGTGTTTCATATATATATATTCATATAAATAAGAATGTATATTCGTATTTATATATTCATATAAATAAGAATGTATATTCGTATTTTCATCAAGTTTTTACTGATGACTGAAATTTTAAAATTTTCTCACAAACTATAATAGATTATAAAAGAAAGTGTCCCAATTATTTCGTAGTTATTGTTATTATCTATTAAATTTTACAGTTTCAGATCCCATGATCGTATTCCATGAAAATTTTTTATTCGATAACTTTGATAAATTTCAAATCAATGGTACGCTCATTTACCTAAAAATAAATAATCTTTAATTATTATTATTATTATTATATTATTAGCACCGCGTCTTACTACCCGTGCGGGTTATACGCCCTTACGCTAATGTGTAATGGTAGGGTGATTGTGAGATGAAATAGAGGACCTACAGTTTAACGTGGAATCCGAACCACGGTAGAGGCCTGGCATTCCTCACATTCACAAGTTGTGATTAATACACGTCTTGTCAGAGGTGAAGGAAAATATTTAATTAAAACTGGTAAGAAATGTGATAATGAATAATATATTTTGTTGCCGAAACATAATGAAACAAGAGCGTCACATTTTACTAAAGAGCAATAAGGAAGTTGTTTACACTGTTACATAACCAGATTGCTGAAAGAGAAAACTATCGGTTCACCAAAGAGCATAATCAACTCCCCAATTTCTCAGACTTCCATTTAAATAATATATTAGCTTATAAATGGGAAACAATTGGTTAAAAAATATGTATATTTTAAATATGTTTATATTATTTTAGCGCTGCGTCTTACTACCTGTTCAGGATAAACGTATTGTTTTTATTTTAAGATCACTACATCTTTGAAACGATAAATAATTTCGTATCTCAAATAGTTGCGGATATATGATCAAAATCAAAGGTTTTCACTTATGTAAAGATCCTCAATATAAGTTTTATGGGAAAATTAGATGCACTATTTTATTTGTAATTTAAAAAATTCCTAAGTATGAATTTTAATAAAAATCGTTAAAACCCATTTTGAAAAAAATATATCTTTGCCCTAAAGTAAACTAATATAACCTTAATTTTAGGGTTGGATATAAGTAATTCCGAAAATTCCTTTGGTGAACCCTATAAAAACCTTGGATACCAGGCTAGAGTTTGATCGGTAAAATGGTTTCGGATCTGGTCTCGGTAATAGACAGTCAAACAGCATTGCAATAAAAAAAAACCTTTCTCGTTCGGGGGATCATAAAAAATCGGCATCCGTCAGAATTTCGAATTTTTTCTTACGATCATAATAATTTCTCCGTCCAAGGTATCGTGAAAAATTAAGAAGTTCCTTCATATCCGAATTTGACTTTAGATTTTCCTGGATTGTGCCCACTTCTAGACAGTTGTATTGGCAGTTTGTTTGAACAAATATTGACATTCTGCGTGAAGTGTGTTACAGAATTCATACACTTTTTTTTTTGTGTGTGTCGGCTGTCTAACCGCCAAATTGCCAGTGGCAGAACATCACAAAAGGTTCAATGGCTGCGTCATGTTTTCACCAAACTCACGTTGACTCCAAACGTTACTCCATTATTCAAGGCCCTCGGTGGTTTTCCCAGAGAGCGCATATGGTCGATAGTCGTATGTTACAGCTCATAAATTGCGTTCTTACGGAAGGTCACTCAACCGAACGTTTTCGGAAATTGGTGGTGGCTAACATTTCCTATTATGTCACCAGTTTGTTTTTTTTTTTTTTTGCGTTAATTTCTAGTGGAAAGAACCTTAAGGGCCAACTAAGCCTTAATATGGAATTGGCTCATTCCATTCGAGTTTAGGTAGGTATCGTCTTGAATTTAGTATAGAGCCGCACTTGAGCTGTACTAAATCTGACCATGAAACTGGGGTTTGGATACAATCCGGACTATGCAAAACAATATAGTTGATATTAAGTAGAATGGAGTTAAACAAACGCCCGTACAATTAATTGCACAAACTAGCGTAGCTTAGAAGAGGGAAATGATCATATAGTTACGGATGTGATATTGTAAGAGCGTTATTCTCTTACATGCACAATTTCACTGTACAAAATGGCAGCATAAATCTGACCCCCCCCGCCCCCCCCCCCCAAGTCAATAGTATCAATGATAGTTTATTGATAGTTGATGACATCCACATATCCATCACAGACTCAGCCTTAAACTACTATGACTGAAGAATGACGCTGAGCAAGTGACAAATCCTGGATAGCTTAATGGTAATAGCATTGGTGAGCTAAGACAAGGGTCCTGGGTACAATTCCCGTATCCAAGCGTCATTTAAAAAAATTGAGGATATTGTATTACGTTGGTTTGGATCGTTGTTTACCAAATTGTGGTACGCGAGCATCCGCTGGCTTTTATCATTCATAGATTATTTGGGGATAATATTAAGTCTGATAAACAAATTAACTCAGATTTTAATGGTGTTCCATATACTTTCCCAAGTTTTGACTGCCTAATGTCACAAGTTTGCTGATTTTACCTTTTAGATGAGAGTTTTATAAACGACTTTTGTGCTTTAGTAGATATACGGTATAAACTTACTTTTTTTTAAATAAAAGACATGAAAGTGGTACGTTAAGGGATTTGCGACAGGCGGAATATTATGGAAACACTGGATTAGGTATTATATTGGAATAAATAAGGTATTGACAGGAATTCGAACCATAAGGCTTTAACTTACTTGCCAAGGGTTTAAAATTATGGACTAAAATCACTCACCAAGATAATAATACATCAATATACATACATACATACATACAATATACATACATACATAATAATATCATATACATCATAAATACATAATAAATAATAATATACATACAAATAAATAAAACATACAATAAATACATTACATACAAATAATACATATAATACAAATAAATACTATAATACAAATAAATACATATACATACATAAATACATAATACATACATAAATACATACATACAAATACATACATACATACATACATACAATACAATACATACATACAAATACATACATACATACAAATACATACATACATACAAAATACATACATACATACAATACATACATACAACATACAAATAAAATACATACATAAAATAATACATACATACAAATAATACATACATACAAATACATACATACATACAAATACATACATACATACAAATACATACATACATACAAATACTACATACATACAATACATACATACATACAAATACATACATACAAATACATACATACATACAATACATACATACATACAAATACATACATACATACAAATACATACATACATACAAATACATACATACATACAAATACATACATACAAATACATACATACAAATACATACATACATACATACATACATACAAATACATACATACATACAAATACATACATACATACAAATACATACATACATACAAATACATACATACATACATACATACATAATACATACATAATCAAATACATACATACATACAAATAACATACAAATACATACATACAAATACATACATACAAACATACATACAATACATACATACAATACATAATACATACTACATCATACTAATACATACATACATAACTACACTAGTCAACAGGTCGAGAGGTATCGAGTATATTATATACTCATAGTTTAGAAGAATCACTTTTCTGTATCTCGGATAAAGGTCAAATGGGACACATGTTTTTATGACTCTTTAAAATTGTTTTTGTGTCTCTTTTCTACCATTTAAATTGCTCCCACATGTTACTGTACACCTGTATACATAATGTATCATAATTCCTATATGATTTAACTGATTTAAAAGCCCATATTTTTTTATAAATACTCGACTTTTTTTTCACAATTTACAAATGTGATATATGTCATGTCGGATATTTTATTTATGATAGCAACTTTTTTTTTTTTAGCTCCACGTCTCACTACCATTCCGGGTCTTACAAATGTAATTAATAATGTAATGAGATATAATGAAGAAGGTAGGATTTAGTTGACAGTACCCGTATTTGCGTGAAGAGAAAGCGTGTAATAATAGTTTAGGAAAATAAACTCAGAATATCCGACCGGAATTCGAACTCCGATCCATCCGTCACTGTAGTACCAGCCTGACTAGACGAGTTCTATATTAATTAGTCATCGTCCCCATTAGTGTGGATTTGCACCATATTGATATTAAAATAAAGGGTTAACAGAAATACAATATATAAGTATAAAAAAACTCATATAGCCATACTTTTTTTCGAGTGGTGAGTAGAAGCCCTATTGAGAAATTTGTATTTAAATTTTCTTATATTAAAGTTTTTTAATTCGTAAAAAATTGTATTTAATCTGAGGCTGTGATTCCTTCCTAAAATATGGGTCAATTTAAATACATTCAGCATATTCGTTGTCTTCTTGAGGTGGGAATGTACGAAGGTAAGGGCAAGGATTTTGCAATTTTTATAACAAAACAATCTTCTTTATCAAAATAGCTAAACAATCCTTCAGTAGGAATATAAAGAGTTGAATTTGTTTCACATGGTGATATCAACAGTTCTTGAATATCTTTCAAGGGTGTCCTGGAATATAATCACAACTTTTTCTATTCATTTAAAAAGTTTCTCATATAATGCCGCTATTCTCATGACAGATATTCAAGAACTGTTGATATCACCATGTGAAGATAATCATACTCTTTGTTTATACTTGAGAGTTATTTTATTTTTTGCCCCGAAAAAATATTTTGCTATATAAAACTGCAAAAACACTGTACTTGTGTCACGTTCCTTAAACAGTGAGATGATCGACGGTCATTTCTGAGTAATTAACAACGTCATCAATACCATTACGTCATGAGCTCCGCTATAGCCTAATCTGAATATTTATGAGAGGGAGGGGTGACTATAACATAGAGAGCACGTGTTTGACAGCATAAAAAGTTCGTGATGACGTCACTAGAATATATTTAATGGATGGGTGCATCAAATACTGAGCGGAAGGTGCATGATATAAGATTATGGTCAGTCACCGACGTAGGATAAGCTTGTCCAGCACCTTATCTAAGTGAGTAGCGTGCCTATCTACTTGATCAAGGGTCCTGGGATCAATTTCCATTATGACCGAAATATTAATCATATGTTAAGTATTGGTTTGTAGGTTTTCCCTTTCACAATGATGAATTAATGCTTGGATGCTGAGTTTTTTTTTGTCTGTGCCTAAGTTTTAAACTAGTTTATAAATATGTCATTATATAAAGTGCGCGTTAAATACCTCAAATTAGAAATTATACTATTATAAAGCCACATGGCTGACTCACTGACATTAACGTTTACCCACTTCCAGATGAGCTAGAAACTTGAAATTTGGCAAACTTATAGCTTCTAGCCCGTAACCGACGGGAAAATCCCAAAAAGTTTAAAAATTTAACTTTCAGCTCCGAAAAAAAAAATTAAAAAATGGTGGAGCAACTTTAAAGTCGATGCGGACCTTTCTTTGGAGGTCTCTTGTGGCTAAACGGTAAGACCTATCAAAAAACGGATTGCACCAGCAGCCGCGGATTTAGCGAGATCCACAAGCTTGGTCCTTTTTTCTTTTTGTCTTATCTCTATCGGTTATACCTTAGATAGAGCTAGATTTTTTTATTTTGGGTAAATTTTGTAATTTTCCACACTTTTTTAATTTCAAAACAACGCTGGAATTACATTAGTTTACGTCCACTTGCAAAGAAAACTCACTGGGGGTTTGGGGAGCAAAGAGAGTATATATATATATAAAATCATCCGATCACAAATTAGGTAGTACAAAAGTATCATGGCACGTATACCACCCAAAATATTATATTTATTCCTGCTACTACGTCTGCAAATGGCGAGGAGCTCATATATCCATCCAGTACGAATGTCCCAGGAAACACAATGGTAAATGTGATGTCATTAAGCATCGCGAAACGTTCCGTTCATGATGCAATATGCATGTGTAATGAGGTCATTGATCGACATATCTCCCCCTTCCTCCACCCGTTGTAGGCACAGCCCCGACCTCATTAAACAATGCAGCCGAGAGGCAATTATGATTGACGTAGTCCTCCTCTCCTCCCCGTGTTTCCCACTGGAGAGACAGAAACACGACCCGCAGGACTTTGTCCCCGATTAAAGCGAACCCAAAACTTGTTTTGTTTTCTAGACTTCAACATTAATATGATCCTATTTATTGGCCTCATCGGCGTTTGGGGAATGGTTTGTTGGTACACTTCAGCGGTAGTCATTGCTGTTGGCGACGCATCTCAAGTGATGTCATGGAAAAAAATAACAAACATACCATAAATCGTTAACTTTAACCTAAGCTGGGCTGTTGTTAACATCTCGCTTGCTGTTTAGTAATGTAAAGCTCAGAATATACAGAGAAATAGTTTAAATTGGTTGTTTTCTATGGTGGTGAAACGTGGTCACTTACCTTACATTACAAAAATAAATTTAGATTGTTCTAAAAGAAGGTGCTCACGAAGATATTTGGTACAAAAAGGGACGAGGATACTTGGTAGTGGAGGAAGTAACATAATGATGAGTTACATACCATGTATTCATCACAGGCCATTGTTAGGATATTCAAATGTATCAGACTACGGTGGTCAGGACATGCAGTGTGAATGGGAGATTCTACAGGATATGTGCGTCAGTACTGGTGGCGCGACTCGTGATGACTTCGTAAGTTCTTGCAGGGAAAATCTGAGCGGTATCATGTTACCCCGATCAAATACTCGAAAATCCTTAAAAATAACTCATCGTTTCTCGTAAACTACTTGAACAATCACAGTAGATTTTTCAGAATTCGTTACAAAAACCTTAAAAGACATGAGAATATTATTAAAATTCCCATATTCCAATTGGTTTGCTTTGAAAAAAATTGTTTTCTAATGAAAGAGCTATAATGAGGTTTTTAGTGCAGACATATTTTCACTCTTTGTAAATGTTTCTTCCTAATTGAGATAGATTGGTAGTATAAGTGTACGAAATGATCATCATGAACTGAATTTTATTTTGATATAAGACTCATTCCTCTAACATCAATACTTTTCACAGTTTGATGTGTTTAGTTACGAGCTCTTCGCGCGCGCCATGTTCAAGGTACTGACTGGTAAACTCAATGGAGAGAAACCATTGGTAAGAACCTAGTCGCAAACGGGAGGATAACATTAGAATGGACCTGAAAGAGATAGGTTATAATGAGGTGGACTGGATAGAACTATCTCAAGATAATGATAGGGTGTAATGAGGTGGACTAGATGGAACTAGCTCCAGATAAGGATAGGGTGTAATGAGGTGGACTAGATGGAACTAGCTCCAGATAGGGATAGAATTTAATAAGGTGGATTGGATTTAACTAGTTCAGTATAGGGATAGGATGTAATGAGGTGGACTGGATAGAACCAGCTCAATATAGGGATTAGGGTGTAATGAGGTGAACTGGATAGAACCAGCTCAATACAAGGATATGGTGTAATGAGGTGGACTGGATAGAACTATCTCAAGATAGGGATAGGGTGTAATGAGGTGGACTGGATAGAACTATCTCAAGATAATGATAGGGTGTAATGAGGTGGACTAGATGGAACTAGCTCCAGATAGGGATAGGGTGTAATGAGGTGGACTGGATAGAACTATCTCAAGATAGGGATAGGGTGTAATGAGGTGGACTAGATGGAACTAGCTCCAGATAGGGATAGGATGTAATAAGGTGGATTGGATTTAACTAGTTCAGTATAGGGATAGGATGTAATGAGGTGGACTGGATAGAACCAGCTCAATATAGGGATAGGGTGTAATGAGTTGAACTGGATAGAACCAGCTCAATACAAGGATATGGTTTAATGAGGTGGACTGGATAGAACTATCTCAAGATAGGGATAGGGTGTAATGAGGTGGACTGGATAGAACTATCTCAAGATAGGGATAGGGTGTAATGAGGTGGACGAGATGGAACTAGCTCCAGATAGGGATAGAATGTAATAAGGTGGATTGGATTTAACTAGTTCAGTATAGGGATAGGATGTAATGAGGTGGACTGGATAGAACCAGCTCAATATAGGGATAGGGTGTAATGAGGTGAACTGGATATAACCAGCTCAATATAGGAATAGGGTGTAATGAGGTGGACTGAATAGAACTATCTCAAGATAGGGATAGGTGGCATACTTTTGTAAGTGATGCAGTGAACTTTCGTGTTCTTAATGACATAAATAAGTATTTGTAGCTATACTATAAATAACTGAATCCAAACTCATCAAGTACAAGCAAGTATTTGTATTATTCATCAGCCGATTTAATGCATATATTAAGGAATTTAAATTAAGTCCCGGGAATATAAAACAAAATCTGTGGAAGACATTTCGATGGTTGAACTCCCTAAGTGAATGTTTCCAATTAAAAGCCTTCCCGATTTGATTTAAATATGCATGAATATAAATGGATCAGGTATTAAATTTAGCTTAGTTTTATTTTTAACACATAAATATTATATTCTGAAAATTGAAAAATGACACCTGGACACGGGAATTGAACCCAAAATCGAATCACTAAAAAGCATAATTAATAGCTTCAACTATTTGATACATAAATATTAGCTTAAATATGTTGATGTATTGACTTTGAATACTATTTCATATCATACTTATATTCATATATATAAGTATATTTATATGTGTGTGGCTAAATATTTACTCACTTTCGAAATGTAACCAATTTATAAAATTTCGCAATTTATGTTCCCAACAATGTCTTGTTTTAATCAGGTCTTGAAAATTGGTTTGTCGTATTTTACAAAGTTTCCTCATCATTATTATTATTATTACTATTATTACACGTCTATCTCAATTATTAAAGTGTTACGTTAGGAATGGGGTTAGGCCATTGGTTCGGTGTAGGCTCACTTTTAGGTTGTTAAAATACGTGCGCCCTCCTTTGATTGATTTTCACCACTTCTCATCAGTCGATCAGGTTATATGCATATGTATTAATTATGCTAATATAATAGGTGTGAGGAAGGTTGAAATGAGAGGATGTGTACCAACATTTTACGTGGAGATAAAGTAAAAAATGAATTTAAGAAAAAAATCCCTTTTAGTACACCCGACCAGGATTCCAAACCCGTTCTTTCCGTAATTTACAGTCCAGTGTATTGTGAGATTAACTCTTTATACCATTCAACCAATTTGTAGGAAATGTACCTGCATTTGCGTGGAGTAAGAGTAGGAATCTAATTAGAAAAAAACACCCTAAATACACACAAAACCAGGATTAAGCCTGATGGTCACATCCCTTGCAGTCCAGTATATTATGAGAGTAACGCCTTAAATCATGCAGCCACTGAATCAGTTAGCTCTAAAACTGAAATTTTGAATACTATTTAATTTCTTAACAAAACTTTGTTGGATTTTACTTCATTTTATAACACATTTGACTAGAAGAAATATTTTTCCAACAGTTGTCTCTCTGGGTTCAAGTACATTAGCCCCCCTCTTTTTTTAAAAGATCGTAAAGCATCTACCCTACCCTCATACCCCTCTAGGCATAAGTCATTCCCATAAGCCTTATCATTATAGCACAGGTTTGGGACTGGCCTTGGGTGCTATTTTCGTCCGCGCCTAGAACTATTTTTTTAACCTCTCCTTCTCACCAAAATCGACATGAGACTGACTGCTTTACTTCCTCTCCGAAGGAAGTTGTGCTACGAATTTTTATCGCTCAAGAAAAATCCGTCAACCTCGTCTGGGTTTCAACCCACGAACATCTGCCTCAGGACCACCAAGGTCGACTTAATCCTAACCAACAAAATTCTGCTGATCATGGGAATTACTCCCTTTTTCGAGAAGAATCTCCCGGTACCGTCCGGGAATTGAACCTGAAGCCGCCTTGTTAAACAGTCTGACAACTATACCACGAGGCCAGTTATTATTTTATTTTAAATCACACAGAGATAGGAAGGTTGCTTCAGTTTAACAGGACTATGATTGGTCTGTCAGTGCCACATGACACAGGAACTGACGTCAGCGGCCTGAACATCATACGATGCAATTAGATTGGCTGCATTTGGAAACCAGTCATCATTAATAAACATAATTTTTGTTTCTGTTATTGTTTTTGTTAGAAATATTTTAAAATGAAGTAAATAAAATAGCAATCCAAAACTAATATCACAATCATTAAATAATGATGATAATAATAATAATAATAGTAATAATAATAATAATAATAATAATAATAATAATAATAATAATAATAATAATAATAATGGCGTGTCCGGGCTGCATCAATCTGTGACCCAGTGTGTGGAAAGATTGGTCAGTACTAATGTAGCGTTGCCCAATGCAGGGGACGCCCGAATGTACTAATCGTACATCCTTTTTCGTGGAGGCTTTTTTCCTGACCCGATGAGGCGAAAGGATAACCGTCCGCGTGGTGTAGTGGTCAGTGCACCTGGCCACGAGTCTAAGGGTCCCGGGTTTGATTCCTGGCTGATACCTTTGGTATCTTTCACTTTAGTGGAATAATCCCAGTGATTACAGCTTAAGTTAGGTTAAGACTCCCACCGGCTCAACAACATAATAACTATTAAGAGTAAATAGCCGAAGCTATATTAATAGTAATTACTTCAGTTAGATATCATTCTGAAAATTGAAAAATGATACCTGGTCCCGGGCTTGATTCCTGTGTCCAGGTGTCATTTTTCAATTTTCAGAACATAATAACTGTAATCACTTCATCTTATTGTGGTACGACGTGTAGACAACCTCCTGTGCCGTACCCTGAGCAACGCTCTGTGCCACTAGAGTGGCTAATAGTCTTTGCCATACAATTTTTACTTTCTCTCTATCTTATAGGTAGAGAAAGTATGGTGATCGTCAAAAAAATCGAACTCGAGATTTTGATGAATTTTGACGTTTCATGACTTCCTGAATCCGAAAAAGTGGTTTTTGAATTTCCGTCTGTCTGTCTGTCTGTCTGTCTGTACCTCCAACTAGAGCCTAAACTATTTTACCGATTGAGCTGAAACTTGATATCTAGGGTTTTCATAGGGTTGCCCCGAGGGATTTTTGGAATTGGATATCTACCCCTAAAATTAAGGGTAGTTTACTGAAGGGAAAAAAGAGAAAAAGTCGATTTTCTCAAAATCGGCTCTAACGATTTTGATTAAATTTCATTTATGAACATAAATAAATATTCCAAACAAAATGGCTACTCTCAATATTTCGGCAAAATCGTTTTAAGGGCTCCGGTCTGATGCGTAAATTAACATTTTTTATAATAGCTCCGAAACTATTTGAGATATGAAATTACTTAGCATTACAAATATGTATATATATTTATAATACAAATATTTTATTCGAAACATATTTTTATAAAATCAATAATTTTCAATCTATACGCAATTATATATATATTTTTAGCTTTTTGGACATTAAAGCTAAGTATTGCGATCGTAAAAAAAACTAACCTGAAATGTTGATCGATTTCGACGTCTCATGACCCCCCGAACCCTAAAAAATAGTCTTTGCAATGCCGTCTGTCTGTGTGTCTATTAAAACTTAAAATTAAGGGTAGTTTACTGAAGGGCAGAAAGAGAAAGAGTCGATTTTCTCAAAATCGGCTCAAACGATTTTGATTAAATTTCATTTATAAACATTAATAAATATTACAAACAAAATGGCTATCCTCAATATTTCGGCAAAATGGCTTTAAGGGCTCCGGTATGATGCGTCAATTAACATTTTTTAAAGTAGCTCCGAAACTATTTGAGATATGAAATTACTTAGCATTACAAATATGTATATATATTTATAATACAGATATTTTATCCGAAACATATTTTTATAAAATCAATAACTTTCAATCTATACGCAATTATATGAATTTTTTAACTTTTTGGACATTAAAGTTTAAGTATTGCGACCGTAAAAAAAAACTAACCTGAAATGTTGATGGATGTCGACGTCTCATGACCCCCGAACCCTAAAAAATAGTCTTTGCAATGCCGTCTGTCTGTGTGTCTATAAAAACTTAAAATTAAGGGTAGTTTACTGAAGGGCGAAAAGAGATAAATTTGGTTTTCTCAAAATCTGCTCAAACGATTTTGATTAAAATTCGTATCTAGGCGTTGATTAAGATTATAAATAAACTGGCTATTTTCATTTTCCTATGAAAATGATTTTTAGGGTACATTACAGAAGCGTTAATTTCCGTATCTCCACAACTAATGGAGAAACTAAACAACTTATCATTGCAAAATTGTAGGACTATTAGAAATAAAAAACTTTTATATGACATATATTTTTATAAAAGCAGCAGTTTCTGAGATATTTGCATATATATTAATACAATTTTGTGAGCTTTAGTTGTAAACATATACTACTTAAGTCTTAACGCAATAATTCTCCAATGTCATAGAGTAATTAAATATAAGTATCTAAAAAAGTATGTTATTTTTCCTTAAATCTCTTAGGAGAAATGTTTGCATAGCAATGATCTATCTCCATTTTAGACTAAATAGTCAATATTTACATTTTTTATTGGTCAAAATGTATAAATGAATAATTAAGTATCAATGCGATGACTTGAAGATCTGCAACACCTTATAAAAAGTTAAAATTTTAACCAGAAATAGAAATTTTAATACGAAGTTTTGACCCTTGTGGAAGACATTAAACTGTTTGAAATGCTCTTAAGTGGACAAAGATGAGCCTCTTTTCTCATTGATTATATATCACTGTATATTATTTTATGCGTGTTCTTATGTGGAGTGGTGATGATACAATGTACATTATTCCGTTCAGAAATCTTACGAGTTTATAGAAAGAGAGAGAAAGTCTGTGCGGTGTGCCGTACCATTTATTTTTTTAAGTAAAAGGATGATGGTAATGAATATAAGGATATGGAACCAATGAAGATTTTAATCTAACTAAAGCCTAATTAACCAAACCTTGGTGACCGTGGTAATTATTCCCTTTCGAGAAAATTCCTCTTTTATCATCCGGGAATCGAAACCAGGATCCTTAGTATAGTGGCAACGGGCTCTGGCCAGTGATACCATGAAGCCAGTTACAATCATTACATGAAGTCTAGAAACATTATACAGTAGTGTCAAAAATTTTAACGTCCTAAATATTAAAGTACATAATTTTTATTAATGAAAACAATTTATTTATGTAAAACATTTTTAAGAGTTCCGTAAAAATCTATTCGAATTTTAAAAATATTATTTCAAACCTTGAAATTGCTAGATGTGGTGCTGCTCGTATTTGTTATAAATTTATTTGAATTTAATAAAAAAACTCATATATGAAAATGTGATTAATTAAGGCACTTGCAAAAAAAAAGTTAATATATTTGCTTAGTGATCACTGTAATTAAGTTGGATGATTAGCTTAGAGAAAAATATTTAATCTATTTATAAAATATTACAAGGATACCAGGTCAAGTTCTTGGCTTAAATATATTTTATCTCGTTTTATAAATCAAGTCCAAAATATTCCTCCGTCCTTGTACATCTTATCAAGATGCTGATTGAGATGGATTATTCTCCAGGGCAGCAATATCCCTAGTCGTCTTGACGTAAGCCTCACCCTAACATCAAAAGCGTGTTTCTATTTTAGAGGTGGTTTTGAAACCCTCTGGCCACTAACCAGCCTTCCTACCTCACCCTTCCCCCCCCCCCCGCTCCCCTTTTCCTCCTTACACTTGGCAAATCAATCTAATGACCTTGGGGCTGCAAGAAAACACCCGCATTCAGCTTCCAAGCACTGATACGGGGCTGGGGGGGGTGTCAAGGGGTGAGGGGTGCGGGTTTGAGGGAGAGGGATGAGGCGAGCACTTATCGATTGATATACCGATAAGTGGGGAGAGAATTACTTCAATTCATACGAATTAGAATTAGAGTCTAATCTCATATTTAAGAAGATTTGAACTATGGAAGAAGTTTTTACATATCTTTAAAAGGTTAGGTTTTTTTTTTAAATTTATATTATTTTATAGTTGGGCTATTAAGGGTGCTGCCTAGGTGGCCGAGATATTGCCAATCAGATGATGCGCTTAGGTTAAATATTGATAAAAACCTTAACAGTACATGAATTTGATGTTTACTAAAATACACACAAAATTATTTTTCATAATCCTATATATAGACTTGTAACCATGCCATAGCTTAAAAGCTGACATTTTCCACTCTGAAAGGTTCAAAAATCGACATATTTCAGTTGATAATTAACACCAGAATAGGTATCGGAGCATTGAATAGATCTTTGTGAATCTGATGATGTAGTTTAATAGGGGGGCTTTTATAAAAAAATGGTATTGGCATTTGTATTTTACGTCTCCCATGTTTGTTCTCCTTCTACAGAATAGATCCACCTTGAAACGTTCTTAGCCTACTTAGTTCTTGGCGCTTAGGAATTTCTAATCGACTATTCTAGAGCTGACTTAAAGGGCCAGTTTCATAGTCAGACTGAGTACGCCTCAAGTGCGGCGCTGTGAGGACGACGCCTAACTAAACCAGAGTGAAATTAGCCAGTTTCATACGCTAAACAGGCCCATTCCATTCTGTTCTAGGTAGGTGTCGTCTTGTATTTAGTATAGCACCGTACTTGGGAGTACTCAGTCCAAGGAGTTAGTCTTGAATCACACGTTCGGCAACTTAGAGCAGTTTTTATAGAAAAATATGTTTTGACCAAATAAAATAAAATATTGCTTCAGTAGAAACGTGAGAGTATAATTTTCTTCACACGGTGACCTCAACAATTCTTGAATCTCTGTCAAGGGTGTCCTGAAATTTAAAGACAACTTTTTCTCTTCATTTAAAACGTTTCTCATCTAATTCTGATATGCTTACTACAGATATTCAACAACTATTGATATCACTAAGTGAAGAAAATAAAATAATGTTTTCCACTGGAGCAATATTTTATTTATTTGTCCAAACAAATATTTTGCTATAAAAACTGCAATAGTATTGTCCTTAAATCGCATTCCCTTCATCCTCACCTTTAATGAACCCGATCGGATTCGAAGGAAATTCTTACCTCCAGGGACAGATCTGAGCATTTAATATGAAAAAGTTTGTGAGTTAATTTTGTTGCGTAGAAAATTAGAGTCTAACCAACATTTTAAAAGGTTTTTTTTTTCAAATAACGCTTTGTTAGCCTAGGAACAAATAAAATATGGCTGCCTCTCTTGAGGAGATTCTTGTCGCATTCACACTTCCTTATTCGGAGTTCCGATAGAATAAAACATAGGTCGAGGAATTGATCGGTACCAATCAATTTTCTTCAAGAGCCAGCCATTACCTTTTTTGTTCATGGCAGCAGTGTGAAGTGCAAACTGTGTCATTTTCATGGTAACAGTAATGTGGTGTTTTTTTTTGTTTTTTTTTCATCTTACTTGTTCCTGTATTTTCTTCCATGTATGTAGTTATAATATTAATAGTATATTTTTCCATTCAATAGAAACTTAGAATGTCAATGACAAAATTTAAGCAAATTAATCATTTACTTTATAAAACCACTAATGGAAATATAAAAAGATAATTGTGTTTTTTATTTTTGTTGGTACTATCCAAAAATAAAATAAATATATGAAATAAAAAATAAGTGTGGTAAAATAATTATTAAATACGAATATAAAAAAAATTATTAAATACTCGCATCAAAGGGTTCGTGGGCTAAGATATCAAAATAATCTGACTTAGTTTGATGCTGATGCGGAGTTCGGGTTTTGAATCCTGCTTGCTTGTTTTAAGGGTGTAATTTCTAAGATCATTCTTCACTCTCCCACCAAGCGAATACGATTGTATCTCTTCTAAAATTCCATTTTATTCGTTACTATTCTAAAAAATTGGATACACAAGACAGGTAGTAAAATGGGATGCACAAAAAAAATAGATTAGATGTACTTTTCAGTGGTTGAATGGTCTAAGGAGTCACTCTCGCTGTAGATTATACTGCCGATGACGGGAAGTTTGAGTTTCGAATCTCGGTCGGTTTACTGAGGGTGATTTTTCTAAAATTGTTTTCTCTCTCTCCACGCAAATGCGGGTACACTCCCTTTAAATATAACCTTCCTCATTCTTAAAATGATCAGCGTAGCTAGTACATAAAGTAAGCAAATGGGCCAGAGGATAGTAAAACGTGATTGTGCTAAAAACACAATTGGAACTATTGAAGATGTATTCGTAAGGTTTTGTTACATTAAAGTACACAGAGTAGAGATATTATTCTTGTTCAAAGAGAAAGAAAAAAAAAAGACCACCAATATCAAGATAAAACCGGGTAAACTAATGTAAGTTTCGATCGACGGTCTTGGCCGACCTTTTTCTCTATAGAGGTCATATTCGCCAAACATAGCTAAAAGTAGTGAGAAGTTTTGAACTTTTGAACGTCGTTAATATCCATTTAACCCCCTTCTACACAGTCTTGATTACTCGGAGAAGATAAAAAAAAAACTATGTGTGAACAAGCGATACGAACCAAACGCTCAAAGGTCTAATAATTTCACAAGACCGTTTAATCTTTCTGTCCTGATAGAAAGAAGAAAAGACGGCGGGGAAGATGATGTAAAAAAATAAGTTTTTCTCAACTTTGTTACTAAGAAGTTGGTTTTATTCTTAGCTATAAAACTAAGATCAGATGGTAACGTGTCTTCCTACTTAGCTAAGGAGTCTCATGTTTGAGTTCCGTACGGCCAATTAGTGAAATCGGGGTTTCCCTTTTCTCGGTAATGAATCAATGAACGGGTTGTTGTGTCTCTTCTATATTTAAGTTGTTTCATACCCCGCTTCGGTGGCCACATCGTCTAAGGCGTCACGCTTGCAATAGACGTGACTGGTGAAGGATATTGGGGATCGAACTCCAGTTTGGTGTACTGAGTGTGTTTTTACATACATTAGTTTACAATCTCTTCCCACACAAATGTAGGTACAGTTTCTCTTAATTCAAACTTCCTCATTACTTAAACGTTAGCGTAATTATTGCATATGCATGTAGCCCTAACTGGTAGTAAAAGGCGGTGCTAAAATAAATATAGTTTATATTACGTGTGCGGTTATAATCAGTCGGTTCATAAAGTAGTAGTTTAATTATCTCAAATAAAAAAAGTTTTATTTTAGTGTTTACTGATTTTTAAGATTTTTTTATTGTTACGTTTATCGACATGGTCAACGTTGTAGGAATGAGAATAATAATTTAGAGTAAATGCTCCTGCTTTAGCATGGGGAGAGGAGTGGAAAACCACCTTTAATATATCCGGTAAAGACTCATTTTGACCTTCATCATCACCGACAATCCAGTCTGAAGCCTCAGACGATAAAACAAATATTTTTTTTAATGTATGATTTTTTTAAATTCTATGTAATATACAGTAATAATTATACTATGAGCACTTTCCTAGAATAAGTTAAGACAAGCCACTAATGTTCTATATAGGCATTAAATGTATGCAAATATATGAAAAAGGGGAAGAATGGAATAGGGTTATTTCTCCATCCCAAGATCGAAAGTAGTTTTATTAAATATTAATTAAAACATACCTATTTTTAGCACCACATCGTACTACCCGTTCTTGATATACGCTAATTTACTAATTACGCTAATTTTTGGGGGATTAGGAAGAATATATTTAGAGGAAGTCTACCCGCATTTGCGTGAAGGGAGAGTGGAAAACCATTTTGGACAAAACAACCATCATTACACCTAACCGAGATACGAACCTCGATCTCCCCGTCATCGACACTCTAGTTTACTCAGAGAGTAACGCGTTAAGACCACGTGGCCACCGAAGCGGCTTTAAAACCTTATTAAGTTCAACCCTAATTTAGGAGACTGAAAATGTAGAATGCAAAAGTTAAATTCAAAGACGATAAGGCATATTTAATATTCAAAATATCAAACTTCTTGTCATTTCATTTCTGGGACCGAGTTTGGCCAAAGACTTTTGATTGTCTTGTGAATCTTCGTCTTGTAGTTCAATTTGAACTAGTTCACGTCAAGGTGGTGAACTGATTCGACTAGTTCAGCTGGAGGAAAATCTCAATGTGAACTAATGGATGCACTCGAACTGAGCTACATTTTTGACCGCGAAAAAGGGTCGAGAGGGGTCTCGTTATCCCCACACTCGAATTGAGCAACTTACACGTTGGAATTCGCACGTGCGGGTCACTCGAATTGAGTAACTTCTATCAGCCCCATCTGACAACCCTAGAGTTCATTTGTTATTTGTTCTTATTTTGAATGTACCTAATTGTGTTATTTTATTTTGTGATTTTAGTTTAACCTATTTCAATTCTTTATTAGTTTGTACAGTATCTCTAGTCTTATTATTTTTGTTTATACTGAAGTTTTTTTTTGTGGTGGAAGAAATTAGTGTAATCCGAATGTATCAGTGAAATTGGTAAAGAAATTATTATTCACAAAAACTTTCAATACAAGTCATATAGGTTTATTAAAACTACTGAAGAAGGTGTTGGAGATTTACCAAAAATAATTGCAATACTAAACTATTCACGATAGGAAACATCACAACTTTTTCTCTGGTAGAAGGAACGCATACACATGAATCTAGGAATGATGAAGTTCTTTGTCGCAAATCTATCTCCAATGCGATGAAAAAGAAAGTCGAGGGAGACCTAGACGAAATACCAACAAAGCTAATTCATAACGAAATTGAGCAGCAGCCTCATGTTGTTAGCTCGTCAACAAGAAAGGACATTGTATGTATTATAAATAATATCACACATGCAAGATTACAAAGTTTACCTAAGCTTCCACAATCTGCATACGAAATCCATAAAGCAATTAATACAATGATAGTGAAAACAACGAAAGACGAAGAGTTTTTAGTCAGGAATGAGAGGGAAAAGGGTATGGTGATATTTTCTTGCAGTTAAAATCTCAAATTCTTGTGCAGGCGAGATATAATTTTAATGGATTGTACTTTCGAATGCGCACCAAAGTACTTTTACAACTATTTACCATTCATGAATATTATGATGGGTTGTATATTTCACTGATCTTCTCTCTGCTACGAGACAAGAAGAAACAGTCATATTTTCACATATTTAATATGATCAGAAAAGAATGTAACAAGAGACATGTGAATTTCGAACCAAAAGCAGTTGGGGTAGATTTTGAGCGAGTGATCCACGAGGGTGTGCCTGCAGCATTTTCGGGAGTGAAACTCATTGGCTGTCGTTTTCATCTTGCTCAGGCCTGGTAAGTACATTTTGAACGGTAACTTGATAACTTTTTTTTACACGAAACTCTGGCTAAGCTGCTAATTATGAACACTTTCAAAAAGTCCGTATGTCTATTTCTCAAGAAAATTGGAAGCACGATAACAATTATAATTATATTCATCAATCAACTATCTGCCTTAGCATAGAATAGACTTTGATATTATTTGAAACTTCTATATTTTATTTTTTTGCAGGTTGAGGAAGATTCGGCAGCTAGGCTTGTCAACAATGTATAAAGATGAAAAGTCAGAAGAGGGAAAATGGCTCCATTATTGTTTTGGTCTGACTTATCTTGAACCTGAAGATGTTGATGAAGCCTTTTCTGACCTCATGAGCGTTTCAACCGTCTGACGAACGACTAACGAAATTTGCGGGATACCTCACGGAGAATTATACAGATGAAGATGAGGAACCTCCATTACCCCCTTCCATCTGGGCGGAAAGATCTGTGGACTTGTGGAGAGCCACGAAGGCAGCGGTGAATTAGTTTGGTTCGAGTCACATTGTAGCAGTGGCTTGTGGTCATTTCTGGACAAAGGGAAGCAGGAGAATACAATAAAGGCGGTCTGATAGACTATAGCGTAATTGGAAGCTCATACTAATATTTCCTTTTTTTTCTAGAGTTTAAAGTATTATGTGGAATAAAGAAAGAGGGTGACACAAAATATGAACGTAATAAAATAACATAATTGGTGATCTTTGAAATATTACTCAATCATTGAATTATATATATTCAAATAATAATAATAATAATAATAATAATAATAATAATAATAATAATAATAATAATAATAATGGTAAATTCACGATTGCAGAAGTTTTGTCTTGGGTTGTGGCCTTAAATAAGTTTGACTCCTTTGGCATATTTTAGCTTTGCAAATATATTAATATCATGAATCCATATTTATTCTACCCACCCCTATCGTTAGTAAATAGTAAGGTCAACTATATAATTTTTCACCAGCCCAACACCCTGATAATTAATAAACATTTTAATAAAATTGAGTATTCAAATGCCAGAGTTTTTTTTCTTGCTGCACCTAAAGATGGATGGGTCTGTATGTTTCAATTATTTATATTTTTTTCATCAAAGATACGGAGAAAAAACTATGCTTTCAAAATATTACTTATGAATTTTGACACAGCAACCCTCCTTTTCCACTGCCTGCACTTGTTGACGCACTCCTCATTCTACTTACTACGCAAATAAACAAACTGCTTCCTTGGAGGATCAAACAGTGTCAAGATTCTATGTAAAATAAAACTATACTTACTGTAAATAGGTGGATAAATACATTATTTTGAAATATAATGCCCATAATTATATCTAAAACAATAATATCGCTAAAAATATCCTAAGAATAAGATTTTAACAGTATATTAGGTACGATTACACATCAATCACGAAAGTAAACTGAGCCAATACTCGCCTTGGGAAACGCTGCTTCCCTTTCACCGATGTGGGCCGGACAGAGCCGGAAACAAACGAATGACAGAATAAAGAACAAGACCAGCTCCTGGCTGGTCAGTCTGAGAAATAATTGATTGTTCTAAGAAACAAGAGCTCCCATCTCAATTATTAGTAACCGTGCTGTTACAGTCACAGTTGTTGGAGAGGTTTCAAATTATAATAATTGGTTTAACATTATTTTCCTCTTATTTTATTTATTCCCTTATTAGTTGTTGAAGGGAAGTTTTGTTTTTAGTTCACATTGAGATAAAAACTGCATGTTTAGCAGAATGCATATTTAAATTTTAAATTTTGTATTAGTTGAAAATTTGATTAAAAATGTTGAATTATATTTATATTGCTTATAAAAAAAGCAGTATATATTTGAAAATTAACTAAGATAATGAAAAAGTGCTCATTTGAATTGTATTGGAAAGATAAAGTTCATCAATTATGAAATATCAAAGGTTGTCAGTTCAGTGAGCCGGAACTAATAATTTCGCGAACTACACATCCCTACTTCACCAACCATTATATTAACAAATTATTTTTTAAAGTCCCTGACACCTCGTTGCAAACACATCTGTATTTGTGCTGATATGGTAACATATTTTGCGGTTCAGAGCCTTTGGTTAGTGTGTGAATAACCATGGAGGTTATCGATTATTTCTTATCACGTATGCACGATAGTGGCACGCTATATTTAAATATTGATACGCTCATGAGCTGTAAATTGTCGCGTGTTACAAAAAGAGTTCCCCTTCATAGGTTGACGCAACATCACACACACGATCGTACAAGTGGGGTAAATACTATATGTGCGTGTGAATGTTTCTTAACGTACTTTTGAAGACACGCATCCGAATGATTAGACTAGTATTAAAATATGGAGACAAGTGTCATGACTTATTTTACCCCCATTTAGTTCGAATTATTAGAATAAATCTAGGTTAAAAAAATAGTTTTATTCGCCGAGGGAATGTGACTATACTTTTATCAACCATTCAAACCTAGAAACTAACATAACTTAGGACAAAACAAACAACACTTAAACTATCATTCATTGCGTCACTCTCATGTTAGACAAGACTTCCGATGACAGGAATCGGGGTTCGAATACCAGTTGGGTGTACTGAGAGTGGTTTTTACAAAAAAAATATTCCACTTTACCTCCGTTTAAATGCGGTTACACTACCTCTAAATTCGACCTTTCTAATCCTTAACTCAACTAGTTAGTGCATATGCGTATAACCCGACAGGTAGTAAGACGCGGTGTTAACAAAAACTAAACAATTTTTTCTAATGCAAAAGAATACCACAGATGTGTGAATCGATAATGAATCAATTGTCCTAGGCAGGTGTCGGCAACTGGTTGATCACGTTTGACCGGTTGATCTCGCTACAATATTTAGTTGATCAGAAGAAAACTACATCTTCAATCTTTGAATCCTTCAAACACTTAAATATATCAAGTACTTTCAAATCATATTTGAGTACGACCAAAAAAATACCTTGATCGGTCATAATCAGTTGTTGTAAGAAATTTAAATCGTAATTTAATTTTTAAAATACATTTTATTAATTCTATATTTCTTTCTATAAAGTGGGGGGAGGGGGCTGGCGTGGGATCATAAGTATTTGAGTGAACGGGGAGAATATTTTAATACTGTCAATAGGTGTTGTATAAACATTACTAACCAGCCCGTGGTGTTGTGGACAGTGCACCTGGCTATGAGCCTAAGGGTACCAAGTTCAATCCCCAGCTGAACGTGGGTATTTTTCCAAAGGGAAATCCCCCAACGGTCACCAGGATTTGGTTAGTTAGGCTTGAGTTAGATTTAAGTGTTTCCACTGGTTCCACACCCTCATACTCACTATTACCTTCACCTCATCTCATCGGGACATGGAAAGAGCCGCCACGGAAAGGATGTATGATTAGTACATTCGGGCATCCCCTGGTCAACGGTATATTAGTACTGATTAATCTTTCTACAAACTGAGCTGCAGATTGATGTAGCCCAGACAAGCATTATTATTATATAAACAATACTACCCCAACGTCTTTAACAAGGCTACCAGAGTATTTGAGAAACTTACGTAACATTTTAAGGGTGACCTGGTGGTCTAGGGTAAGGTGCCAGACATCTGTGCTGGAGGTCCGGGGTTCAATCCTCGGTCCCGGCACATATTTATCTGATTGCCAAACCCTTCCTTCACCTCTGACAAGACGTGTATTAATCACAACTTGGAATGCCAGGCCTACACCGTGGTTCGGATCCCACGTTAAACTGTAGGTCCTCCATTCATCTCACAATCACCCTACCATTACACATTAGCGTAAGTGCGTACAACCCGAACGGGTAGTAAGACGCGGTAATAATAGTAATGTAACTTTTGAACGGACAGTAATCTCTTTGATAAGACCATTGCAGGCTTGCATTAGGGCGCAAGACAGTAATTATAAGCACTTTGTGTTAAGGTAGGCAGTAATATATTGATGGAAAGCAAAACAGGATATGACTCTTAAACAAGGTCAAATAGGACATGTGTTTATACCTACTTATTTCCCTATGGTTTGTGTCCCTAAAACACCCTTGAAGTTGGTTCCACATGCTAAGGTACACCGGTATTATATATATGTATATATATACATAATATATATATTATGTATACAGTTTACCCAAAATAATTTCCAAAAAACTATAATAAATATAATATATTTTCAGTGCACTTCGAAAAAGTTGACAAGTCGGAATCAATAATACATTCATATCAAACCTGTATTAATTAACTTTTAGCTGCTACTTGCTTATAGCTTAGTGGTAAGGTAAGTTGAAGATCACTAATCACTTCCTAAGTGTTGTCCATAAATATGTGTTGATTGAAGTAATTGTGTACAAGTTTTTTTTGTTTTTTTTTAGATTTTTTAAAATTGAGTGAGCAAAGTTTGAATGTTAAATATAAAGAGTTTTGTCTGGTACTATAGTAGATTTCACATCATATGATCTGATATTTTCCCGTTGGTTAGAAAGTGCACATTTAAATAACCTATAACTATTTTTCTATTTGATATGTTTTTATAGTATCGTGTAAGAAAAATAAAAGTTTCACACCAACCAAATATTTTAAAACGTTCATTTTTTATAATTTATTTTACTAAAAATTTAACTTTTCATATTTTTGAAAAATGGCTATTTTTCCCTTGTGACCACGTTAACAAATCAATATATCTAGTTTTTTAGACAATTATATGTGTGTTAAACATTTAATTTATGTTAGACGCAGAATCATATACATAAACTTTAAGTCCCAAAAGTTCTATTTGCTTAGTTCACTCATTAGCGCATCTATCTACTAAACTTGGGGCCCTGGGTTCAATTCCTTGCGTCGCTGAAAAAGTATCATTGATGAAATTGGTATATTCCACTTTCACAAGGAGGAATAGTGGCTAGAGGATTGGTTGTTGTGTATGTTCTAGAATTAAGCCTAGTTTATAAGTTAGGCAATGGTGTAATAAGTTGGTTCATGTTACAATAATGGTTTGTAGACACTTCTTCCTCAAAGTGGAGCGAGGTAATTTACCTCCATTCCAAAGTATACCGTGATAAAAGCTCTCCCACCTTGCAAAATCCTACCACCTTCAACCAGCCCCCACCCACAACTCTCGCTGCGCTTTCCAAACTTGAAGACAAATCGTTTGATAAATTGCGGGAATTTGGAACGTTAGCATACAAGAACAGTGGCATTTTTTTTTCTCGTATTATTTCCTACTTACCTACAGAAATGCCACTCGAATACCGTGATAAGCCTGGTGCAAATTGATCCAAAAGTTGGAATGTCATCGACAGGGTTTGCCACTCTAATAATGTACCAGATTCCGGGAAAATCAAGGGTAGTTTCCTAACTAGGTAAAAACTAATAGTTCTTTTCAAAAATACATATTTCTAATAATTTTTATCTTGGATTAAACAGAGAGCGCGAAATAAAATATGTACACTATACAAATAGAACAGAATGGTTTATCAATTAATTAGCCAAGTAAAGTGCGGTTTTGTTTTAACTTAACCATTTGGCATTTTATTTGTTTGTCTCCCCTGTTGTTCGTTTCACGCTGACCATAAAATGGGTGGACTAAATTTTAACTAAATTTGTCGGGGACACGGTTTGGATCTAGGCCGAACGATTTATGTAAATAGTTGTACAATTTTGTTATTCGTTTCAACATGGCGGCACTCAAAAGGTTTTTATTGCATAGTTGAGCTAAAAATATTTGAATTTATAGATCTCAATATTTATATATATATATAATATATATATATATATATATATTATATATATGTCTCAATATTTTAAACTCAAAGGTTACTATAAATAGTTTAATACAAACTCATCGATTTTAATTAATTTTAGTACCTGTTAATAGATTAAAGGTGTTAAGTCTTAATTTCTTGGGATGTTTGTCTTGAGAGGTTTATTGAAGTTCTACTTGAATCGGCTATTTGGTTCTAGAGCTATTGAGGAAGCTACAACCCATAATAAACCCATGGATTCTACACTTGATTGTATTGAGTATGTGAATTTATATGGATACAAAATAAATAGTACGAAATGGGATTCAAGGAAGTATTTCAATAGTAAAACTCTACAAAATGGGATTCAAGGATATATTTCAATGTAAAACTTGAGTGTGAGAAAGAGCGAAATCTGCTTCACACGTATTCATGGTTTAAAATCACTTTATAAAGCGTCTAACCAATTTACGATCTTATCTCTTTCATATATTTTAAATGTATATGTATATATATTTACATATTTAATGTTTTGGTTAAAAGAACAGTTGAATTATATATATATTATATATGTATATATGTAAAATTTGCCTGCTCTTTTAATCAAAACATTCGAATATATATATATATATATATATATATATATATATATATATATATATATATATATAATTTGACTGCTCTTTTAATCAAAACATTTAATTTTTAGCACTTATCTCTGGAAAAATAAATAAACATATATACGTATGTATCTATAAAATAAATGTTATTTATTTAGATAATTCAGCTTGCACTTTCAATGAATGGAAAGATATTATACAAATCTACCAATATTCTAAAGATCATACTCAGCTGTTAAAGTTGTAGAGGGTGGGGTGAAAAACACATAACAGTTTTAAATTATCTGAGCCTTTTCTTGGAATCGACTGAGGTGGTCTAGATTTAGTCAACATACCTAACCACTCGCTAAAAGTTAATTTTAGAACTGCGGGAATATTAATAAAGTTATTCCCCTTCAACTGTTTCTCTATTGGTGAATAAAAGGTGGATTTATTACATTTACAAATTAGTTTTTATTACTATTATTTTGCTTAAACAAATTTATCTGTTGTATAATCAAGAAATAATATAAATAAAACTACTATAAATGGTTCCGACACCTAGTCTCAGTCGGTAGCGAGTTTGCCTCTTGAACTAAGGATCCTGGGTTTAATTCCCGGTATGGCCGAAAAATTCATTACTGATGAAATGTGGGTTTCGTCTTTCACAGTGATGAATTAAAGGCCATGGAATGGATATTATGTTTTTTCTAGATTTAAATTATTTTATCAGTTGTGTGCTGATATAAGTTCAGAAAGTGTACGTTAAATAGATTAAACAAATATAAAAAAATATATATATTATATATACTTAACTTAAACTTTAAATTTGCATCAATTAAGACAAATCCCTTGACCATTGTTAACAATAAGTTTAGAAATATTAAACGGTTTTCTAGTAACTCTAATACTTTATTTTAAAAAAAAATATGGTTTGAAACAAAAAATATCTCGATTGATTTCAATCGCAAATATATCTGAGGAAGAAAGTACATAAAATAAAAATATTTCTATCTTTGTTTACACGCATAATAAGTTTTGGGTGGTCATTATTTAATATTTAAAGGGATGTCAGTATATTATATCCCCTCCCAATCGCCAGAGAAACGTAATAATATATATCTACTACCTGAAGCTAAGAAATGTATATGTATTTATTTATTTATTTATTTCTAGGCGTCAATATTTCTTGGAGATCTGAAACTTTCACAGCAAAAGTTTCTTAATTTATCATATAAAAAAAGTTGTTTAAAAATATAACAAATACCACTTTTTTTACTTTTTCATATGATAGTTAAAGAATATTGAAATTGTAAATTTTCTACAATCGAGATTATAATGGATACGTTACCCACGTGATACCGAACTCATATATGTGTTTATTACAGCTATGTTTGTCTGTCTGTAGCAAGGGTTACAATAAAAAATACGGTTTAATGGATTTTGCTTAAACTTAATATTTAGACGGCAAAAGGTCATACCTAGAGGCCTAATCGCAGTTTTGAATCTATCTCTAAATTATTAAAGGTTATTTATTGATGTACCTGAAAGATATAGGGTGTACTGAGGTGGACTGGATATAACTAGCTCAAGGTAGGGCTAGGCTGTAATGACGTGGACTAGATAGAACTTGATTGCCAAACCCTTCCTTCACCTCTGACAAGACGTGTATTAATCACAGCTTATGTATGTGTAGGTCCTCCATTTCATCTCACAATAACCCTATCATTACACATTAGCGTAAGTGCGTAAAATCCGAACGGGTAGTATGAAGTGGTGCTAATAATAATAATAATAATAATAATAATAATAATAATAATAATAATATAATAATAATAGATAGAACTAGCTCAATATGGGTATAGGGTGTAATGAGGTGGACTAGATGTAACTAGCTCAATATAAGGATAGGGTGCAATGAGGTGGACTGGATAGAACTAGCTCAAGATAGGGATAGAGTGTAATGAGGTGGACTGGGTAGAGCTAGCTCAAAATAGGGAAAGTTACTTGGATAACTTTGTAATTGCGGCAATAAGCTTTCGAGGTTTTTTTTTAGCAACGCGTTTACTACCTTACGGGCTATACGATAAAGTTTGAGTTCCTGATGCCATAGAGTAATTAAATTTATTGATGACTAATTTTTTTTTAATATTATTATTTGATTTAAAAGTAATTGACTTAAGATTGGATTTTGAAAATTTTGAAATGTTTATAGCATGGGAAAGTTTGTGAGAGTTTATCATACCGTTCATTCATAAAGCTACTATTGATTCATATTAATAATTAAATAATCGGCTAGCTAGGGAATTTAACATCAAATCAATAATAAAAATTATACCCCATCTTACTTTAGAGAGCTAAGAAAGAAATTCATGCTAAAATCCTAATTTTATACTACAAGTTAATAGGTATGTGCAACCCTTAAAAATGTAGAGGTCAGAGGTCAAATCTCCTTTGCTTCAACTTCGCAACTTCAACACATCTCTAAGAAAAAATAGTATTTCAACATATTTAAAATATCTCACTAAATGTGACATATCATTTCAACACAATCATTTTTAGAATAATATTAAACAGTTTTTTAACACAAACTATTGATTAAATGATATTTATAACTTAAGGTGGGAGTGTACATGACGCGAGAAAAGGTCGGTGATTTTGCAATTTTTATGGCAAAACATTAATGTGGCCAAAATAAATACCCAGTAGAAACAGAGCTTAATTTTCTTAACGTGCCTGATATAAACAGTTGTTGAATATCTGTCATGAGCATAGTGGCATTAGATGACAAGCTTTTTAAATGAATAGAAATGTTGTAATTAAAATCTGGGACATCCTAGACAGATATTCAAGAAATGTTGACATCAACATGTGAAGAATATTAAACTCTTATGATTTTACTGGAGCAATGTTTGATTTATTTTGACACAAAAAAAAGTTTTGTTATTAAATCTGCAAAAACACTGCAAATAACTCACTTTACCTACACTCCCACCTTGGGTGTATATATATTATATATATATATATATAATATATATATACAGATATTTCAGAATAAATATATATATATATATATATATTCAGATATTTCAGAATAAAATAATATAGTAGTCTCCGTTTTCCCTCTCTGAGCCTTTCTGTTTACCTAGATGCATTTAATGGATGGTTTAAAAAATTAAAAAAGTCATGTTATATGTTTACAACAGTTAAAAAAAATTATTCTCAACCTTGCTTTGCGTGTTTCAAGCTTCGCTTTTACATCGCATTTAAAAAGTTAAATTCACACACCTCTATAAATTGAGATTAACTGAGTAGGACAAGAGTGGTTTAAATCTCCCAAAGATCCGTTGGTCCCAGACAACTAAGTTTGAACTGACTCCTGCGAATCTAGCTTCCCCCCCCCCCTCCTTCCATCCCTGTGACAGTTCAGTCGTTTGCTCATTTATCCATTCAATGGCCTTGTCACTATGATTGGTGACACCTGACATATTTTCTCTTCTTGATATGTATTTACATATCGTTTACTTTCATTTTATTACTGTTTCAGCTAATATTCGTAGCCGAGTATTTACAAACATATACTCCAGGTAAAATTGTATACTAACTTTAATTTTACAGTACATAAAACACAAATTTTGTGACATATTTTAATATAATAATTTTTAGAATAGCTATGTAGTATTAACCATTTGCATATGATGTAAAATAAAATCAGACAAAATATGTAATAATATGACATACACGTACATATATTATTTAAACTAAATTTAATTTGATGGCTTCAAATTTCTTATTGAAGCAATAGGAAAAACACATTTATAAATATACACACGTACAATATCTTTTTTTTAAAAGTTGTATTGTATTATTAGCCTGTTAACCGCAACATAAATCTCTCATTAATTAAAGACTTCAAGTAAACGGCAGTGAATAACTGATTTTAGAAACCACACAAACATTACAAACATTCAATGACACCTCACTGTGGCCAGCTATTTAAAAAAATCTGAATAATAATGTCCGACGTGCAGTTGTTTTCAATTCATTTTTCTATAACTTTTTTTTTCAATCCTAGTTCCAATGTTTAATCTCGACATACTAGCCGGTACTAATAACCACACTTACACGTATAGCATGATTTTTCTTGTTCGCTTTCCAACAGAACGTTCTACGAAACGTATTATTGTGACAGACTGCAAATTACATTTCCTTGATTGATTTTATGTCCTGTTTTCGTCATTTGTTCTATGCCTTGCCACGTTATACCCGTTTCTTTTACCAAACAAAGAACAACGGTAAAATAAGCTACTCAGATCCAAGAATGATTGTTTTTACAACTCACTGACTTGTGTTTACAAACTGACACGCCGCGCGAGATACGTACTCCTGAGGCCACTATCAGGTGACGAAGCATTCTCTCTCCTTCACAGCACGAGAAACTTCAGACACAACGTTACGTTACGGCATCTATAATCCTCTCTGACAAGCCAGAATACCTGACTTGGACTTGGCTCATAGCCATCCCTTCACTATATACACTCCTTTATTAAAGTACAGGTTGCCTGAAAATGTTTGACACATTTAAAAGTATTTTCTCAAAACAAGACATAAAAATAATACCACGATACAAAAAACGCAAAATACATAATTTTATTTAATATCCTTGAAAATATGAAGATTTAAGTAAAATATGTAAAAATATGTAAAATAATTAAAATTAAAATACAGTTCCAATCAACCTAGCTCGCTGAGTTTTCACTTTTCACATTTATAACTGGGATTATTAAAGTATGTAATTACATTAAAAATCTGGGCTGTATTCATAACATAAGTATGGTAATAATAATATATTATTATTATATTATTATATTATTATTATATTATTATTATTATTATTATTATTATTATTATTATTATTATTATTATTATTATTATTATTATTAGGTTTTCTGTCTTACGACGGATCCATTCCTTTTGTCAGTAAACTTAAACCGCCAATGCGTCCTTTCTTCTGCTTTATTTTTCTCTCCAAACCTCTCTTTGAAAATACCGATAGAGTTTATAGAATTTTCTGAAATGATTTCATTTAAATGAGTTTGATCGAACAAAGTATTATATGTTCCCCATTGGTGACCGTGATATTATATAAGTAAGAATATTAAGTGTGTGTGTGTGTTTTTGTGTGCATAAAATAATAAATCATATGGACTTTTAAAGACTATAAGGACACGTCCTATTTAGACGAGGCTTAACCTTACTCCAGTTCAAGTCACCGGCAAAAACTCCAATAAAAATGTATCCCTCTAACAGTTGCTTCCATCTAATCTCGGCGTAACAGAATTTACGTGGCGCCTCCAAAGATTTGGTAGAGGCCATAAAAGCTCATGGAAATGAGCCGAGAACTGGAGCCGCTGTTAAAGATTGGAAAGATCGTGTCATACATTATGTAAATTAAAAGGGGGGAATGAAAAACTATAATTTATAATATGATGTATATTTTTTATTTCAAAATCAGAAGAAAAACAAAAAAGAGGGGAGAAAGAATTGTAGGATTAAAGGAATGGATAAGTTTAAGGAGAATAGAAAATTTATAATTTTTTATAACATAGAGACGAAAGTTTGACATGTTTGTTCTTAGGTGTTAGGATTAAACTGTTTTTGGCCGCCATCGATTAAGACGTCAGGGCTTCAAACCCAGCCGAAAGCACCAACATGTATCGGTATTTTCAGTCCTATCGCCAAATTAATGTGAGATAATATCATCCAAACCACTCTTATCACCTTTCAGAATGATGGTCACGTGGTTTTAGGTGTCTATCATACTAGCGCAGTGGGGGTGGTTTTACAAACGTGATTTTGATATTGTCGTTTTCCCATGCTCTTACCAAGCTAATATATTATTATATTTATTATATTTAGCACCGCGTCTTACTACCCGTTCGGGTTATACGCTTAAGTACTAATTACTCTAATGGATTAGGAATTGGGAGGGTTGAATTTAGAGGAAGTGAACCCGCATTTGCGTGGAGGGAGAGTGGAAAACCATTTAGGAAAAACCACCCCCAGTTCACCCGACCGAGATTCGAACCTCGATCTCCCCGTCCTCGGCGGTCGAGCTCAACACGACTAGCGCGTTAGCTAACTACGCCATCGAGGCGGGTATGCTAATATAGGTCCACTAGCTTTATTCAAACCCCCTCCTAATAAATATTTAAAATGCTAAAAAATTAATTAAACGTGAAAATAATAATATATCTGAATAAAAACAAAAGTAATAATTTAAACTCCCTAGTATTGATATAGTCACCCGTTTCAATGCTCAAATGGCCAAAGTCTTCACACTCACCGATTATAGAAAGATCGGGGTTCCAATACCTGTTGGATGTATTCATATTATTTTACCTAAATTGTTTTCCTCTATCACTCCACACACACAATTGTGGGTACACTTCTTCTAGAGAAAGTCTTTATCACCCCTAACACGTTTGCCTGATTAATTCATATGCGTTAAACATGAATATGGGATGCGATGCGGTGACAAAACAAAAAAATACTTATTTTAAGTTGATGTGATGGAATACCAAGAACGCTATCTAAAAAGAAAGGCGAAATTGCGAAAACGAACCTCAAGTCATAAAATGTTAAATTTACAGAAAAAGAGGACATTTAGAGGCCGTCTGATTTTGTTCAGATATCACAAATACGAAGGATATAAAAGCGAAAGAGAATGTATGGGGTGAAAAGAGAAACTAAAAGATAAATTGATTCTTTTTACTTTTGTTATAAATGTCGGTTTTGTTTCATCGAGACGATTTAGAGAATTTGAAATAACTTTCATCTTTCTAAAACAAATTTTAAAAAAAACAACATAAAAAGTACATAGAAAGTTTTCAGATGAATCATAATTCATACTGAATAATATATTACAGTAATCTGTCAAATAAGCATGAATAGTTTGCTGAGTTGCCTTCATAAGGACTTGTAAATAAATTGGTTATGACAGATGTATTTTACGGTGGTTACAACTTAAAGCATACTTAAGAGTAAATAAAAGTTTCGGCAAGATTAGCAATCTTTCCCTGGAATATTTATAACAATTCTATATTTATGTTATCTAAATAAATAGCCCAATTCAAGAATATTAAATAAGTATTTACAAGACCTAAACATTTTTAAAAACCAATTTGTATATAAAAGACCTTTATCTAACAGTTTTAAAGTTACTAGATTTACTTTCAAGTATCCAGACACAATATTCTATAATCTGCAATTTTCACTTTTGATGAATACTAATCTACTAGTGGCAGGCCGATACCGATACTCGATTCTTTGATACCCTCGATATCGACTGGTATCACAATAATCGATACTATGCGCAAAAAATCTCAATATCACTCTTTAGTATTAGTATTAACTCCTCAAACTGCCAGCGGTTGGGGAAATACGGTAGTCAGTGAGTGGGTTCTGCTTTTAATATATCTAGATAAATAAAAGTTGTCTAGACAAATTATTATTGCTACTTCAATACAAGGAAATGTCTCCACCGAGTAACATTGTCACTTCAGATAAAGCTCTGTATCAGGGAAAATTGTATTTTCAACCAAAATCTGGCCTTTTCAAAAGGTCTCTTCACTCCCACCTGCCCCCTGCTCAGCCATGGCTACTAACTATTTACAAATAATAAATTAACCTCTCAGCATTACATTTGTTTACCTTAACGAGAAGGTCTGGGGCAGTCAGCAACCAAATGAGTGTGTATTTAATATATTATACCCTCCCCACCCTTACCTTTAAGACTAAATCGTTATCAACTCTTTTTTTCTAAATACGTACACATAAATAGCTATCAAACAGATAATATAACAAAATCAATATTTAATCCAAATATTTTCAACTTATTTTAACCGTTTTCCCGACACATGAAAAATGTTAATAAAACTCTCATACATTTATGAGACACTGATAAGCAGTTTATTTACACCAATAAAAATAAAACTAGGTAAATAAGGGTACCATAAAACGTATGGTCGTAGTTTTCCAAATCAACGTTTACCTCCCGGTGTAAATAAATAATGACCTCCCATAACGCTAGCGTTCTGAATGGATGCATGACAATGAGGGTGAACTACAGTCCATTCGTCATAGGAGTGGTGATGACTGACCGCTAGAAAAGTTACCGAATCTACTCTAATAGATCTATTCACCAAACCACATGATCTGCAAGACCACACGTTCAGCTGCTATCACTTTTGGCAGTTTAAATGTATACAACAGACAACTTTGTGTTTAATTATCTTTATCTTTTAAGCGTGCTTACATTATCGAAATACGAACTTCTCTTCATGAATTAAGATGGTTAGTTAGCAGAAGTAAAGGAGGTCGATGACTTAATAAAAAAAATAGTGTTTGGCTGTGCTAATTCACTTTGTTTACAAAATAAAAACATTTCATTTTAAAATAATATTTTGTATGGCTCTTTTGACAATTTATATAAAAAAAATTGTGGTCTTTTATAAGATGATACAATAGTGTGAATATAATATCTTTTAGTTTATTATTTCAGGCAATATAATATATCTTGTTGCTTCGACCACGAAATGGAAAACATAATAGTTTTATTTAATATAATATGTTGTTTTTTCAATAAGTTAAGAAAATGCGTACAACCTGAATAGGTATTATGAAAATATGGTGCTAAAAAAGTTACGAAAAATCCAATTATACAGTAATTCTAAGAGCAGGAAGGGAGTGCGAAGAAAAACCAATGTTTTTGCGTTTTTCGTGGCAAAAAAAAAATGTTTTTGGCCAAAATAAATAAAATATTGCTCCAGTACAAACAAAGAATTTAATTTTTATTAAATGGGGACTTCAAAATTTCTTAAATATCTGTCAAGGGTGTTCTGAAATTTAAAGACAACATTTTCTCTTGATTTAAAAAGTTTGTTAGATAATGCCACCATGCTCATGACAGATATACAACAATTTGTTGATATCAACATGTGAAGAGAGTTAAACTCTATGTTTCAACTGGAGAAATATTTGACTTATTTTGGCCAAAAAAACTGCAAAAAACACTGGCCATTTCTCGCGTACCCTTCCATCCCACCTTAACACTTTTGATTGATACTATAGTATTACTAAGAAAATAATTATTATTTCCACATTTTGACTTTCAATCAATGTTTGCAATTACAAACTTTCTACTAGCTGTCAATTACCGCCACTCCCATGACGAATTGACTTTAGTTTTGGCTAGGTTATTACCTCAACCACCCCCGCACGCCACCTAGAGGGTGAACGTGGTGGTTGCTCACGGTATGCAAGCTCGGGTCAGGTCAACGTCAGGTCACGCAAAGTCACGAACACCTTTAGGTCAAGGACGACACTGACAAGAAAACCGGCCATTGATTATGGACTGACACAGTTCCCAGAAATCATGGCGGGTGGCCGTCATTTTAGTTGACCCTTCTTGACAGTTTATTTTAGGTGCTTTAGAAACGACGTAGTAACAACATATAGGCCTACACCAGGTCAGTCGACTATATCATTTTGTCTTACTTCGAATCTGGTCGTCTTTTATTTATTTTAGCTCAGCGTCTTATTTATTATCTTTTCAGTTTATACGCATGTGTACTAATTACGTTAATGAGTTGATGGTTGAGAAAGGTTGAATTGAACAAAAGCGTATCCGCATTCGTGTAGAGGGAGGGTGGAAAACTGTTTGGAAAACCACTCACAGTACACCTGATCGAGATTCGAGACCCGATCTCCCAGTCATCGGTACTTTAGTTCAACACGAAAGTTACGCTTTAGACGATTGATTTTTTTTTCCTTTCAAATGTGATTTAGCATTGGAGCTATACTTTCTCCGTATTAACGTTGGTGCATTTTCTTTAAGATACCCTCCTCATTACAACTATTTGATTTGGATTGTGCCGTTTTCAGCTGCACCAAGTTTAATTTACTCGGTCGAGTTCCACTGGGGGGTTTAACAAGGTAAGGATATGTTAGGCAGAATCTGGAAGAAATGAACCATCAACTGTGAAGAGGGGGTGGAAAACCATCTAGGAAAGAAAATCCTCATTACACTAGATTGTGATTCGAACCCGGACCTTACCGTGATGGGCAAACCAAACGAGATGAGACTGACATTTAGACCGCGTAACCCAACAGCGTGGGTAAGGCTGTGTTATAAAACCTTGATATATAGTAATTTATACATTTAAATATATCTTGCTCAAAGAAGGATTGCAAAAAGGAGGAAATGTTTTTTTTAACGAATTACACCCCCTCTACCGCTTAGTAAAACAAAGGAGATTCAAAATAACGCGGGTAAAACCACCCAACCCTGGTGCCAAGTAAAGTTTTAATATTATCTTGACGTCGCAACAAAGTGCTTGGAGATAAAATGTTGCACTTTGTAGCTCTCGCAAGTTTTTGGAAAACCGCAAGAGAAACGGGCATGGTTTACCGGGTACAGCACCGCACAAGCTGTAGAATAGTCCAGAGCGTTCCTCAGAAAGACAAGGCTAGGATGGAAAGTTAATTCAAAACAACAGTTAATTCTTTTTTAAATCATAAATTTTAATTTCAATTACGAATTAGTATTTTAAGTATTATAAAAATTTCATAACCCAGAATAGTTATAAAACAATTTTTTTTCAAGTAAAAATTGTATTTGATTATTTTTTTAAAATCCGTTCAACGTACGGAATATTCTCGGTAAAGAAATATTTTTAGAAAAATAAAAATATATTTTTTTGCAGTCATTATTGATAACATTTTACCATATTATTAGTGGGATTTTTTTCCAAGTATTGATAATATCTATAAAAAGTGACAGCTGTAGATCACGTGATGATCTATGAATACATGAAAAGTAGATCTAGTAACTTTTCTATCTGTCGTATAAGGTTCTTCCTGTGAAAATTAGACTACAGATCTAGATTTCCTCAATAAATAAATCTATTTTTTTAATGGTGTCCAAAAATATAAATAGGAAACAACAATTTTAGAAAAATTACAATTATTATAAACGAACTTTAAAATAATTTCTGTTGGGTTTTAAAAAACTTACATTTTCTTTAAAAAAATCATTTAAGTTTAGGATTATAATAAAAAAGGGCAATTTTTTTATAACTAAGCCACAGTTTCTTTTTAATTTACGTTAGTCCGTGAATGTATTTACGCTATTAAACTAGGGTTTTCGATTTCAAAAAAGTATGGTTGAATTATTTAAAAAAAATATATTACACTATTAATTTAAAAAAGAAAAAATCCTCAAACGTGTGAACTTTCAGCTGGTACAAACACTATATCTTTAACAAATTGATAAGCACTCGTTAAAACATTATAACAGATTTTCTCATCCACGATCCCCGAACTAGAAAAAATGTGTGTTTACTTGGTAATAAATTAAAGTACTAAGTTCGTGTCTGGTACAATATGTGTGTTACAATAGGCAGCTAAAATGTTTTTATTGTCAGTACCGGGTACATACTTTAACTCTTGAGTTGTAGCCTTCTTAACTTGAGGACTACACTATGACCTTATCTTATAAGATAAGCAACGCAAGGTAAATTTGCTAGCTTTTAAGGTAAAGTAACAGTACAGGCAAACTTGTAGCCAACTTTATTCTCTCTGTAACACCTCAACGCAACAGCCACAAACTATAGTGTAGACAAATAAAAGCAGCTAGAGAATTTAGGGTGCGCGAGAAAGAGGTAGTGTTTATGTAATTTTTACAGCAACATTAGGTGACCTGGTGGTCTAGGGGTAAGGTGCTGGGGGCACAGGGTTCAATCCTCGGTCCCGCACGGATTTATATGATTGCCAAACCCTTCCTTCACCTCTGACAAGACGTGTATTAATCACAACTTGTGAATTGTTGAGGTGAATTGCCAGTGCCTCCACGTGGTTCGGATCTCACGTTAAACTGTAGGTCCTTCATTTCATCTCACAATCACCCTAACCATTACACATTAGGTAAGTGCGTACAGCTCGAACGGGTAGTAAGACGCGGTGCTAATAGTAATAATAATAATAATATAATAATAATAATAATAATAATAGTACAGCAACATTTATTTTTTTGCTAAAATAAATAAAATATTATTCCATTAGAATAATAGAGTTTAATTTTATTCACATGGTGACATCGACAGTTGTTGAATAAATTTCATGATAGCGGTATTAGATGATATCTTTTTAAATTAAGACCAAATTTCTGATTAAATTTCAGACCATCCTGACAGATATTCATGAACTGTTGAGTTCTTCAGGTGAATACAATTAAAATTGATGTTTCTACTGGAGAATTATTTGATTTATTTTGACCAAAAACATTTTTTAAATAAAACTTGTAAAAAAAACTGTACTTAACTATCGTTCCCTGCACTCCCACCTTAAGGTGAACTCTGTTAATTCGGAGCTACTTAAAACCTTAGAGCATATCACTTACAAAATAGGTTCAGAAGGAAATGTTTGTGTCACCATGACTAACTACCCGTTTGGGATGTACGAATATGATGTGTTTGCTCCTTATGGGATGGGGATGAGTAAGGTTGAATTTAGAGGACGTGTAGTCACATTTGCTATAGTTGGAGTGGAAAAACTGCCCTTCAGTACACCCCACTGAGGTTAAACCCTGGATCTCCCCTCAATTGGCAGTCCACTATATTGTGAGAGTGACGCCTTAGATCATTCACCATTGAGGTGGGCTCAGAGATATTTAGGAGTTTTTTTAGTACCGCGTCTAATAGCCTTTCGAGTTATTAGTTATTAATTGTTAGCATTTTATAACTTACAAAAAGTGGAATTTGACACTCAATCTAAAATAAAATTTAAATTAAACAAATTAATAAAACTTAAACAAATCATAGTATGAAATTTTGTTAAATTTTTGTTTAGTTTATTTTTCATAGCATTTAAGAAACAAATTATTTAATACCATTATAGTTAATAATGAATTGTCTATTTGTGAAAAAATGTTTATAGTTAAAATTTGTTTTAAAATTATTACTTAATTCAAGTAACGCTACAACCACCTTAAAGAATAAACCTACGACAGTAAAAAAGAACATAGCCAAGGTCGTTTTCATGAATAATTAGGAAATAAATCGATAGAGCATTCGGCACGAGTATAGATTAACTGTCAAAACGAACACAATGGATTCTTTAGTGTATTGTCACACGTTCTATAGTTTCTTGTATACACCCCGACTTTCTTACGAATGGAAATGTCTGACAGACAATGCTACCAATCTGATTTCACGTATTCATACGGAAGCCATTTTATCTTCAGTGTCCCTTATGATATATGTTTTTAATACCTACCCACTTCGAGGCCGAATAAGGCGTCACCCTCGTGTTATACTGGCCTGCTGAAGGCGGGGAGATCGGGGTTCGAATCCATTTGGGTCTATTGAGGGTTGATTATTTTGTTCCTCACATCGTTCACTTTATTGCTCATGAGAGAAATGATCATAAATACGTATAGCCTGAACAGATAGTAAAACGGGGTGATAAAAAAAATTAAAATTATATAAATTAACGCATATAAAAATCACTAATAATATACTTTATGTTCATAAATAATTGAGTATTTTTTTATGTTTTCTAAAATGCGCTCCAGATGTTCATTTGTAAGAAAATCACATATATCTTATAGGTATAGTGGATAACTGGTAAAAAGGTAAAACTAGAAATTAAAGATCTTGATATATTCCATTTCTTCTTCTGTCAATATTGAAAAAAATGCAACTATTTCTTTAAATAATTTTTAATTTGGGTTATTTAACATTAACTTTCTGAAAATATGGATGACATCATAACACGACTTACAAACTAAATTACACCAGCAGTACACCCAGCCCCCAGGCCATTAATTATCACTCTGAAAGTGGAAACTTCAATTTCAACAACTATACATTTTCTGGAAAAGACCGAAATTGAACCTGAGACCTTTATTTCAGTAGACAGATGAGCCACCAAATTAAATAAGGTATAGAATTCTAATTAGAGACGGGAAGTTCGAATCCTCAATTATTTGAATCCTATGGTACTCTAAAGATTCGAGATTTGTAAGAATCTTAAAAAAGATATCACGAATACAATAAATTATTATGAAGAACTTGACTTAAAATCACAATTTTAAGCAATTGGCTATAGTCATTTTATACAGACTTGTATAATAATTGGGAAATTAACATAATCCCAAAGAAAGGACATTATAATATTATAATTTGCTCAAAAAAATTGTATTTTTTATGACTTAAGAGACATAGCAACAAAATAGCTTACTCTGGTGAGACCAAGTCTTAAGGTGGTATGGAAGGATAGGCGTGTTTATCAGTTTTTATGGCAATACTTTTTTTTTGTCAAAATAAATCAATTATTGCTTCAGTACAAACTTATAGTTTAATTTTCTTAACAAGGTGATATCAACATTTGTTGAATATCTGTAATGAGCATAGCGTCATTAGATAAGAAACTTTTTAAAGGAGGAGTAAAAGTTGTCATTAAATTCGAGGACATCCTTGACAGATATTCAACAACTTTTAAGGTCATTGTGTAGAAAAAATTAATGCCTCTACTGAAGAAATATTTTATTTGTTCTGACCAAATATTTTATAATATATAAAATTTACCTTTTCCTCTTGTTCCCTACCTTCCCACCTTAATTACATTAGATGAAACATAAAGGTATCCTACCAAGAAGTTTGGTTTATCAAAGCTAGTTCCATAATGTGATAGCAATAATTGAATGTAGACATAAGCTTAATTTACCACATTACATTATGTATACTATAATTACCCGCCTCGGTGGCGTAGTTGGCTAACGCGCTAGTCGTGTTGAGCCTGACTGCCGAGGACGGGGAGATCGAGGTTCGAATCTCGGTCGGGTGAACTGAGAGTGGTTTTTCCTAAATGGTTTTCCACTCTCCCTCCACGCAAATTCGGGTTCAACTCCTCTAAATTCAACCTTCCCAATTCCTAATCCATTAGCGTAATTAGTACTTAAGCGTATAACCCGAACGGGTTGTAAGACGCGGTGTTAAATAATAAAAATAATAATAATAATATACTATAATTTTTCATTTGAGGTATTTAACGGTCACTTTCTGAACCGACTGATTATATCAACACACAAGAATTTCTACGAGTGAGCACCAAAGGATTTGCCAACTTTGCCGAGAAAGGGTCTTTAACGTACCTTCAAGGGTTCTCTAACATGTCACAATCGACAAGGAACCGACAGCTTTAACTCACCTCCGAAGAAACTTGTGTTACGGATTTTCATCACTCAAGAAAAATTCGTCGCCCCTGGCTGAGTTAAAACTCACGGACGTCGGGTTCTGAAGTGAGTACTTTACCCTAAGATCACCCAGGTTGACCTACTACTATTAAGACTACTACTACTACTACTACTACATCTACAACAATAAAATCCTCGGTCCCGGCACAGATTTATCTGATGACCAAACCCTTCCTTCACCTCTGACAAGACGTGTATTAATCACAACTTGTGAATGTGAGGAATGCCAGGCCTCCACCGTGGTTCGGATCACACGTTAAACTGTAGGTCCTCCATTTCATCTCACAATCACCCTACCATTGCACATTAGCGTAAGTGCTTATAATCCGAACGGGTAGTAAGACGCGGTGCTAATAATAATACAACAATAAAAGTTTACTAATTGAATTCAACCACTTGATTAAATCAAGCATAATAGGATTTTAATGGAATCAATCATATTTAGGGTTTTATAAATGCTCTTTCATATTTGACATGATTAAAGCAACCTATTTTTATATGAATCGTTGAATCGATCTTCCCAAGATAGATTCAATGCACTCAATTTTTTTTTTTTTCCTGAATCAATGCAAGACCTCTTGATATAAATCGATCTAGAGCAGGAGTCGCCAAACGGTTGATCACGAGCTACCAGTAGCTCACGACGGAAACTTCAATAGCTCGCGTGAGAACTCTATTTTGTATTTCCCAAAGTGACTCATTACTCATAACTAATTAATCATTATTGAAGAGGATTGTCTTGAGTTCAGGATATGTGCGACTCTGTTCTACCCTGTCTGAGTCATTATTTTCAACTTAATGTGGTGAAGAACAAATACAGAAGTAGAGGCACAGATGAACATCTTGATAACTGCATTCGAATGGGAGTGACATATAAATTCACCAAACATGAAATAAGTGATGGACGAAAGTGAAAGCCGACCTTCTCAGTAAGCTACGAACCATGGTTTTTTAAACATATATATATAAAATGTTATTTAAAAAGAAATAATCCTTGTATTATTGTATTTTGGTGTGAAAGATAATATTTATTTTATGTTATTTATATTACAATCACAAATCCAAACCACAGATCCCACCCCCCAATTGAACAAAGGTTTGATGCCAAATCCTCTGTACAGGTTATAATAATAGCCAACATTTGATAGGCAAAATCATATACCTACTAGCTCGCGAAACAATCTGACATTTTGAAAGTAGTTCCTATTTTCATTGATTTTGGCAACCCCTGATATAAAAAGAATCGATCCCAAGGCCTATGAATCTAGCTCTCCAAACCCCAGTCTGTTCAGTTCAATAGACAGAAGTGGTGCCGACTGAAACAGGGTGCCAGAAAAGAGGTAGGTGTTATTCATCCTCTACCCCCCCCCTCAACAACCCATGATTGTGAAACATGCCGGGGGAGAGGGGGGGAAACAGTGCTAGGTAAGGTAAAAAGTGCTGGACACAGCAGTTTAGCGGCTCATGTAAAAAAAAAAAAAAAGTCTGCCTTGTAATCCTAGACATGGGAAACCTGGCAAGTGAGGAAGGGAGAAGAACATAGAAGTAGACAGAGAGAGAGATAGGGGTTCGTTCATCCCCTCCCACCGTTCCCTCACCCTTCACAAGCTCGGATTGATTTTCATAAGAATGGACATTTGGAGCACCCTTGAGAAAATACAAACACATATTTTTGCGACAACATTGATAACATTTTACTATAATATTATTAAATCCGCTTCGGTGGCCGCATGGTCTAAGGCCACTAAAAACTGACAAAAACGGAGGGATCAAGGCTCGAATCTTGGTCAGTAGTTTTTTCAAAAGTGTTTTTCCCATATCTCTCTCTATACACGCAAATGTGGGTACACTTCCTTTAAATATAATCTTCCTGATACCTAAAGGCATTAATATAAGCGTATAACCCGAACGGTTAGTAAGACGTGGGGCTAAAAAAAAAAGAAATTATGTGCTAATAGCGCTATTTTATAGGTATTGATATAAATTAATTGTATTTAGTTGGTCTTGATGGTCTTGGAGTATCACCTCAGGACCTGGTGATCGTAGACTCAAACACAGCCAGGGTGAACGGTTTTTCGTGGAACGATTAAAATCCGTAGCACAACTTCCTTCGGAGGAGAAGTAAAGCCGTCAGTCCCATGTCGATTGTGGTATGTATAAGAACACTGGAAGGTATGTGAAAATACATTTCCCGGCAAAAATTGGTAGGTCTTTTACTCTCGCTAAAAGAAATTCTCGTGTGCTGATACAATCAGTCGGTTAGAAATTGTACGTTAAATACCTCAAATAAATAAATACAAAATAATTATATTTAACATAATGCAACACGCAATATTCAGATTTAGAAACACAGTATTGTTAAATATGGGATGTCTTATATTAGAACAAATCAGTTTATACGTCATTCACTTATAAATCATTAGGTTTATAATGTAATGTACACGTTGAAAATTCACGTGTCTATGATTTAAAGTAATTTTTTTAATATCCCATGGAGTAAAATACTATAATACTTACCCAATACTACAAAGCTCTTTGAACAGTAACTATTCGCTACAAAACTAATTTTCCTCGCTTGGGTAAATTAATTTTGTCACATCTCAAACAAACAACTCTCAATATAAAGGAATATATATGAGCTCTAAAACTGGTTGATGCAAAAAATATTATACCTCAAATTTGTTTTGAAATAATTAATCGCGATTTTAAATTAATTTAATTTGCTAAACTGTATACATTAATTTCAGTTTTAATAAACGTTACATAATAAGTGATCATTTGAATCGCAATTAAGTGTTTTTCATGTGTAATTGCCATCAAAGAAACATTATAAAAAAAACCACAGCAATTACTAAAATCTATTTATACGAATCAAAATAGCATTCAGTGTGTTTTAAAAGTATTTTATCACAGGGAATACGGAAAATGGACCAATTAGCTTATTACCGTCCTTTTTTTTTAAAAAAAAAATCACATGCCCACCTTTAAATGAACTCTAATTGAAAACGATTCAACCTTATTGCAGGTATGCGAACAAAACCTTTCCCCTTCGTGTTGTTATCTGAAAACGAATCACGAGGATACTATTCTTCTACGAGCTTCTACGTGCGACAGTGTTTAATTAAGTGACTGATAGCACATCACTAATTAACTGATGTGTCTGGATGAGGGGAAAAGGGAACGTTTGGCATGTATTTTTCCACCACATTCAGTTCAATTTGGTCAACAAAAGTTAGGGATGTTTTTTATTTAAAAATTATTACGGCTAACAGCATCATAAATAACAGTGTTCTCTAAGGGAAAAGAAACATAGATTCAGAGGAAGTATGCCCTAATAAGGTGGAGAAGGGATGGCAGAACCACAGTTAGGCCTAATATATCATATGTGTAAGACCATAGTAAGTCATAAGTGAAAAATTAGAATGAAATCATCTTAACCGATAAGTAAAATGTGGAAAACCACACCGATAAATGAAATGTGGAAAACCACAACGATAAATAAAATGTGTAAACACACGTAAATAAAAGTGAAAACCACACCGATAAATAAAATGTGTAAAACCACACCGATAAATAAAATGTGTAAAACCACACCGATAAATAAAATGTGTAAAACCACACCGATAAATAAAATGTGTAAAACCACACCGATAAATAAAATGTGTAAAACCACACCGATAATAAATGTGTAAAACACACGTAAATAAATGTGAAAACACACGATAATAAATGTGGAAAACTACACCGATAAATAAAATGTGGAAAACCACACCGATAAATAAAATGTGTAAAACCACACCGATAAATAAAATGTGTAAAACCACACCGATAAATAAAATGTGGAAAACCACACCGATAAATAAAATGTGTAAAACCACACCGATAAATAAAATGTGGAAAACTACACCGATAAATAAAATGTGGAAAACTACAACGATAAATAAAATGTGTAAAACCACACCTATAAATAAAATGTGTAAAACCACACCGATAAATAAAATGTGGAAAACCACACCGATAAATAAAATGTGTAAAACCACACCGATAAATAAAATGTGGAAAACCACACAGATAGATAAAATATGGAAAACTACACCCATAAATCAAATGTGGAAAACCACATTCAATTAATCAGGCTGATATTCGAGCCTTTATCACCTAGTCACCTTATTCCTTCGACCACATAAACACTAGTGCGCGATTTAATTAAACAAAAAAGTTCAAATTTTGATGGAAAAATACTTCTTGAAAAACATTCGCTGGCAAATTATCCGTAATAAAGGTCAATATTAAGATGGACATATAGAGTACTAGAGAAAAGGTCAAGGTTTCCACAGATTCTTAGCAAAACATTTTTTTGGCCAAAACAAATCAAACATTTCTCCAGTAGAAACATTTTCTTGACATAGTGACCTCAAAAGTTCTCGAATATCTGTAATGAATATAATAACATTATATTAGAAACATTTAAATGAAGAGACAAAGTTGTTATTAAATTTCAGGACACACTTGACATGTATTCTAGAACTGTCAGGGTCACCATATGAAGAAAATTAAACTTTATATTTATACTGGAAAAAGTTTGGTTTATTTTCGCAAAAAAAAAAAAGTTTTTCTATTTTAAAAAATATGCAAAAACAATTCTCTTTTCGCCCGTCTCCTGCACTCCAACCTAAATGTAATGTATTTATAAAGCGCAGGTCTAAGGAGTTAGGAAAGTATATAAAATCAGATTTTGACTGTGATCAAGATTTTTGAAAGATGGCGCTTTAGTTTAAAAAAACAGATTTTGACTGTAATCAAGATTTTTTAAAGATTGCCATTTAGTTAAAAAAAAACTTTGAGAGGCTTCCGTTCGAACCATTGTAGACTCGATACATTTATTATTATTAGCACCGCGTCTTACTACCCGTTCGGGTTATACGCACTCGATACATTTAGCATAGGCGTGGTACAGAAGAAAGTTTGGCTAAGAAGAGAACTGAGGTTCCTCTATAATTACAAACTATGGCGCAAAATAATTATATCTGCCTCCATTGGTGACCACGTGGACTCTCAGGATCATCTAGCTTGTTTTTCTTGCTATGCGGATGTTAGGGTTGGAATCCTAAGTGGTTTCCCACTTTCTCTCCAAGCGAATTCCCTTTGAATTCAATATTCCCCATATCAACCCCATCAGCGTGTTTAGTTTATTTATATTTTTGTCATCACGTCTTACTACGCACTTGAGTTGTACCGATATGTTCTAATTACTAGGGGTGATAAAGGTGAAATTCAGAGGAAGATTACCTTCATTTGCATAGATGCAGAATGAAAACTATTTAGGGAAAACCACCAACTGGGACTCAAACCCCGATTTCTCATTTATCTGAAGTACAGACTATTGAGAGTGGGGTGCCTCAGACTATTCAACCACCTAACCGGGTCACCATCAGAATAATTAAATTGCTTATTGATTGGACGGGTATTAAAATAAATGTTTCAATGCAGCGCACAAACTTTCTCGCTCTATATATAAATTATATTCATAGCTCGAAATGTGAAACAAAATAATATACCTTTTTTTATAGAAACATAATGGGAAAGAACATCACATTTTTACCAAAGAGTATACATGAAATAATTGACACTATTACAGAAACATATCATTTGTTTTGTGTATTCTCAGCTCCCATTTAGCTAAGTTCTATTTTATATAAAAAAAAGTCGTAAAATTCGATTTTATCAAATATTTTTTTCAGAAAATAAAATGTAAATTTTTTTAAAGAGTTCTACAACTTTTCAATAATAAGTTATTTCGTTACTCAAATAGTTGCGGATATATGGTCGTAATTATGAAAATCCAAGATAGGTACCAAGTTTTATCTTAATCTGTAAATGGTTTCGGCTCTATTAACAGACAAAAATAACTTTTTCGGGTTCAGGATGTCATAAAACGTCGACATTCATCAAAATCTCGAATTATATAATTCGAGATAACTTTTTCGGGTTCAGGATGTCATAAAACGTCGACATTCATCAAAATCTCGAATTATATAATTCGAGATAACTTTTTCGGGTTCAGGATGTCATAAAACGTCGACATTCATCAAAATCTCTAATTATATAATTCGAGATAACTTTTTCAGGTTCAGGATGTCATAAAACGTCGACATTCATCAAAATCTCGAAATATATATATATTTCTCAAATAACTTATTATTGAAAAGTTGTAGAACCCTTTAAAAAAAATTATATCTTATTTTATTTATATTTTATTATATATATATATATATATATATCATATTTACGATTACACTCAGAATGGTTGCGAGAAAGTAAAACTCTTACTTTTTTGATATATATATATATATATATTTCCTGAGTAAAAATATTTTCTAACAAACGTGATCCCAAAGGATGAAAGTTTCACAACTGTTACTGCGGGGAAGCTCAGCGTGGATGTGCAGTACGTGTGGGTGTTGGTGTTGCCTAGAATCCAGGGTAAGGGGTTAAGAGGGACGTACACGAAGAAAGACGCAATGGCGACGTAGAAGTGTGTGCGACCGTTAAAAAGAGGAGGTCGGGTAGAATGTGATGAGAACAACAGAGTTAGACGCGGACAAAGATAATGAAGCCATATTTATTTTAATTAGTTCGTCTAAACGGGATATTTTGAGCGTGGGAGGGCTGGGGGTTATTTACACCTCATGACTTAGAAACAAGAGAGTTATTTGAACAGAAGCCACGTAACGCCAAGCGTAACATATATTTAATGTTAACTTTTAAAGTTATTTATAAATCACAGTGAAATACGTACTGGAGTATAGTTTATTCTCACTTTCTCAAACCAGAGTAACAATACTTTTTTTATTTACGATTCCTTATATTAAAAAAAAACTAGCAGTCGAAAACAGGACAATACTTACAATACTTTCTCGACCCCGGTGTGTAGTTTTTTAAGGCCATAAAGGTCAGGCTGTGAAGTCTGACTCGGTAAAAATGTACCGACACCATTTCCGGTCGTATTTTATTTTATAATTTTATAAAAAATATGTTATAATTTATTTTATTATTTAGGACCAAAATTTGTAATTTGGATGGAGAAATTGATTTGAATATACATTCACAATGTCAAAGAAGCTTCTCTATCTAATCTATATCGGAGCATTTACTGCAGTATATTTGTTATTACTCTAATAATTAATATACTTCAGACATTCCTGAAAGAGTAGGAGTTGTCTGTCTCGGAGTCAAAGGCTTGTCCCACCAAATCCACAGCGATGTCACCTCTGTGTGTGTGTGTGTGGTGTGTGTGTGTGTGTGGTTTGTGTGTGGGGTGTGTGTGTGTGTGTGGGGTTGTGTGTGTGTGTGTGTGTTGTGTGTGTGTTGTCTGTTGTATCTTGGCCTAGAGCCTAAAACGTTTTAACGATCGGTCTAGAACTTGGTATCTAGGGTTTTCATAAGGTCTTACAGAGGGGTTTTTGGAATTACATATCCGACCCTAAAATTAAGGGTAGCTTACTTGAGTATAAAAAGATTAAAAAAAACTATTTTCTCAAAATTGGTGCCAAAGATTTTGACCATTTTGACCATCACTCGTAACTCAGCATTATTTAAGATTACAAACAAAAATACACATACCGATTCGGTGGCCGCGTGGTCTAACGCGCTACTCTAGCAGTAGACTAGACTGCCGATAACGTAGAGATCTAGGTTCGAATTTTGGTCGGATCTACTGAAGGTATTATTTTTCAAAATGGTTTTAGGGATTAGGAAGGTTATATTATATGAGCTGTACCCCCATTTGTGATGACAGAGAGCGGAAAACCATTTTGAGAAATTAGTACATAAGCGTATAACTCAAACGGGTAGTAAGACGCGGTGATAAAAAAAATATATATCAACCTTTTCCGGAAAAATATCTTGTTGGGTACCTTACATACAATTTTGATAATATCTTCGAAACTTTTGAGATATGAAATAACTTTAATTGTAAATATATATGTGACCTGGCTGTCTAGGGGTAAGGTGTCAGACTTCTGTGCTGGGGGTTCGGGGTACAATCCTCGGTCCCGGCACAGATTTATATGATTGCCAAACCCTTCCTTCACCTCTGACAAGGCTGTATTAATCACAACTTGTGAATGTGTGGAATTCCAGGCCTCCACCGTGGTTCGGATCCTACGTTAAACTGTAGGTCCTCCATTTCATCTCACAATCACCCTACCATTACACATTAGCGTAAGTGCGTATAACCTGAACGGGTAGTAAGACGCGGTGCTAATAATAATAATGTAAATATATGGGACTAATAAAAATAATTTTTATTTTATTTGAATTGAAATTGAAATTTAATTTTTCTAAAACAAACATTTTCCTATTTATAAGGAAATATTTTTTTAAAAGAGGTCTGGGAAATGGATGGCTGGTTGTTATTCTCTTTAGTGAACCGAGACTTTCTTATTTTCTTAATATTCTTATAATAGTGTATATTATTGCATTTATGTTCTTTAGTGAATGTGATACTCTTTTATACAATATTGTGTTTCTGCAACTATGAATATTATTTCGTCTTACGTATCTTACGAGTTTTAAGTAAATCTTTCCATTTTTAATTAAGGAAACAGAAATTCTGTGCGTTTCACCCATTCCATTTATTTATATTTGTTTACATTCATAAATCATAAGCAATACCTATTTAAAATTATTTTAAGTCATACCTATGTGAATCTACGCCTAATTCATCTATATTTCTTGTCCAAGTTACATGGTTTGCAGTAAATACCAGCGTAAGTTCAATCTTTTTTTTTTCTACAAATATAAATCTTAGAATTTTTTTTGATCACTCAACCACTTATTTTTATGACATCATGAACATTGAATTATTAACGTCAATATATTCACCACCAATCGTGAACTTCATAATATTGTGCAGCCTCGCTAGTGGATTTGTAGTTTCTCGCTATGCTGATCCTAGAAATAAACGGTTTCACTTAAAAAGAAAGAAAATTTAAGTCGGTTTTGGTAGAACTAGAAAAATTATTGTCAAAATAAATCGTAGTTTTGTGGAATTATGGCTTCCCCTCTTTCAAATATTTTTTTAAATTTTGAATTTTTGAGCACATACCTAGCGTATAAGCTTTCATTATTTTTTTAATGACACAAATTGGTTGGATTGAACGGAAATCACTATCGAAAAGAATCGCTGAATATTTTGTATATATGAATTTGGCCAATCGTAGTGCTGCTGTTAGGTCCAACAATTCAGCTCAGTCGGTGGCGTCTCTGTCAACTGATATAAGTTTCACAGGTTCGATAACCACCATGGCCGAATAATGTATCATTAGGGAAATTGGTGTTTCCCTACAACAGTGATGAATTAACGACTGGTAAACTGGGTGTTGTTTATTTTCTAGATTTAATTTAGTTTACAAGTCGTGTGCTTATAATCAGTCGGTTAGTAAAGTGTAAGTTAAATACCTCAAATATTTTTTTTTTAATATTCTTCTAAGCTTTTCCAATAACTTAAACTAGGGTGCTCCAAAGTTTTTCATCCCAAAGGCCAAATCTGATACCCATTTTGCACCATGGGCTGAATCTATATTAAATTAATCCCATCAACTTAATATAGGCCTACAAACAAAATTTAGTAAACAATTACTTTAAATACTTAAATATAAATTGTATTTTTTGTTGGTATAATCTTTCAGATTTTACTGCTAAAAAGTGTATTAATCTCCTAAAAATGTAATATGAAATATACATGCTGACACATTTTCACAAAACAATCTACCATTATAAATATATATTTATACATATTTAATTAATCAAATAAATGCATAATAAAATGCAATTTTTTTTTCTTTTTAAATGCATATTTTAATTTGAATCATTAGCTATTTCTCATCCACCACTGAGATTTTCCCTTTCATTATATTCCAGTGTACTGTGAAGGCCACAATTTTCAGTGAGTGTGGGCCATATTTGGCCCGTGAGCCGCCAGTTGGATCACACTGATTTTAAGTACTGAACCGTTGACTTGGTCGGTATTCTTTCAACAGAAGCAGACTTGCGAGCGGGAGCAGTCTTAACACTTTGTCCCTCATTTTGTATGCACTTTGACATTCACTGGCGCAAGTCGTCACGAGACTGGCTCTTTTTATTGCACCCTTTGTGTACCTTTCCTTGAGTGTATCAAAGTGACGCGCCTCTAAAGTAAAATTCGACATCTGTTATCCATCAAATTTGAATTGTCACAAGCGTATACGAGTGTGCGAAGCATATAAATGTCAAAGTCGAAGCCCTAATAACCTTCCCATCTTCCAAACATTTAGATAGAAGAAGAAAACTTCAATGTTTGATGAAAAGATTTGAAATATCTTGATAAATATTATATATTTTAAGGCCCTTGGCCCTGTCAAGTGCAAGTCTAAAACCTATTTTGTGAGATGGTGGGTGGGGGGGGGTGAAAGACTTGGCGTGTCTTCACAACTGACCAAAGTATCCTTCCACGCCAACAAGAACAATTGGATCAAGGAAACAATAGATGGTGCTAGCTACCGGACAGGTCTAGTGGAAAAATCATACGTTTGGAAATATCAGTTTTCTCTAAAACTGAGTGAAATTTTTCTAGTAATATTTTCAATAGCTCCTCTAAGATAAAGTATCAGTGTTTATTAGGTGTTACATTTTCTTATTATTTGTTATGCAGCCGGCAGTTTTCTAGTTAAAAATGTCAAAGTTATTGATATTTAATCACTGTTAAAATTATATAGGAGGTGTTTATATAAAAAGTATAACTTAATCAACATGAACAAACCATTTCCGAAAATAAAATTGCAAAACAAAAATTCTTGAAGATAACCCTTTGTTCCCATGGCTTTACATTTCCACGCCAAATGAAAAGGGTCAATTACCTTAACATAAAAGGTGAGGCAGAAAGTGTTGACATTTAATAACACTGTATCTTTACTATTTTAACTTCTAAATGCTTCAATTAAACTTAAAATAACAACAAAAATTGACAATTCTCTACATACTGTCAATTTTTTGTCGTTATTTTAAGCATAATTTGAAGCATTTATTATTCCAAATAGTAAATATATAGAGTTATTAAATTTGTCAACACTTTATGTTCCATCCTGTATAGTCATTTTAGAAAAGCTACCAAACAATATTTTAACAAGGACAAGTGATTAAATGAAATCCATAAAGTAAGCATGAATAAATGAATATATATCAACATAAAATGAAATAATGTTCTTTGTTATTTTCTCTAAGCCTCTTTCTTAGCTTTTAATTAATGGTTAATTTAAAATTTAAAAGTAATTTTATATTCCTCCATGTCATCCGCTCGCAATATAGCCATACCGACAGAACGTTCACCATATGTTGGTGAAGATAGGGCCAACTACTACGCATAGAGGGTGTCATGTATCCGGCACAACGAACTCTCCGGGCATTAATCTCAGTTTTCCAGACCACAGCAGTTACTTATTCATTCAAGTAGCTCCTCATTTGTCCTCACAAGGCTGAGTTGACCTCGTTTCAGACCCACACTGTTTCACAGAAAGTCCAGAAGTCCTGGGGATCGAACCTGGGCTCTCTGAATCTGTAGCCAGGATCTCTGGCCACTTTAACACACAGGTGGTCAGTGTTATTTTACAACCACAAAAATATTTCTGTCCTCGGCTTTTACTTTACTTCGCATGGCTCAAGCTTCGCTTCAATTTCGCTTTGCATTTTAAGAGCGACCTTAACGAACTTCTACAAATTTAAAATATTTATGTGGAATTCCCGGTATTTTTAACGTTGTCGGTCGTCCAAAGTTTATCCAGGAAGCAAACTCTCAAGTCTTTCAAGACCTATGATAGAAAACGTTAACTTTAATAAATGAGAGTAAAGTAGGACCAATGCTTTAAGAACGCACCTTTGAGTATGTGGACAAAGATGCCGGTCGTGTCTTGTCTGGTCTACTGGTGACTTATAAGTCGAGGTTTGAATCATGGTCAAGTGTACTGAAGTGCTTCTCTTTAAGGTGGGATGGTAAGGAATTGCAAGTTAAAGGCAACATTTTTTAAGATTTGATAGTAAAAAATAATTTTTTTAGGGAGGGGGCAAAATACATCAATTAGGTATCACACCAGTAGAAATAAAGAGTTTAACTTTCCCCACATGGTGACCTCAAAAGTCCTTGAATATCCATCATACTTGTGTCCTAAAATTTGATGATTTTTTTTTTCTCTTCATTTAAAAAGTCTCTTATCAAATGCTAATATGTTCATGATGGATCTACAAGAACTTTTGAGATAGAACTTTGTGTATAAAATTAAACTTTACGTCTATACTTGAGAAATATTTGGTTTATTTTGGCTAAAAAAAAAGGTTTGCTATGAAAATTGCAAAAAAAAATTTGACTATCGCGTTCCCTTACATTCCACATAAAGAGGTTTACCACTCTTTCTCCAGGAAAACGCAGGTACACTTCTTCTCAATTCCAGCTTACTCCTCCCTGCCCAATCACTGTAAATACGTGGACAGTCCGGATGGGTTAGTAAGACTCGGTGCGCAAATAAAGAAAAATAATTAGACCTACCTAAAGAAAAAGCTTTTTTTTAAACAGAATCCTGGACCATCCCTCCCTAAAGTTACACTGGGTAGGGTTAAGGGAAATATAGTTTTAGGAAATGTATCCGCAATTGCGTGGAAGAAGGATAGAAGATGATTTTGTTTTAAAATACACTTTCTGTACAGCCAGCTAAGATTATAAAGTAACTGACTTCCCCGTCACTTACAAATCAGACAAAATAAGGCTGACACCTTAACACATATGTACACCAATGAGAGGAAAAAACATTTTTACAAATTAAAAAAATCATATAATATAATACTCTGGTTACCAATTTAGTTTTTACACCTTTATCTGAGTTGAGTTTCATGTTTGTGACTTGACGCTCCTTAAATAGGTCATACATCAATCTATCTCCGGGTGGATTGCTAATAAATCGTGCGGATATGACGTCATTACGTTTGACTGCCAAGCCACGCGTCACTTCCAGTTTTCATAAAATGAACATAAATCCGACAAGGTATCTCGCAACAGGATTTAACCTACGTATCTTGCATGAGATTGGTAGGGGGGGAGTGGTGGGAGGGGAGAGAAAGGAGTAGACTGGGGAGGGAAGTAAAAAAAACTTTATTTTTTAGAAATTGAAAATACTTCTTTCTTGATAATTTACAAAGTACTCTTGAAGTGAGGCTTTTTCATTCCGAAACTCTTTCACAGGATGTATATATTTCTTTATCTCCTTTTTCTTCGGATTGTTTCATTTCCATAAAAGTTCTCAGAAACTTTTGGCTTTTAATGTTTCATTTGGATTTATTAAAAAAAATTGTAAATAAAACATTTGATTATATTTTAATAGATATATTTTTTAAGAATTTTAAAACAAATAATAACAAAGACCACATCAATGATTCCAAAGGTCTATAATTTGTTTTTTCTGCATTGCATCTTACAAATACTTGTGTGGTATATTATCATTTGATTTAAAATAATCGATTAAAGAGGAGAAAGTTATAATTTCTAGTAAATGTAGATAAATTTGCGTGTAGAGAATGTGGGAAATTATTTAGGAAAAACATTCGGCATACCCGGCAGGGATTCGGATTTCAACCTTTCCGTCACTGTCAAGTCAAACAGGATGAGCCTGGCATCGAGTCCGTGTAGCCATCGATGAAGTTAGGCCTGTAATAACTCTAACACTATAATAATAACCCTAATCAGCAGCTGAGAATTTTTAGGAGGGAGTGTAGGTTCCGCGATAAAAGGTAAGTGATTTTGGCGGTTTTTATAACAAAACATATTTTCGTCCAAAATCAATAAAACATTGTTCCAATAGAAATAAAGAGTTAAATTTCCTTCATATGGTGATATCTACATTTATTGAATATCTGTCATGATTACGGGACATCCTTGACAGATATTCAACAATTAAGTTCCATGCTCCATTTTAATGGTTGTATGTGCACTTTTGCCTCATTGATGGGGACAGGTCATGATTTGAATCCCAAATGAGTACACTGGATATTTTTCACATATGGTTATTCCCATATTATTTCCACGCTAATGATGATATATTTACCACAATCTACTCTCATCCTTACCCACTAGATTAAGTAATTAATAGCCCTTGCACAGAAATTAAACATTTTTGAAAGTATTTCAATTTTAAAATTTACTATTTTTTTGTATACATTCTGTAAGTTGTATTTTACACCCGATTAGAATACCTAATTTAGGTGGACATGATGCGAATTTTTTTTAATTTACGAACATAATCAACATTGCCTTCTTGAGAGGTTGTAATATCACATGCTGTAAAAAATCACGGTGCGTTAGGTAGAAATTTATAGCTCGGAGTCAAGCGGTCTAACTGAGTATCCAGCCTTTCCAATTATAATTTATATCTAACACTTTTTTATCACTGTGTCTTACTACTTGTTCAGATTATACGCATATATGATAACTACTCTAGTGGGGTAGGGTTGAGAAGAATACATTTTAGAGATAATCTCGGGGGGAAGGAGCGTGGGAAACAATTTAGGAAAAAACAACCCTCAGTGGACCCAGCCTGAATTCGAACCATGATTTCCCCGTAATCGGCTAGCCAGTCTAACACGAGAGTGATGCCTTAGACTATTCGACCACGGAAGCAGGTTATATAAAGCTATGGCTTGTAAAATATAAATCACTCTTTATAATATAAAGTTTTTTTTTATTATTATTCGAGCAAAAATACAGAAACAAAATGTGTTCTCTAATACAATAAGAGTGATGATAAACATAAAAGCACTCTAACATTCTTTTTTTTTTATAATTCTCTTTGTTTGTAATTACCTCGCCTTAATCCAAGAACAAAGCAAGGAAAGTGAAATAAGAGAAGAAAGCGAAAACATAAAAGACACTGTCATAACTAGACTTGGGAGAAACTCATGCGAGATAATAACAAAAGAATGTAGCGAAGCGCGCATTCAAATTTCTGGAGCATTCGACCTCCTTTTTCTTAATGCATGAGGTATTCCAATTGGTGACAGACGTTGGTAACATTACAAAAACGGGCTATGGCTAATTTAAGAGCTATAAGTTGCTTTTTTTTTTTTTATCACCGCGTCTTACTGCCCGTTTAGGTTACACGCATACGTACTAGATTGCGCTAATCTGTTAGGGAATAGGAAGGTTGAATTTTATAAGAAATGTACCCAAATTTTTATAGAGAAAGATTGGAAAAACCATCCAGTAAAAAAAAAACCTCAGTAGAGCTGGTTGGTATTAAAGCCGCGATCTCCCCGTCACTGTCAGTCCAGTCTATTACGAAAGGGATGCCTTAGACCATGCGGCCACCAATTATTAAGGATGGTAATAATAATTAGTATATTTAGTTAGAATTTTCTATCTTAAGCCCAATTCGATGGGCACGCGGTTTGAGACGATATTCTCAGTGGTTTTGTTTTGCCGGGGACGAGAAGTCAAGATTTCAATCTCATCAGAGGGTACTTTTAGTCTATTTTTTATAGGAAGAGCCTTATCTGACAGCTATAAAGGCTACTACGTGGATCTACTTTCATATATTCATAAGACAAGTCGCGTGATCTTTGGCTGTAACTTTTCATTCATATCTATTACCAATACGTATAAAATAACACTAATCAAATAGTAAAATATTATTAATGTTGACCACAAAAAATATGTTTATATTACTCAAGATTATTTCTATGAAAATTGGACTGTAGCTGGTTTTTACTAAATGGTTTCCCGCTATTCTTGTGCTGGTACATTTCCTCTAAACCATACCTACCTTATTAGTGATACCCTGAACGGGTAGAATGACTTGGAGCACGCAAATTAAAATTGTGTCTGTTTGGTTCCTGGTTCGACTCCTTGATAAAATTGTATAACAGTCTAAAACCAGACTGGTTGTATTATATTCATGATAGGACCACTCCTGGTTTGAGATCAAATATTAGTGTTGTTATTATGTATTTATAGCAAAATTGTATCAGGGAAGAAGAGGTATAAAAAAAAGTATATTTTGGAAAATTACTCTAGTGACAAACTGACACAAAAATGTAAACATAATTATTATCTTTTCCATCATTCGTAAGGAAAGGTAGAATTCGAGTCATTCATCCCACCGTAGACCCCTATTGACTTCCCACAGAATGGTAGGGGTAGATGACGTCACGGGAATATCGACATTGCGCTGTTATTGTGACGTCACTCAGGTGGAAGGGAGAAAGAGACTAGTCATGAGGTGTTTATTGATTGGCTACTTCGCAATGAGTTTATGGAGCTAAACAAAGTATTTTTTTTAAAGTCCTTTACGCTATGTCCGGGTGAATATAAAGGTCAACTGAAGGCCTACATTCGAACCCTGTTGTGGGTGGTTTAAAATAATGGACTCGTTATTTATGGTTTTGTCCTTGTACTAAAAGTTGAGAATTTCGCGTTTGAGTTGGATTTAAGATTGAAACTTTTTTGTCTTAGGTTCAGTTAGTTTGTAAGTCGTGTTTAGATAATCTTTGTGTTTATGAAGCATACGTTAAATACCAGAATATTAATGGTAATATAGCAATACTGTTTTATTTTCCCTCAAAAGCCTAATTAAACTTTTACAAAAATTTAATAATAAAATCATATTTTAGTAAAAAAAAAAATTCTACTAGGCGGTTATTTCGCTATTAATATAATCATAAACATCATACCCAAATCAACGGGCACCCAGAATAAACTTCAGCATTGTCTAATCTGTTTATGATGACAGGAAGATCGGGTTCCAATCCCGACAGAATGTTCTTATTTTTATTTAATATTAATAAATAGTATCTCACTCTCCCTCCACTCAAATGTGGATACTTTTCCTATAAATTACACTTTTATCATCCCTACCTTTTTTAATCACCCGTTCAGATTATACGACTATATACTAATGACACTAATGTGTCAGGGATTAGGACGGTTGGATTTAGATTAAGAGTACTTGTATCAGTGCGTAAGGATAGTGGGAAAATCATTTAGGAAAACCCACCCTCAGTACATCCAACCAGGATCAAACTCCGATCCCTCCGCCTTCGCCTATTGCGAGAGCAACCGCCTTAGATTACGCGGCCAATTCTTCCCTTTAGTTATTATTTTTTAAACTAGGAACCACCTGTTTCGATGGTCGAACTGGCCTGAAGCCTCTCTTTTGTGTTTGACTGGATTACTGGTGATAGTGTTGTCGAGGTTCGAATCCCATTTAAATGTGCCATATAAATTTGGCTAAATTCCGTTTAAAATTCCATCCTTCACATGCCTATTCCATTGGCATAACACGTGTAACCTTAACGGGTAATAAGACTTGATGAAAATATACAGGATGTACCGTATTTTGTTGGCCCATTTCAGCATTGAACAGGAGACCAAAAAACAATGAGAAAGTATATTTTAACACGTGTTCCATTTGACTGTTTTTTCCAAGATATAATCAAGTTTGTACTACATTAAGCTGCTTAACATTATAAGAAGTGTTCAAAATGGCCACCTCTGGCATGAATGAAAGCCCACAGCCATCTTGTTGAAAAATGCCACCCCCTTTAAAAAATGACAGGTGCTTGTCAGATACGTTGACGAAGTATGTCAATGCTGGTAATGGATGTTGAGTAAATAATTGGTCTCAAGTGTCCAAACAAATAAAAATTTGATGGTTTTAAGTCTGGGGAACCTACAAGCCAGACCATAGATCCCACACGACCTATCTATTTATTAGGAAATCGTTCGTTCAAGAGATGTCTGGCTGCTCGGCTGAAATGTGGTGGTCTATTATACAAACAGTTTAGTAGAATCTCTTGGCTGTATGTAGTTCGGAAACAAGATAATATAGGACACATTTTTCTTTTCTTTTTTTCTCCTGTCACCCACTTAAGTGGGTCCCACATGATACGGTACATCCTGTATATAAGTATTGGGCATTAACAATAGGAAATGTGGTATGTGACAGGAAATGTTACCATATAGCCATTTATTTTAGAAAACATTCTAAATAATAATAAAGTAAGGAGCAGTAATGATTATGGTTAAGACTTAGATAAAAACTTTAAGACTCGCAATAAAAAGTGAAAGGATTTAATACACTGAAAAATTAATAAAATGTTAAAATTATTAAAAGGTTGGAATTGATATACTTTAATGTTAAAAAACCGGTTAAACTGTGCTTTCAACAAGCATAAATATGTCATGATAAGTTTAATTATGTATCAATAACAAAAATAATTTTTATCATTTTATTAATTCATCCGTGTACTATATCCTTTCACTTTATATTGAGAATCTTAAGTTTTTATCTAAGTCTTAACCATAATATATCCATTCGCCAAACCATATGATCTGCAAGGCCGTATGTTGATTTGTTGTTATTTTTGTCAGTCAGAACATTCACAACAAACAAACAATTTGTTTTTAATTACTATCCGTTTTTACATTATTTAAACACGAACTTATTAAAATGACCGTTTGGATGTCTCTTTTTTTTATTTTTGAATCGGTGTCTGTGGTTCACTTAAAAAAAAATGCTTTTCAAACGAGAGCTTCTAAAACGCGGCCTGCTCTTCTTGAATAAAGATGGCGAACCAGCAGAAATAAAGGTGGTTTATGACGTCATGCAAACCGTCAAAGGGTGGTGTGTTCTTACGCTGTTTACAAAATAAAAACGTTTCATTTTGAAACTATTGTGCTCTCTTTCTAATTATAAAAACAGATTTTTATTTTGTTGGCCAGTCATAACAAGATACAAAATGAATAAACACTTTTTAATTAATTATTTAATGTAATAAAATATCTCTTATTCCCACTACCAACACAAAAAACTAATATATTTTTTCTTTGAATAAGCTAAGAGGTGACCTGGCGGTCTAGGGTAAGTGTCAGACTTCTGTGCTGGGGGTCCGGGCTCAACCTGGTCCCGCACAGATTTATCTGATTGCCAAAACCTTCTTCCCTCTGACAAGACGTGTATTAATCACAACTTGTGAACGTGTGGAATGCAAACCTCCATCGTGGTTCGGATCCCACGTTAAACTGTAGGTCCTCCATTTCCTCTCACAATCATCCTACAATTACACATTAGCTTAAGGGCGTAAAAAACCGAACGGGTAGTAAGACGCGGTGATGATGATAGTAATAATAAACTAAGAAAAAGCTAATTACTCAGTAATCCTTAGGAAAGTAGTATTAGAACTAGTTTGATAACACATTTATCAATAATAGGGGTCGATAGTACTAGTAAGCAAATAATAATTATTTCCGAATGGGTTGTTATTAGTAAAGTTGTGCTCCCTTCCTTACTTGATTCAATTTATAGAAACACAATCCAATATCTTGTCCTTGATATCTATCTCTCTGGAACTATCCAGGCAACTATAAATGAATAATTACTTACAACTACCTTTATGATACATAAGTTTTTATATCTGCTTCGGTCTTCTTTGCTTTATTAATTCAAAATAGCTGATACAGTGAAATTATTTCCTATCTCAAATAGTAGTGGAGATATGATAAAAATCCGAAATTTTCGCCCAATTAAAGTACCCTCCAATTCTTACTTTTTGGGAAAAAAAAAATTAGAGTTGTCAATTTTTTTGTAATGTTAAACATTTTCTAGATAAAAAATTTAATGACAATCGTTAGAACGAATTTTGATAAAATATATGTTGTGTTTTTTTTTGCCTTTAAGTAAATCACCCTTAATTTTAAGGTAGTATATCTAATTCCAAAAATCTTATAAAAAAAACCCTGCTACAAAGTTTTTGCCCGGCAGGTAAAATGGTTTCGACTCTAGGCTGAGTTACAGACCACATCACGAAAACCACTTTTTCGGTTTTCAGGGATCATGAAACGTGGAAATCTCAAGTTTGATTTTTTTAGACGATCACGATACGTCGCTTTGTATTTTAAAACATCACTTTCTCACAACCTTATATAGTATAGCAATTTAAACAAGAGTTTTGATATGTATGGGAATTTGGACAGATCTATTCTTTTGATGATTAACCTAAATATATAAAATGTCGAATGGGGGATAAAAGGAAGAGAGTGAAATTCACTACAACTGTAGCGTAAAGACATTTTTTCTTGTATACAGCCTGCATATCACTACCGTGGTGTTTGCTATGTTATTATTATTATTATTATTATCACCGCGTCTTACTACCCGTTCGGGCTATACGCACTTACGCTAATGTGCAATGGTAGGGTGATTGTGAGATGAAATGGAGGACCTACAGTTCAACGTGGGATCCGAACCACGCTGGAGACCTAGCATTCATCACATTCACAAGTTGTGATTAATACACGTCTTGTCAGAGGTGAAGGAAGGGTTTGGCAATCAGATAAATCTGTGCTGGGACCGAGGATTGAAACCCGGACCCTCAGCACAGAAGTCTGACACCTTACCCCTAGACCACCAGGTCACCTTGTTTAATATATTCTTAAGCTTATATAATTGTTGACAACGGAATGTAGATTAACTAAAACCCCACGGAGTCAGCCCGTAAATGAGCCATACCGACTAAGCGGCCACTGTTTGTTGAGAAGATTCTGCTAACTTCTGCAGATATAGGGTTTCATCAAATCACCATAACGAGCCCTCTCCGGCTGTTAATCTCAGTTTTATACACCGGAGCCTCTAGTTTTTATTCAAGTAGCTTCTCATTTGTCCTCACGAGAATGAGTTTGACCTCGTTCCAGACCCACAGCTTCACAGAAAATCAGGAAGTGCTGGAGATAACTAATGGATCTTGTAAAACAGACACATGACCTCGCATGTGGGGTTTTCCAGGATATGAAGGATCCGTTAGCGTGGGTTGTGACCGGGGCTAACGTCACTTGACGGGACTGTACTAGTAAACTGTTCACTCCCATTCAATATCAAACCTGTCCGTTATAGCAAATAATTTATTTGTGTGTGTGTGCTTGCGTGTGTGCGTGTGTGCATGTGTCTGTGTGTGTGCGTGAGAGCGCGTGTGTTTGTGTGTGGGGAGGGGACTTTAAATTATAGTGATGGAGAAGGAACAGTTTCCTAGTACAGTAACCACAAAACTTGCTTGACCTGGTAACAACCCATGGGGTCATCTCGGCTTAGAGGACCTGATTATGACTAAGAGACCAGGGTTCGATCTTACCCAGCTAATTTAAGGATTTGTTATTTTATAAATCGTGCTCAGTCATCAAATTTGGCACGCTTATGGCAATTGGATGAGCCAATATGCCTGCCAAATTTTATGATTCTAGCTGTCCCATAAGTGTGACATAAAATTAAAAAATATGTGAAAATGTGCAAAATTTACCTAAAATCAAAAAATCTAGCACTATCTCACCAAATCCGTAGCTGCTGGTGCAATCCGTTTTTCGATAGGTCTTACCGTTTAGCCACAAGTGACCTCCAAAGAAAGGTCCGCACCGATTTTAAAGTTTCTCCGCCATTTTGAATTTTTTGGAGGGTTAAAAATTAATTTTTTAACTTTTTGGAATTTTACCGTTGGTTACAGGCTATAAGCTATAAGTTTGCCAAATTCAAGTTTCTAACTCATCTAGAAGTGGGTAAACATTAATGTATTATTAAGTGAATGAGTGAATGAGTCAGCCATGTGGCTTTATAGCAGTATAATAATAAGATAGCTTTTCTATCTCTATCTAGACAAATTACAATCCTATGTTCACAGGAAGGGCTTTATCCTACAGCTAGAAAAAATAATTGTATTTACCTTCATGTAATTATACTTCAGGTCACGTTATCTGAATCTGCCACTTTCAATAGATATGATCAATTCCTATAAAATTATGTAAAATGCAATCCAATGTTTGCCGCAAATTATGTTGCATTCTTTAAAATGCTATTCCTATAAAAACGGGATTTTAGTAAAGTACATTGTCACAAATAAAAATATAGATGCTAATTAAAATAAATAAGCCTCAAATCTCAATGGCACCTGCAATAGTTTCCAGAAACGCTACGTTAGCAATTTGTTATTTCTTCATCAAAGTGACCCGCCTCGGTGACGTAGTTGGCTAACGCGCTAGTCGTGTTGAGCCCGACTGCCGAGGACGGGGAGATCGAGGTTCGAATCTCGGTCGGGTGAACTGGGGGTGGTTTTCCCTAAATGGTTTTCCACTCTCCCTCCACGCAAATGCGGGTCCACTTCTTCTATTCAACCTTCCCAATTCCTAATCCATTAGCTTAATTAGTACTTAAGCGTATAGCCCGAACGGGTAGTAAGACGCGGTGCTAAATAATAATAATAATTCATCAAAGTGAGTATAAATAATCCGGTAGCCACTGATGGTAAAGCCCCTGGTAAACAAGATCTAGAGGATAGACTACCCACATGGCACAGGCGGGGATCAATAGACTCAAAACCAGAGGACACAGGATCCCCGTTCCTTCCCTCCCCCCTTCCTCCCACATTCCACCCCTGTAAGAGGGAAAGATATTAGAGTTAGGACCTTCAACTGTCTTCACTTTGACCCAAATTGTGAAGAGTTGAAAAGTTACTATCAAACTCAAACAAAGCCATGGCATCAATATTTTGTTCTTCGCAGGCCTAGTTTTGAATCTATTATTCGTGAGGTTTCACATGATGAAGGTTCGTTTTGTTGAGTAAATGACAAACAACAAAAAATTTAGGAATAAATGTTTATATCTGGACTTTTTCAGAGTTTATTTACTCAAATAAGTAAGTATTTCTGCTATTATAAATATATTTCTATAAGTAAACAGCTTAGAGTTTTACTAAAGTGTTTTCCCTTAAGGTATCTTACGGCGATTAATTTCAACAGAATGGCAAAAATATGGCCGGTAGTTTAGCGAGCTCTACACAAAGAAATAGAATAAAATCACTACTAGTTCGGTAGTCGCATGCACTAAGTCGTCACTTTCGCGATAGACTGAATAGCCGATGACAGGGGGGTCGGGGTTCAATCCCGGGCAGTTTATTAATATATGGTTTACCTGTCCAAACACATATTCTCTTTTTCTTACTTATCTTCTCTTTTCCTTACTTCTCACACAATCTTTCTTTCTTACTCTTTCTCTCTTTCTTCTTAATCTTTCTCTTTCTTTCTTACTCTTTCTCTTTCTTTCTTACTCTTTCTCTTTCTTTCTTACTCTTTCTTTTTCTTTCTTACTCTTTCTTTTATCTTTCTTTTTTACTCTCTTTCTCTTACTTTCTTTTACCCTCACTTTCACTCTTTATTTGTCTGACTCTCTTTTTCTTCTCTCTATTTCTCTCTCTCTCTTACGCCAATGATTGTACATCTCCTCTAAATTCCAAATTCTTCATCAATAATACAATAGCAAGACTAATGCGGATCGCCCGGACGAGTATTATGATTTTAACTACAAAATAAACAAATGTATGTACCTCTACTCCCGCACCACTTTATAGCTAATAAACTTTGGCCAAACAGGGGTTCGAACCAAAGTCTTACAGACGTGGTTTTCATTCGTCTAGAACAAGTTTCGGCAAGTTTTTCGATCTCGCGGCAGATTTCACTCGATCGTGTAAGAAAGCTACATCGTCATTAAAAGTCGATCTTTTAGTTGTTTTTTTAGCACCGCGTGGGTTGTACGCTTATCTACTAACCACACTAGTGAATAGGGTGAGGAAGGTTAAATTTATAGGAGTTGTATCCGTATTTGGGTGGAGAGAGAGTGGAAAACCATTTTGGAAAACCACCTTGAGTACACTCGACCGAGATTCAAACCTCGATCTCTCCGTCATCGGCAATCTAGTCTACCCAAGATAGGCGTTAGACCATGCGGCACCTAAGAGGGTTTTGAGTCTTTTATCTCGCAAACATATCAAGTACCTTCAATAATATTTGAGTATAGTTAAAATATTCTTGATCAGTCATAGATGGTGATGTTATGATAAAATAGTTTAATACTAAAATAAACATTTTATTTACTCTAATTTTTTTTCTAGAAGAGTAGGGGTGTAAGTATTTGTAAAAGATTTATTCAAAGGGATAAATTTAAGCTGTATGGACCTAAAGAAAAAAGTAATGAAAACTATGGACTATCGTGTCAACCTTTATAAGTTTTTAAGTCCATACGGGGCTCCAAAAGGTGGCCGACCCCTGACCTAAAACATTTCTTCCAAAACATTTTAGAAGCACAAATGCAATTTTTAGAACGACAAACTTTTTTGACCCAACTTTTATAGACTGGTGGGAATAATTTTTAGTTAAGTTTTTTTTTTTCACTTTCCCATTTTGATCGTAATTTAATATTTTCAAATAAATAGACAATTTCACAATTCATTTTATTTAAAAAATTTTCATGACCTACCAAAAAATGGACCCCACAGTTTAAGGAACCATTGGTTAGAACACAAATATGTAACGATAGTGACCACATCTATGTCTTGTAAATAAAGTGGTTTTAAAGACTAGTTTTTCCCTTGATTATTAGTAAAGTTATTTTTACTTTCTCTCAACCCTCGGAGAAAAGTATTGTATTCGTAAAAAAAAAAATTCGAAACATAAGATTTTGATAAACGTAGACGTTTCATGACCCCTCTGAAACAAAAAAAAGTGGTTTTCGCAATGTCGTCTGTTTGTCTGTACCTCGGCTAGAGCTGAAACTATTTTACCGATTGGGCTAAAACTTGGTATCTGGGGTTTTCATAAGGTCCTCATGTAGGAATTTTGGAATTATATGTCCCAATCCTAAAATTAAAGGTAGTTTAACTGAAGGGAAAAAAAATCGATTTCCTTGAAATTTTTCTAATAATATTGATTAAATTTTATATATAGACACTTGTTTATTATTATAAACAAGATGGCAGCTCTCATCCTCTCATGAAAATGACTTTGAGGGTACTTTGCATAAGAAAATGTTTCCAATGTTGATAATTTATCCGTAACTATTTAGGTTACTATGGTTGAAATACTACTAAAGATAAACATATTTTATTTTTAATAAAACCAATATTTTCTTAGCTATAATCAAATATATATAGTTTTTAATTCAAGACTGAAAATTAATTTGATTCTTATGTTCTTTGGTGAACAAATTCTCAATATTTCTTTAAGTTTCCTAGTTCTTAATACTATAGATATAGATTAATTTCACATGATATTATTTCATTTATGATATTTGGTGTAGTGTTTCTACAACAATGTATAGACCTATTATTTCGTTTCACAAATCTTAAGAGTTTTTAGTAAATTTGTATTTTAAGATAAAAGCGGGAGAAAGTTTGCGCGGTGCACCTTTGTACCATTTACATGTTTGATGTCTGTTCAAACACATTAGCGGCAAATATGATTATATAATCCATTAAGATGGCTGAAATATTTTAACTAGCATTTCCCTTTTGAATCAAATAATTATATCTACGTATACATTCTGCAAATATAAAAATAAAGATGGTGCGATTTTAAAATACACTAGCTTCATAAAAATAAAAGTTTTTTTTAGACATTTATTTCACCATTCCGGTACAAAACAGAATACTAGTTCAAACGGGTAGCAAAAAAAATAATTAAAAATCACTTTAATAAATACTATTTATTTATCAACTACGTCTTTTTGTGTTGTGTTTTTAAGTTAGAATAGAAAAAAAAATAGAGAGAGAGAAGAAAAAGTGAAAAAATAAAAATAGCGTTCCGAACCTTGTATTTGGATTGTGTATTCGTGCTTGTAACAGGCGCGTAATTAGTTCGAGGTTTGTAATTAAACACAAAGTTCTCTCGCTACTAAACAGCTCAACAACGAAATAAAGCCAGACGAATGGGAGGGAGCTTGCCAAAGCCATACGTCGCTTCTAACCACTGTGTCAGTTGAGTGTGGTGACATAATTCAAACAATAGAGGACGTATTTCAATAGCGGAAATTTTGATAAATGTTCCGTGTTTAGTCAAAACAGATTCCCAATGGGGAGAAAAAAATCCTTGTGGACATATGAGCGTAGTGGACAGTAAAATAGATTCTAGTATCTGATTCGTTTGGTTTATCAAAACTAATTAAATAAAATTGATGTTTTTCAAAGATCTTGTCTTAATACGCGTGATCGATTCTCCTATAGAATGTAGAATTAATATTATTTCTGTATAATTTGATTGGCCAAATCCAAGGAGCTATTACAGAATAAATTGTAATATTAAATCCAAAGAGATATATTATGGTTTAGTCTGTTGTTTCTGATTCACAGATCCTTATAAGGATAATTTCTGTACCTACCTTTATCTTTGCTTGTAAAACTAGAAAACTGCTGAATAGATTTGAATGCGGTATTTTCTTATATTCAGTCGAATCTTCCTGGAAAGGTTAAAAGCTATCTAAAAACTATCTATACCTTCAGGGAGTTGAGCAGTAACATTAAACGCAATATATTTGATGGATCTTCACATATAAATAAGATTTTCACTTATAAATGGAGAACTTATGGATCAATTTATTTGAGGATTTTTTTAAAATGTATTATATTTCTGGAAAGTTTCTAAGCTAATTATCAATGAGTTATGTCTTTATAAAGCCGCCCAGTGACGTTAAACAAATACAAGTGATTTTTTTTTCACATTCAAATAAGAGTTTCCGTATTTATGAATACTTACTTAAAGAACCACTGATTCAATTCAGATGAGTTTAAGGTATTTTATATTTATGGAAAGGATTTAGGTTGTTTATCAATGAGATATCTGTTCACTGAGCAAACATTACAAGTGACGTTTAAACCAAAATATTTTTGTTAGTATTGATAAAAAAATTTAAAAAAAGTGACATTTGCAAATCACGTGAACTGACGTATTAATATGTGAAAAAAGATCTAGTAAATTTTCTAGCTTTCCGGTAAAGTTCTTTCTTATGAAAAATGGACTTAATGTTTTGTAAATCTACCAATACTATTGGTGTGAATTCGACAGAGGTGGTTTCGTAACACGTTGGTAGCACTTGCTTCATTTGATGATCTCTTTTTAGTGAAAACAAAATAAATATACTCATACATTGGATTTTTTTTTAAAGCCACCACCCACTCAACAGACCTTAGAGTCCCCCTTTCACCATACCTACTATTCCCTAACCTCCTCCTTCCCCGTCCAAGGGAAACTGTGAAAGGGAATAGAAATCAGTTGGGGGGAGGGGGGAGGGAAAGGCAATATGAACATTGTGTGAGTAAATAAATTATTTTTTGTTTTGTAACCGGCAGAGATGCTTGCCTAAGGCTTCGAATCTCGACTCTACATTATTTTCCACCTATAAATTTCACTTAATATCTTCAGGTGGATGTGAATACATTTTCCTAAAATTTGTTGGCCTGTTTGATTTTTATACCAGGTTTTTTGGCTGGATGTTTGTCCTGGAAAGCCTTTTATGATACGCAAATACTACCATATAGCAGGTTTTTGGCACAAAATAAGGCCTTACATAACGTTGAACTGTTTGATTAGAAAGCTTAACTCATTTTTATACCAGGTTTTCGGCTGGAAAGCCTTTTATGATACGCAAATACTACCATACAGCAGGTTTTTGGCACAAAGCATTACGGACTTACTATCAAAATCATGGTATAGCTCACCATAGATTGTATGACAGAAGACTAGGAGGTCAAGGTTCGAATCCAAGCTGGGCGAAGAGAGGGATGGTTTGCCACGTGGGAACTTCCTGTATTGTATCCACACGAATACGTGTGTGCTTCCATCTAAATCACCTATATCATTCGTTACCCGACTAATGATCCAGTGAAAGTCCCTTGTTTATAACGTAATAAAATGTTACCTATTGAAATAAAAAAGTATATGTATTTAAAACTTGAAGAAATCTTTTCCGGCACTGATTTTTAGAGCTCTATCCAACTAATTTTGCACATTTAAAAGCCTTAAATAAAATATTATACACAGAGGATGTGCCAAAAATTTAAAATTTCAAAAATTATCAAAAGGTAGGCAAGTCCCTCCTTCAGAAAAGGACAGTTTCTTTGGACAGAAATTTCTGAGTTTTGCCTATCCAATTTTAATTTCCTTTCTTTAAAAAAAGAAAAATAGAAGCATATTCTTCGACGAGTACTATAACAAAGTTTACATATTTTCAATAGTGAATCAGGTATTTAAGAAAACGATTCCCACAATTCTTTTGAAATTATTTTTTTAATGAAAGCTTATTATAACGAAGATTATACGATGGATGATGATCTAGATTTTAGAAATCTATAGTAAGCAATTTTTAAAATATAAAGGCCATAGTCAAAAGTTGTCATTGCAAAATTGAAGCATAATTATTCGTCAGCGAGGCAGCCAAGACCAGATTTAAGGGCTAGCTACCGGGCTGAATGTCCAAGAGCCTTCGCGAACTGTTGCAATAAAAAAGTAAACATTTTTCTTATAAAGCTGTGTGTTACAGTCATCCATGATAATATCTTATATATATATCTTTCTATGTTAACTTTTATTTATTTCAGAAAAAATATTACTCACTTACTAATGGCATGACCGGAAAACCAATATTTCCGACTGTGATTTTTCAAAATATAAATAACACCCATGGTTCACAGTGAATCTTATGTCTACATATGACATTATAAATCTAATTTATTGTAATATCAATATTTCATATTTAAAAAAATAATAATAAAAAGCTTTTAACAGTTTATTTTGTAAGGAAATAAATGGTTCGGTGAACTGCGAAGAATGTCTCTTTTATCTTAAATATATACATTTACTAAAAACTCGTAAATTTAGTGAAACAAAATAATAATATAGAATGTTGCAGAAACATTCCAACAAAGAGCATAAATGAAATAATATACACTGTTACAGAAACAATGAGAAAATAGGAAACTCTTGCCAACCAAAGAGCGTAACAATCAGTTTCACATTTTAAAGAGCTCCGTGAATAATATACAAGGTGTTTCGTGATTACAATTCAAACTTTGAGGGATGATGGAAGAGGACAATAGAAGCAAGATGAGTTAGGGAATGGTGGCCCGGAAATGTTTCAGTTAAAAGTTACGGGTGAAACATGAGGGTAACTAAATGGGATCACTCTGTACAGTTTTTGATGAACACATCATTTAGCAGCAATGATGACAATGTCCATACCAGGATAAGATGAACACATTTTAAAGGAGATGTTCGAAATGACGTCCCTCGGCATCGATGCTGGCATGCCAGCGCCGCAGGAGGTTCTGTCACATCCGCCTCTAAAAGATCCCTGGCGACCCTCTGATGACATCACAGCCAGCAAGGATTCGTACCACCAGGTCTTCTTCATTAAATAGCGGTGTCTCGTAGACAAGACTTTCAAGTTGACCCCACAGGAAACAATCAATCGGGGTGATATTTGGTGAACGCGCTTGCCACACCACCAGTCTTATACAGGGTGTTCCCATTTAGTTCGCCGCGTTTTCACCTGTAACTTTTGACTGAAACATTTCCGAGCCACCATTTCCTGTCTCAGTTTGCTTCTATTGTCCGCTATTATCCCACAAAGTTTGACTTATCAACACGAAACACCCTGTATATTTGCTTATTCCTCAGAAATGAGTGGTTTTATAAAAATATATTATAAATAAATATTTAATTTTAATAGTACTGCAACTTTACAATTAATAGGTTATTTCTTACCTCAAATAATTGTTGTTTCTGGGGTCATGAAAAGTCGGCCTTTATCTAAATATCTAGTTACATTTTTTTTTACAATCACAATACTTTTTTCTCCGAGGGGTCAATAGGTAGTAACTATGATAAGGTCAAAACGTTGGAATTTTTTTTAAAAAAAGTTGGGGCCTTCAATTTTTTGCATCCCCGGGGCCTCCATCGTTATAAATTCGGCCCTGATGACAGTGTACCGTGCCTACAGCCTAACATAGCTATCAACCTCCGCCACCTTAAAAGATTGAATACACACTTACCCCATTCTACCAGAAAGTCAGCACTTAATCACGGACACTCCACGCACTTCAACACTGACCACAGATTATTGTTTGAGTTTGGCAAGAAACAAGAATGAAGTCATGAAGTGCCATGTGACCCCTGTTCGCTAGTACATTATCCCTTATTTCAATACTCTGCGCAGGCGCCAAAACTTGGGGAAAGGAGACAGTTGTCCTATCGCGTGTGTTTCCATAACACCCATCGTCATATTCATGATGTTGTGTGCAGGCTTCAATGAGATGGCCATTTCTGGCTTGAAGATGACTTAATTGGTCATGTGATATCTCCCTACCATTTTTCCCCGCTGCTCAAATTCAAATATAGGTTAGTACCCAGAATAGAACTTCATTCTTTGATGCTGATAGGAATTAGAGAATTACCCTTCACTCTTTGATGCTGATAGGTATTAGGGACTTACCAACATGTAAGTGATTGTTATTTTAAGGAAGATTGTTTTTTATATGATTTTTATTTTAAAACTAGGCATCGTCTAAATTTATTCAAAATTGTGTAGGGCTTAAATATGATTATATTTCAACTTATTTATTAATTTTTTACCATATTTAATTTTTATTGGAATTAAGACATCTTTTGGAAACTGATATTTTTAGGTCTTAAACCTTTTTGCTCCGTGTTCGGATGGTTTGTTAACAATTTAAAATTATTTAATTTTACCTTTGTGTGCTATTTTACACTTTCATTCCTTTTGGCACATACTTACAGTTGAAGTAAATCCAAGCGTAGCTTACGATGTTTCGTATCATATTTTCATGTTTAAAGTTATTGGGAAAGGCATTAGATAACGTAATTATGTAAGGAGTTAATTGTAGACTTATCAAATAGGGTAGAACGTAAATAATTATTTTCATGTCTAAGTACACCCCGCCTCACGGGTTGGTAGAAGAGAATATTCATGTTTCTTAAAAGTAATCAACACTAGATTCAGGTGTATAGTTACGAGAAAAACTCTACTTGTTTTATTAAAAAAGTTATGTTTTGTAATAACGGCAATTTGATACATGTATACATGTAAGGCAAGTTTAATATTATGTGTTAAGAGTTATCTTTTGAGCGGCTCAAGCCAATTGTGTAGATGATTGGTTGTTTCCTTACTTATAATCAAATTTGCGGATTGTTCTCAATAAATAAATTTGTTAAAGTTTGTTTACAGTTGTACTTATAATGTTTTCTAACAACGTATATTCTCTAATTTAGCTAAATGCGTATTGATCTCTCATTTAATATTGCTTTGTTTTACTTAAGTACATATATTGCTTCCTGACGAGTATTATTGAATTTATCTACTATTGCGCATTGTCCACAATCATTTAAAATTGCATTGTTTACCGTTGAGTCTTATTTTATACTTTAATAATAAAACGGCCTTCGTGCCTTCATGTCATTCTTTGTGATTTATACTAAGCAAATTCTTTACTCCCTCAACGTCGATAGTCAAATACACTATTTTACTGAAAGTTAAGGTAGTTAGGTCTTGATACTTGGGCTTGGTATATTTTAGTGTAGGTCAAATAAATATCCCTGGTAATATTCTTTTATAATTCTTTGTCTTGATATTTCTGCACTATGGCTGGTTACTTGAGCTCTCTCTCAGTTAACTGTTGCCAAATCTTCCCGCTTTCAGCTATGTGTTAAGGTGGTAGGCTAGGCTAAGAATGAACTACTGGCAACATCGACGAACAAGCGTTGCAAAATTTGTCTTATGTTTTAGGGAAGATTGACCACGTGAGAAGAAGAGAATGACCACGCTGTTTTCCAATAGTAGCCACGCAGTTCCCTCAGGGATGATAACTAGTATATTATTCTTTGGTAGTCTAAAAACCTTGTGAGATATATTGAAGCGAACGAATCGCCTTAAGGTGGGGATGTAGAGAGTGCGAGCTAAGGTGGAGTGGAATGAGACGTAATAAAAGGTTACTTTTTTTTGCAGTTTTTATATCAGAAACTTCTTTGGGTCAAAATAAGTCAAATGTTGTTTCAGTACAAATATAGAAATTAATTTGTTTTACATGGTGACTTCAACAGTCATTGAATATCTGTCAAGAGTGTACTGAATTTTATTGACAACTTTTTCTCTTCATTTAAAACGTTTCTCAGTTCATGCCGCAATACACGTGAATGATATTCAACAACTGTTGATTTCACCATGTGAAGAAGATTAAATTCTATATTTGGACTGAAGCAATATTTGGTTTATTTTTACCAAAAAAAAAAATTTTTGATATAAAAACTGCAAAACAACATTGAGCTTTTATCACGTTTCCTAAACTCGTAGCTTAAAACGAGGTTTAGAAACTAGCCTCAGAATAGCACAGCAAAGCATCTGCATCATTGTTTACAACCTTTTAACAACTGTGAAACTTAATATTCCTCCTGAGAAACTCTAATATCTCGTGGTCCTAATGTAACGAGGCAAGATATTTGCTGGAGAAATTATGAAGGGAGGGAGGGGGGGTTGGATAGAGAGAGAGGGGAGCAGGTGAAACTTGTTAGAGGTTTCTTGCAGTACCTCCCATCCCCCCTCACCCTTTTCCTTCCAATGGAAACCCTTTTCCCCTCATACCTAGACCAACAACAAGTAACTGACAGAATGACAGAAGGGTGCTGCTACCACTTGAAACTATAAGTCCTTGTTCTACAAGGTCACACTGGTTTAGAGACGGCTGCTAGGGAAAGTTTGACTTGCTTTACGCGATAAACATCTGTTAGCTAGCTTTTGCTAGTCGAGAGAACAACTTTGGTAGATTTCAAGAATAAACATTTCAAGCCTAGTGTAGGATAGAAGGAGATGCGAGGAAAAGACAGTGTTTTTTTGCAGTTTTGATGGCAAAACCTTTTTTTTGCCAAAGTAAAAAAAATATTGCTCAATTACTATAAACATAAAATATAATTTTCTTCACATGTTGACTTCAAAATTTCTCGAATATCTGTCAAGAGTGTTGACAAACTTTTTAAATGAAGAGAAAAGGTCATTAAATTCTAGGACACATTTGACAGATATTCAAGAACTGTTGATATCACCATGTGAAGAAAATTAAACTCTTATGTTTCTACAGGAGAAATATACTATTTTATTTTGACCAAAAAAATATTTTTTACAAAAATACTGCCCTTAACTCGTGTTTCCTACACTCTCCTCACCTATTTGGTGAAGTTAAAACTATTTTGCGAAGTGGGTTGCATCTTAAATTTACGCACCTAAGCAGACTTAGCACTATCACAATTAGACGCCTACGTACGAAATTAAATTGTATGGAAGAAAATGAACATTTTAATCCAGTGAGGCCTCTTTTCTACCCGTCCATAGCCCTTCCCCTCTTCCGCTAATGAGTTTACACAATCACCCTGATATTTGTTTCTGGATTGCATTGACTTGCATTTCAAAATTATAATTTTCTTGTTTCCTAATCTAGACGTGCCTCCATGACCTTTATAATCTACATCCTGACAGGAAGATTCCTACAGGCTATTTTCGTGAATAAGCCAAACAGCCTGAGCCGTAAATGATTTTTAAAAAACTCGGCTACAAAAATAAACTAGGATCTAAGAAATAAATGTGTGTTCGTTTAGGACTATTTTTTATAAATATGTAAGAATTTATCATTTTGATTTTAAGGCTAATTTTTAAAACTCGCCAAATAAAACTTGAATACATTAACCTGGGAAATCCTATCTTGAATTCCTAGACGTCACAGGTAGGCATTGTCCTTAAGGTCCATATGTTTACATTTTTAGTAACAACAACCTTTTTTTAGTCAAAACAAATCAAATATTTCTTCAGTCGCTAAATTCAACTTGTTTTTCCAAACGTAACCATCTCAAATATTCTTGAATTTTTGCTATGGATATAGAGAAATTTAAAAAATTGTATGTTAATATACTACTTCTACTTATGAAAAACATTCAATAATGATTGATATAATTATATGTAGAAAATTAAAGTTAACTTATATTTTCAAACGATATTTAAATTATTTTAGCCAACAAAATTTTATTTTATAGAAAAAAATATTCCTACCCTAGCTCGTGTTACATACCTTCCATCACCTCTCAGGACTGTATTAATCTTCACAATTATTTTATCAAACATATTTATTTAATAAAAGAAAAATATTAAAATTACAAAATATACATGGTAAAATATCTTTGGCTGCCTCTAGTGAAATATTTGTTATTGTCAAAACTTTGTTCATCTCCTGGATTTAATATTGTTTTTTGTATGTCTTTTTTTTCAGTTTGGATTTTTATTCATAACTTCTTTGTGTGCGTTCATTTTGGTTAATTTTTTTAAAGTATTTTCTTGCCAGTTTTGTATACATTTTTAACATTTATGTCTAATCATTATATTTTTTAATACTATCGATATTTCATAGTTGCATAAATATTCAAACGAACGTTTTTTTAATCACACAGTGGCTGGAACAAAAGGATAATGCAGAGAATTAACTTTTTATCCTCTTTGCTTGTTTGGTTGTAAAACACACATTCCTGGCTGCAACTAAGCTGGAAAGGGCTGCGCTTGGAGGGGGGGTAGCTATTACTTCCGAAGCATATATTTTAAAATCAATATTATATTCAGCAGAGAGGCTTTTCAAATCGTACATATTTTTTTTATTTTCCATTGGTAAATTGCGCGTTTGATTTAATCGTGTGCATTCATTATGAGTTTTTGTTTAAATCTTTAGGACATTTTTGGTAAATTTGAAGTAAATTTTTATAATTTTTATGTCAATTTGTAAGTAATATTTTGATTATTTTTAAACCATAAACATCCCGGCCTTATTATTACTTTATATTGCTTTAAAAAATTGTACAACAGACGTAAGCAAAAGTGAATTAACAATAATTGTTACAATTATTGACTGCTCTTAGATCTTTCAATTAAAGATAGTGAATTATATCAAAAATATTTACACTTAACTAAGAAACCTTTTAAAAAATTGCTCAACAAAGTTGTTTCATTGATTAAAAGGTAAGAAACACACATTAGAAATAGTATACATCAAGTGCGGATTTTGTGTCATTATCCATAAGAAATTATTCTTTTCACCTAGTGTACAATTAAATTTTTAGCTTCTCTTATGTGTTTCAAATATCACCATTGTATTTTCTAAAAGGGCGTATTATAGTTGGACAACGTATATCTGTTATGACCTGAGTTTAAAAGGGTATAGCTAATCCCACATTACAGTTGGACCACGAGTTCCTTCTTGGGAATTGTAAACAAGGCGTACTGGTGTAATAGTTCTGCCACGGCTGTTATGACGCTCCATTTAGGATGGTGGTAAATGTTTTCTCAAAGAGAGCGAAAACAGTAAGTGATGGATAGTAAGACACAACAAAATACTAAGCTAATGTAACCTAGCTTAACCTAACCTAGTATAATCTAACCTGGTCTAACCTAGCCTAACCTAATCTAACATTAACAAGCCTAACCTAATATAAGATAAACATATTAAAGGGGCCGAAATCGTACCTATCCACAGGTCTATTAACTGTTATAGTCCTCCTGGCCAGGGATCGTGGCCCAACTAATCTATGAACTTTTGAGACAAGGGGTATGTGGCCCAACTCTTTATGTTCCGTTATAGAAAAAAAAAACTAGTGTATTTTCTAAAATGTACATTTTTATAAGAGATTTATAAAATATATAACTTTATAATAGATCTTTCATTTATTGTCAAAAGCAAAAATTCTATAAAATTATGCAGCAAGGATAAATATTTACTTCTCTTATAGACAGAACATTGTAAAAAGTTAATTTACCAAAAATTTAAAGAAAACATTCAATGCTTTATATTACTCGTTATGCTTCCACGCATACATTAACTACGCTAATTAAATATAGATGAGTAAGGTAGCATTTTAGAGGAAATGTACCCGCATTTATATTTATAGATTAGTAAACAAATTAAGAAAACATCACCCTCAGCACATCCAGCCGAGATTTTAAACCTAATATACCCATCTACTTTTTTTTCTATTGATTTAAGTTATTAGGCTTATTATTGTGTAATTGCAATCCTACTGGTTTTAAATATATGGGAAACTTATAGGATATAAATGTTTTGCAAAACTTTTTTAAAAAAAGTATCTCGTTTAACACGAATAAAAGTTTATTAAACTTATTATAAAATAATACATCACCATTTTAGGAAGTAATTTATGAGGGCATGTTAGCCACAAACATCTTGTTGGCGGTTATTTTTGAACACAGATTTAAAAAAAACTATTTTTAGACCACTTTCCGTGACTTAACAAAAACAAGTTGTAGAGTCTATACAGAAGCTATCTCCCTAATAAATGAGAAAACTCCTCCAAATCACTTTGACCCATCGAAGAACCCGGAAATTTTGAAAGAATACATTTCCTGTAAAAAAAAAAATTCTCGTCAAGACGAAATAATTTCCCTTTTTTATTTCCATAACCCCCACCTTACTCCGTTTCCACCCTCGATATGGGTCATCTAAAAATAGTCCTTCAACTTTACAAAGTAAAAATAAAAAAAACTAAACACAATACCACTTGAGGGGATCCTTATTCACGCAACTTCCCCCCCCCCTGGTATCCCCTCTTCTTATATTGTACCTATGTTATATATATATATATATATATATATATATATATATATATATATATTATATGATATCTATATATTAATAAGAAACCGGGTTGGTTTGATATTGACCTCGCAGGGGGATGTTATTTCTGTCCAGGAACAGGTAGTTTGGGGGCACGAGAGGTCAATGAACTCAGACTTCGCTCACCTTGCGTACGCAGGGATAGCCTACATTTTCCAGGAGGGGATCAAAGGTAGGGGGGGTTGTCAGGACAGAGAAGTAAGGGGAGGGGGGTAATCCACTTCACCGCACGCACGTACGCAAGCCGAGAGTTTGTCAGTAACGGTAGTCGGGAGGGGAAAAAACAAAGGAACGAGTGCTAGGAGGATAGAGGGTTCAAGGATGGTAAGGGGAGGGGTGTAGGGAGTAAGGAAGAATGAGAGTTTCAGGTCCTGTTGAATTTCCGCGAGAGGAAACTGAAGGTGAATGAGGAAGAGGTTTTTTTTTGTGAAGAGTGAAAGAGTGAAAAGGGGGAGGGCATTCAATCAAATTGAATGAAATCGAGCTGTAGAAACCCCCCTCTTCTCCTGTCAGTCCTCACCAATGGTAGGCTGCTTATCCACCTACACTATCTTTCCTCTCTTTACCTCCAGCTTCCTTGAATTTTTGATGTAACTTTCCATTCTACTTCTTTTTGTGGTATCAAAACTCTCAAGAATCTCTCTTTTAATAAAAGGTGTAACAGTAAACAGAATTTGACAAGTAAAGTTTATTTTGCTAGTTTATGGTGGTGGGAACAAGAGTTATGTTCAATATTTTTTTACAGTTTTTATTACCGAAAAAAAAACTCATCGTCATTTTCCGCTCCCACCATTCCGCTGGGTGTTGATAAGGCCCATCCACTTTCCTCTGCCCCCGCCATCACTACTCTTCTTCCGCCTGTCGTTCTGTCCCTTCTTTTATTGTATCGATCAATCTCATTCTTGATCTTCCCCTAGGTCTCCTCTCTCTACTTTTACTGTATTTTACATATTCTTAGATAATCCTAATGTCGTCCATTATCTTCATATGTAATACTATCACAATCTCAATTCACTTTTTAAAAAAAGCTTGTTCCTTAGTATCAAAGGCCAAAAGTTGTTTGGCCAAATTAAATGGAATATGGCTTTCATTAAATACGTTTTAGTTTTAATTTTCTACGCACGGTAATTTCAACAATGATTGAATACTTGTCATGAGAATATTGGTATCTGGAAAAATAACCTTTTTTAAATGAAGGGGAAACGTCATGTTAAAAAGCCGTCATTCTCATAACTACGGCTACCAACTGTAGCCTACTCTTTAAAGAACGTGTCGGCAAAAGGTCGATCTTGATCGACCGGTCCATCTCGTGGCAATTTTAAATTGATCGTGTAAGAAAAATATATCGTCACGAAAAGACAAGATTACCTTGTTTTATTTCACTATGCTACAGCAAGATAGGGTAATGGTGTAATCCATCAAGGTAGGACTGTTACCTTTCAGAGTACATGGAGTTTTTATATATTTATTTTATGCATTTTATATAAAAGCAGGGATATAAGTATTGGAGGAAACATTGAATTTGAAGTGATTGGCCCTTTTCATTTTGCGTGCATAGCCATGGTAAAAGATGGTTATCTTTAAGAATTTTTATTGTTTAGCAATTTTCTTTTCGGAAACGGTTTGTTCAAGAATAGAATCATGTTTATTAAGTTATGCTTTTTATATACATACACCTCCTCTATAATTTTAATAGTGATTAAATATCAAAATATTGACATTTTTCAATAGAAAACTGCCGGATGCATGACAAGAAATAAGAAAATGTAACACCTAATAAACATTGATACATTATCTTAGAAGAGGTATTGAAAATTTTATTTTTATTTATTCAGTGTTTACAGGCTCGGTATCTTACAAACTTTAAATCCGAGCCGTTTTTCCACATAACTTTGACTTTACTTTTCCAATTACAATGTGCATTTCCTTTTTAACATTACAACACAGATTTTGGCTCTTAATTTAATTGAAATTCAACTACCCCTAGTTCTATTTGGTCCGCCCCCGGTACCCTCCCACGCTGGGCTCTCCACAGTGCCGGGGAATTCACTCCCAAGTCCGCCAAGCACCCAGCAGAGGTGGGCATCCCCATATCCACCACCTGGGGAAGCGCCCTATCGGAGTTGGTGCCCCGCCTACTTTCTAGCCACCACACTACCATTTTCACCCTTCCTTCCACCCTTGGCAGTTGAATTTCCTAATCTACCCCTACCTAGTTCCTCCCGTCCCTAATTTAGTTATTTTAACTACTAAACTAAGCTAAACTAAACTAACTCAACTTTTCTATTTCCATTCCTGCCGGGGAAATCCATCACCCCAATGGTACCAGAGGGCTGCAGGGCAGCCGCCTTTCTCCATCTTGACTCTGAGGGCTCATCAACCCTAATCCACCTCTCTTGTTTCCAAGGTGGTGGGTCATACGGTGCAGGGAGCCCCTCAGAGTTTATATTTACTCCACTAACTTTTGTTCATACGACTGGAAAACTGTCCTTTGGATCACAAGGGCATCCCCTGTGTTCCTCCAGACACTCAGTCGTACTGGAATCCAGTTCCAGGGCTCTTGCTTGCTCCTCCCGGCACCTGAATTTTTTTTATCCCAGCAAGGATTGTTTCAGCTTATCCCCCTTTGACAATACTTTTTTCTCCACTCACTCCCCGCTGAGACCGCACTAGTGTCCGTGCAGTCCCGCCCTCCGTATCGCTGTCATCTTCTTCGTCATTGTCATTGTCAACGTCCCGTCTTATTCGTCCCTGTGCCTCTTTAAGTCCATCTATGTAGGCAGTCTTTGCTCTATCTGACACTTCCAGTGCAATCTGGTCTAAGAATTTCCAATAGGTTGGGTCCCTCAATACTTCGCCTACTAATCTTCCCTGGATCTCTCTCTGGTAGTTCCTTCTTGCTTCTAAAGTAAGGACACACTCGAGCACCACATGTTCAAGGGTTCCCTCCTCACCACATTCACAATTCTCCGACTCTATTAGTCCCAGCTTCCTTAAAGATGCCGGGCACGGTCCCTTCCCCGTGATGAAGTGGACAAGACCCCGAGATGGCTGGAGGTGTTTATTCACTAGTCTCTCAACCACACTAGGGAACAATTGATAAGCCCTCCTACCTGTCCCACTTCTCTCCCAGCGTCTTTGCCACTCCTCCAACAAGGCTATTTTCGCCTCTCCAGATGTTGTCACATCGGGTGTGGTGAGGAGTCTCACCTTCTCTAAGTTTCTCTTTTTTAGCCAGTACGCCACACCTTTCTTTCTTATAAAGAGGTCCAACGGCCATACACCTAGGGCCACACTCAATGCATCCGTTGCTACAGTCCGTAGGCTCCCGTCAGTCTCAATAAGATGTTCCTCTGTGGACCTTGAATCACCTTAGCCGGAACGACATTGGTTAGTCTGTGAGCCCAGATGCACGCCCCATAGCTCACAATGGTGAGAAGGATCGTTTTCTGGTATGTACTGATTATCCGCATAGGCAGATAAAACTGCCTTTGTCCCATGCTTATAATTTTATTCATCACTAACAAAGTTTTCCCGATCACTTCCTCCATGTGCGCCGTGAAGTTTCTGTTCTCATCTAGGGTCACTCCCAGGTATCTGACCATATGGCTTCTTTTTATAGATTTCCTACTTAACTTTATGGTCAGATCCCTGGCCAATCTACCCTTAAACAGCATGTAAGTCATCTTCGCCGGTGCTATTTTTAACTTGACACTTTTACAGCAGGTGTCAAGTTCTTCAACCACCAGGTTACTTTTTTCCTCTAGTTCATTCTAGAATACCCTTCTATTACTATTAGAAGGTCGTCTGCGAAGGCGACCACGCCCTGCGTATCCTGTATCCCCTCCAACAAGTATAACACTGGTTCCAGGCTGACATCCCAAAAGATCGTGCACATACCGATCCTCGGGTACATCCCTTCATCAGTAGATTCTGAACCCTGTTTCCTGGACATCTCAGGGTGGAATATCTGTTACGACAGTAATCATCAAGACTCCTATACAGCTGTCCCAGACATTGAATCTCTCTTAATCTGTCAAACATCGCCGGCCATCAGAGGTTGTCAAAAGCGCCTGAGATGTCCACGAATATTTCTACGACATATTTACCAGTTGCCGAGTCATTCAGTTTCATTGCTCTGCAGATTGCGTCCTCTGTCGACCTGCCTCTTCAAAAGCCATACTGCTGCTGATGCATGCCCATGACGGTTCTGTGTCTCAGTAATCTTTCACAAATATCTTCTCCTGCAACTTCCCTGCTGTGTTCAACAGGCAGATGGGTCATGACTCCGGAATAAGCGGGTCTTTTTCCTCCCCCTTGCTTAGCACGATTACCTCACTCTGCTTCCAGATGTTTGGTATTCTGTCTTGAGCGAGACATTCGTTTAGCAGCCCTGCAAGGAAAGGAGCAATAAGGTCAGCCGTCTTCTCCAGCACCTCAACCTTTATCCCATCCGGTCCAGGTGCCTTTTTATTACTCATCAGAGCAATGTTCCTGATTACCTCCGCCCAACTAACAAGTTCCACCTCTTCCTCGTTTGCATACTCATCATTCTCCATCCTCTCCCTCAACCTTCGGTGCTCTTCACTATCTTCTGTCATCTATAAAAATTTCACTCGTTCTCGAGAAAACTGATATTTCCAATCGTATGATTTTTCCACAAGACCTGTCCGGTAGCTAGCGCCATATACATTTTCCGTGATCCATATGTTATTGTTGGCATGGAAGGATACTTTTGTCGGTTGTGAAGCCACGCCACGCCTTTCACCACCACCCCACCCTCCACCATCACACAAAATAGGTTTTATACTTGCACTCGACAGGGCCCAGGGCCTTAAGGAATAAATACAAGATGTATAGAAATTATAATTAAAAGTAGAGTGAAGAAATGAAGGGCTATCGCGGGACCTTTGATAAATGTAAAAGTCGATTGGGTTCCAAAAAAGATTGCCGACCCCTGCTTTAAAGAGTAAATTAACTCTTTTTAACGTACAAAAATTGTGTAATCTTCTTTTTCCTTTTCAATATCAAAATGTACTATTAAAAAAACTTTTCAATAAAATATTATAACTACTCCATGTATAGCAAAAAAACAATAAAACTGTTTAAGTCTGGAACAAATTAAAATATTATTTTGATTGATTAAGGCTGCCAAGATTAAGAAGTGTTATTTATATTAATAAACCTATTATTGATCTTTATTTAATGTATATAATATTTTATCAAGGTTACACATGAAACGATGTAATTATTATTCAAATTTGTAATAATTTAAGTAAAAAGTCAACATAATCACACTAATTGAGTCGAAGCAATTAATATAATAATGTATACTCTTCTAGAGTCGCTTACGTCCGTACGTGAAAAGCCAGTTGGGCGGGATTTGTGAGATTTACATACTGAAACCAGGAGATACAAATGAGATTCGGTGAACTTCCAATGCAATTAAATGAACTAGTCTTTAGATTGCTTTACCTAACCTTTATTTTATTCTTACCCAAACCTCGTCAAGCATTCATAGAATAGGTTTAATTGTTTGGTAACACTTTTTCAAATAATCACTTGAGATTTTAAATTAATCAGTTTCGTTAGTGCCATCTTGTAAACTCGACCTTTCATTCGAATGTTTTGATCTGTAAAAGAGCTAGAGAAAATCATCACATTTTTTGTTTAAAATTACAGAATACAAGATTTTTTTTTAGCACCACGTCTTACTACTTGTTAAGGTTATACTCATATGTATTAATTACGCTAGTGAGCTAGGGATGAGCAAGAATTAATTTTAGAAGAAATGTATCTGCATGTGCGTGAAGGGAGAATTTAAAATCATAATGTAAAAACCACCCTCAGTAGAACCAACCGGGATTCAAACCCCAATATTTCTGTCATCGGCAGTCAAGTCTAACATGAAAGCGATGCATTAGACCGTATGGTTACTGAATCAAGATTCAAGATATTAATTAATTTCTCGTAATTATCTTAAATTCTCCTATGTGTGTGTTTTTTTTTTTTTTGCATTACATCTTACTACCCCTTGAGGATATTTGAATGAGTGGGTAGGAATTAGAAAGGTAAACCTTTATAGGAAACGTACTTACATTTACGTGGAGGGAGAGCGGAAAAGTATTGAAGAAAAAAACACCATTATTACACCAGCCAGATTCCGAAACCCAGCCTCCCCATAACCAACAAACCAAACTATATTAAGCTGACGTTTTAAACCCGTGTCCACCGATGTGTTCTATGTACATTTTTAGTAAAGTTATTAAACTGTTTTCCACCTTAATGAGATAGTGGCTGATTAGATGTCCAGGAGACAACTGTTCGAGCCCAGCTGCTCTTTTATAGTTAAATATTTATGTATAGGTTCACCTTAAAGCCCATGTATGAAATATCTCTCAGTTAAGTTTTTGAAAAAGTATTTAAATTTTTAGTAAAGATAAAGATAATATTTTAATAAAATATTAGTTCACTTTAAGGTTAGCTGTCAGGACTGTTGTCAAGGAGAGGGGGGATTATTTTAATAAGGTTCCTCAAGTATAAATTTAAACTTTTAATTTAATAATTTTACTAGAAATATTAATGTTACTAGCCTATAAAATTTTCAATTAATTATAATAATAAAAAAGAGGACTTTTAAGAAAAAACAAAATTTTGATTAACAGATTTGTAATTTTATTACAAAAATAAGGTAAAACAAAAAGTAACTGTCACAATATAAGTAATATACATCGAGGTGTGTATATATATAATATATATATATATATATATATATATATATATATATATATATATATATTATATATATATATATAATATAGGCCTAAAATGCTTTAGGATTAATAAAAATATATTATATATATTTAGTGCTAATACTTGGTGATCAAACTAATATTAGTAATATAATTACTGGAAAACTTTAATTTGTAAGCCACTTGTTTGGTTGCACACTAAACTAAGTTGAAAAATGCATCAAATATCTAAGCTATTATATATATTTGTTAATCACTGTTATAGCCACATCCACACGTCCATCACAGACTCTGCCTTAAAATTTGAGTGAAAAATGACCCTGAGCACGGGTTTGGTGGTTAGAGCATTTACATACTAGGCCAAAGGTCCCGGGTTCGATTCCCGTGTCCAAGTGTCATTTTTCAATGTAAAGAAATATAAATTGAAAGAGACATTGGTTAAGGCGATTGAGCCTTTTCATCTGGCGTGGAAATGCAGAGCCGCGGGAACAAACGGTTATCTTCAAGAGTTATTATTGTTTTGCAATGTCCTTTTCGGAAACGGGTTGTTCAAGAATAGAAGCATGTTTATAAAGTTATACTTTTAATATACACACCTCCTCTATAATTTTAACAGTGATCAAATATCGATAAAATTGATATTTTTTAATAGAAAATTACCGGCTTCATAACAAAAAATAAAAGAATGTAACACGTAATAAACATTGATAAATTATCTTAGAAGGGGTGCTGAAAATATTAACATAAACCTTTCACTCGTTCTCGAGAAAACTGATATTTCCAAACGTATGATTTCTCCGCAAGACCTGTCCGGTAGCTAGCGTCATCTACGTTTCCGTGATCCATCTGTTCTTGTTGGCGCGGAAGGATACTTTGAACAGTTGTGAAGCCACGCCACGCCTTTCACCCTCCCCTCACCATCCCACAAAATAGGTTTTAGACTCTCACTCGACAGGGCCAAGGGACTGTCTTAAAACCTCAGAAACAGACCTTTCATAAACAATGAACTTTAAATGTCCCCATAAATAAAAATTCATCTCGTTCAAATCTGGTAAATGAGCAGGCCATTCAATGGATCCCCACGACCAATCCATATTTGAGGAAAACTTTTAATAGCTCTAAAACTTAAGAGTATCTTGGTCCATGTTAATATAAACTGTACTTAGGTCGATGTGAATACTCTCCTAGATTATTTGACACCAATTAAAAACCACCCTGTATACCTATTATAATTCCGGTTGTGGTTCTTTCGCAAATCATTTTTAGAACTCCTATTTCGGTTATTGTTCCCAAAATATAATTTAATTTTGGTTTTAGGTTTTGGTTTGACACCCTGATACTATTAAAAGTTAAGTGTGCAGTGTGTGGTCATATTTAGTCCACCATTTATAGCTTGCATTTTATATTTATTTTTTATATTTATTGAATGTGAATTTCGTGTGTTAATATATTGGTCAACTGTACTTTAGTTTACCAATATCTACAATAAATTATTTTAATTTTGGTAATTTTATGTTCTCTAACCACTTTTAAATGTGCATTTTCTCGAATATACCTTCTTCATATTTTCGTTTGTATCAGTAATTGATAAAACTTGTTTCAAACGTTCCTTTTTTTAAAAAAAAAAAGCTATTTTTGTTTTGTTTTAGCACCGCCTTTTAATACCCGTACGTTATGTACGCATTCGTAGTAATTACGCTAATTATTTAGGGATGAGGAAGGTTGGAATATAAAGAAGTGTAACCGCATTTGAGTGAAAGTAGGGTGGAAAACTATTTAAGGCAAAACTACCCCAGTAAACCCAACCGGGATTTGAACCCTGATCTCACCCGCTTCGGTGGCCGCATGGTCTAACGCGCTACTATCTCAGTAGAATAGACTGCAGATGACGTGGAGATCAAGGTTCAAATCTCGTTTGGGTGTACTGAGGGTGGTTTTTCCAAAATGATTTTCCACCCTCTCTCAGCAAATTCGGGTACACTTCCTCTAAATATTACCTTCCCAATTCCTATAACCACTAGCGTAAGTAGTACATAAGCTTATACAACCAGAGTGGGTAATAAGATTCGGGGCTGAAAAAACTCATCTCCTTGTCATAAGCAGTTTAATCTATTGAGAGAGTGACGCCTTAGACCATGTGGACATCAATGTAATGTTTTTTTTAATATTGAAACTCACGGAACGTACAGACACTTTTTTCATGATTGCAATCAATCGTAATTCGCTTTGTTCTTTTTTATTGCTCCAGTCTCATGATATGAAATAATGTCTGCTGTTAACCTATATCCGTATCTTATCGCAACGAATAAATTGGCTAAAGTATCTGCTGGAAAAATCTTCTTTCATGACGACTTTACTCCAATGAACTTTTCACTGAATGAAATGTGACCAGCTAAACTTGAAGTTTTTTCAAACTAATAGCTGTAAATATTGTAGGTATAGTGGAACTCCGGTAGGAATAACAATACTCGTCGGTTACCAAAGTTAATAAAACTGCTCTCATATATTAATCCTTCAAGTCATTTGATACGCAACTATCACATTTGATGAATACAAGGCCGTAGCCAGCCAATAATTTCAGGGGGGGTTTGGTGGGCCCATCCCCCAATTGACGGAGGCTAGAAAAAATTCTAAATAAAAAACTGTTCTAGAGGCTATCTGAAGTGGTTTTTTTATGGCACCATAACACCCTAACTGCCGAAGGCTAGAAAAAATTCTAAATAATAAACACTTCTGGAATCTCTCTGAAGTGTTTTTTATGGTAACACAGCCCCCTATTTTGTACTTGTACCTTAATTTTGATATTGTTTGAACCATAAATAAAGCCATATATATTTTGTTCATAAAATTTCAGGGGGTTTTGAACCCCGAAAACCCCCCCCAACTACGGCCTTGGATGGATATTATCAATACTATAAAATTAAACTAATAATATTGTGAAATATAATTAATGACGACTATAAAGATGAATATAAATGATTCTTGCGGCCAAAGCTCTACTATAGACTACCCGCACAGGTGAACACGTGGACAAAGTCACTAGCCCCGTTAGTGACATTAAGGTTGAGTTTCACCTTCCAAACAGCTCTACTAAGGTGGATTTCCCTTTAAATTAAGGGCTCTTAAGGTGGGAGTGTAGGAAACGTGAGCTAGGGAAGTTTTATTGCATTTTTTTTTATAAAAAACTTTTGGTCAAAAGAAATCAAATAATTCTTTATTACAAACATAGAGTTTAATTTTATTCATATGATGACCTCAAAAGTTGTTGGATATATGTCAAGGGTTGTCTTGGAATTTAATGAAAGCTTTTACTTTTCCTTTAAAAAGTTTCTCATCTAATATCGCTATGCTCGCGACAGATATACTACTGTTGATATCACCATGTGAAGAAATCTAAATTCTATGATTGTCCTGAAGCAGTATTTTATTTATTTTGGACAAACATTTTTATATATATAAAACTACAAAAATGCGGCCCTTAACTCGTCTTCCCTACACGCCCACCTTAAACTGGGGATTATAGAGCCCTATGAGATCCATAAATGGGCTTAAAGAGTTCAGTGAAATGGCGCCAAAACGTAGAAGAGCAGTTGTTTCCATCTAGATTAGTTTGCCGTTGATAAGATTTACAAAAACCTAACTACAGCAGCCCTTTCATTGACTTTTACTTTTAAACAGAACTAATATTCACTTTTTAGCCATACAATTGAATTTATTTCATTCTTCTTCCGGAAGTAACCATTAATTTTTGCCTAGAAAGAGAAAGTGAGAGAGATAATTTTTTTATAAAGAATATTTTTATATATTGTTCATATGAATTTAATCAATTTCCACTGCAATAAATTAAACTATATGCAAAAAAAATTTATATATATTTGCGTGAGTTTTTAGGAGTTAATGTCGTTTGTCAAAGTTTTAAAAGAATTCATAACCAAAAAAAAAAGGTTAAAAAATAAAACACTGCTCTAAATGATTTTATCACCCTCGCTCCACGAAAATTGAAGTAAATTTTCTCTGCATTCTGGCTTATGCATCCATATCATCCATATCCATAACATGCAAATATCTAGTCCAGGTAGTAAAAGCTGAAGTATAGGATCAACAATAAAGTGTTGGAATAAATGGATAAAAAAAATCACTTCCTGGTAAGCACTGTTAATAATTCAGCAGTTTTTTTTTGGTCGAATGTCCCAGCCATAGGGTGAATGACCCCCTTACCCCCATATCCAATAAACTCCACATGACCAAACACGCGCTATCACTTAAGCTGGGCTCACAATCAAAAATTAAGAGTTAAGTAGAGGGATGGCAATTTTTCCTATTACATCGATATATTTATAATTTGATATATCGTAAGGAATATATTGAAAGTAATGATATATCAATCAAATCATATTGATATAGCCTATCAGTTGTTTCCAACAAATTGAATAGCATTTATCTGGGCGAACTGGAACGGTGGTTTTATATGGATTATTTTCTGTAATGCTATTCTTTGCCACTTTTCAAGCCATCTGTTGTTGAATATAGTGTCAACTTCAGCTGGTAGAAAGGGGATATAGTCAGTACAGTGACCCCTTCAACCATTTAATCTCAGTTTTATAGACCAGACCTGCTACTTCAGTTAAACCCATTTCAGACCCAACGTTTCACAGAGAGTCTGGATTCACCAGGAATTGAACCTGGGACCTCAGATCTGTATCCAAGAGCTATGACCACTATATCACAGAGGCACCATACACATACACACAAACATAAAAACCATTAATCACTAACCTTAAATCAAAAATACTAACTCTTTAATTTTTGTATTTTGAGCCAGGCTTAAGATTCCTTATCAGATTATATTCTGGTCACGAGGTTTAAATAGTTTCAAGTCACTAGGGGCTCATCAACTAAAGTTTTTTAGTAAAAAAGGTTGATCAAATAACATATATATTTGAAATGATACTCATATGAGGCTTCATAATATACCTTACCTAAAATCATATTTAAAAACAGATTGAATACTCTTCGTTTCCACCTTTCAAATATATCTTTCACGTTATTTTAAAAATACTAGTAATTTTATCAATTTAAATTTCTCTTTTAAAGTTTTATCTGATGTGTGGATGACACCTACAATACATATTTAAAGCAATCATAACTGTCGTAAGAATAACCTCAGTAATATTTTTTATCACCGCGTCTTACTACTCGTACGGGCTATACCCTAATGCACACTAATGGTTTTAGAGATTATAAAGGTTATATTTATCAGAAGTGCACCCGAATTTGTGAGGACGGAAAAGAGAAAACCATAGTGAAACATTAACCTCAGTACACCAGACAAAGCTTCGAACTTTGATCTCCCCGTCATCGGCAGTATAGTTTACTGTGAGAGTAGCGCCTTAGACCATGCGGCCACCGAAGTGGGTAGCATCAGTTCTCCTAAATATATTTAGGATTCTTGTTTATAATCTAGCTGAAGATGTAGCTTAGAAGACTTCACAAGTGGTTTGAAATTAGCAGGTTATAGGTGCTTTCAGCCTTTCATTCTGACATTACAATCAATATTTTTAAATAAATGGTTAAAAAAATTCTTATATAGTTTATCATTGTATATGGGAAAAATATTTTCAAAAATTTGTTGTCAGTAAAGACGACTAGCCTCACATTTATTTTTAATTCGTAAAACAGATACACAGTGTTGTCCAGAATGAAAACATTCCCAAGATACCCATTTTGAACGAAATTTATGGAGCTATTTACGAACAATTAGAAATATTTAAAAAATTTCATTTTCAGTAAGCTACCCTGAAATTAATTTGTCTACTAAAACAAGTATATGGTAATATTTTTCATATAAACACTCCACAGATATCTATTTTGAATAACTTCACCAGAGCTTTATTTTAATTTTAATTTTCAAAAATCAACCATTAGTAAACCATCCTTTAATTTAAGAGCTATTATTGATTCATCCTGAGCTTAGACCTGATGTAAACAAAGCCACATGGAAGTCTATGCTCTGATTTGCTACTGAACGGTCTTTCAATGGTATTCTTTCACTAAATAGGCCTTTCTATTCTTACTTTCTCACTATCTTGCAGGTAGAGAAAGTATTGTGATCGTCAAAAAAATCTAACTCGAGATTTTGATAAATCTCGACGTTTCATGACCCCACGAATCCGAAAAAGTTGTTTTTGAAATTCTGTCTGTATGTCTGTACCTCCAACTAGAGACTAAACTATTTTACCGATTGGGCTAAAACTTGGTATCTAGGGTTTTAATAGGATTTCCTCAAGCGGTTTTTGGAATTGGATAGCTAACCCAAAATTAAGGGTAGTTTACTGAAGGAAAAAAATCAGCTTCAACGATTTGGATTAAATTTCATTTCTAAACATTTATAAATATTCCGAAAAAAATGGCTACCCTCAATATTTCGGCAAAATGACTTTAAGGGCTCCAATCTGAAGTGTAAATTATCATTTATCATATCTCCGAAACTATTTGAGATATGAAATTACTTACAAATATGTAGATCTATTTATAATACAAATATTTTATTCAAAGCATAATTTTATAAAACCAACAACATCTTTTAAGCTATATGCAAATATTTATATTTTTTAACTTTTCGAAAACAAAAGGTAAACTATTGCAACCGTAAAAAAAAAACTAACCTGAAATGTTTAAGGATGTCAACGTCTCATGACCCCCTGAACCCTAAAAGTGGTCTTTGCAATGCCATCTGTCTGTGTGTTTATTTAAACTTAAAATTAAGAGTCATTTAATAAAGGGCGAAAAGAAAAAATCGATTAAAATTGAAAAAAATTGACTAAAATTCGTATCTAGGCGTTGATTAAGATTATAAATAAACTGGATATTTCTATTTTCCCATGAAAATGAATTTTAGGGTATTTTACAGAAGCTGAAATTTTCGTTTCTCCGCAACTATTTGAGATACTAAATAACTTCGCATTGCAAAATTGTAGGACTATTAAAAATAAAAAACTTTTATCTGACATATATTTTTTATAAAACCAACCGTTTCTGAGATATTGGCAAATATATTAATACAATTTTGTGAGCTTTAGTTGTAAAAAGATATTGCTTAAGTTTTAATGCAATAATTCTTCAATGCCATAAAGTAATTAAATATAAGTAAGTATCTAAAAATGTATGCTATTTTTCCTTAAACTTCTTAGGAGAAATGTTTGTACAGCAATGATCTATCTCCATTTTAGACTCAATAGTCAATATTTACATTTTTTATTAGTCAAAATTTATAAATAAGGGATTTAATAGCAATGCGTTGACATGAAGTTGTGCAACACTTAATAAAATGTTGAACATTTTAACCGGAAGTAGAAATTTTAATACGAAGTGTTGACCTTTGTTGACCAAATATTGATATTTTGTATCGATCCAAACATACAAACGAGGACATTAATTCTTTAAAAATAAAATTAGAGAATTTAAAACCGGGACTCAAAAAAGTTTTACATTAATATAGTGCAATTTATGCTTGGGTTTGCTAGTGTATATTATTTCGTTTCACATATATTACAAGTTTTGAATAAATAACTAAATTTTTAAACAATAGAGCGAGAAAGTGCGTGCCGAGTTTCGTACCATTTATTTGTATCAAACTTGTTCTAAAATAACATAGGAATATTATTATAACTAAAAACATTCCTTCATTTGATTTATAAATGATACTTTAAGCTTTGCAAGCGCCATTCGAATACCAACAAATCCCTGACTCAGCGTCGAGGAACCTCATGGTACAGTCATTATCACATGAGCAATGGTCAGGCGACAGTTCATCTCGGCAGCGTTACGGTGACGGTTATGAGTGTTGGTGCTTCCCGTCTATTTATGGCGTTTGCTGAGAGTGGCCCGAGTTTTGTTAAACGTAAGACAGGAAATTTAAAAGTATTAAAAAAATACAAAAATTCGTAGTGACTTACTTTGCTATTGTACTGACTATACATGGTCACACCTGTCAAAAATATTGCACTAGTATTCCACCAATTACGCAGGTCCTTCGCGTAGTGATATGAAAATGTTTGTTTATTTCAGGTCTCAGGTAAAGATGAATCCATAATAGATTTAAAATCACGGTCAGGCCTCAAGGAACGACCATATAACATTTAAATATTAAGTTATAACAAAATCCATTTAACCATTTTGAATATAAATACAAGCAAAATTTTAAAAACTACTTTTAATTCGGGGGCACATCAAACGTAATGAATCCTCACAATGTCGAGATAGAAAATATTCACGTTTATTTTCTTCTTTATCTGTTTTAGAGATTAACAAAGCTTGGATATAAATGTACCTTATGTACCCATTTTCTGTTTCCAGCATCGCCCCTTCCATACGCATCCACCCCTTCACCGCACCCCCGCAACCCCCCCTTTCCACGCAATTCCTGGTTGCGCTGACGTCAGTGTTGCTTTTAACCCAGTTCTCCCATGAGTTCGATAATATCTCGTGACGATCCTGCATGAACACCCGCTACCCCCCTAAAACCCTCCTCATTTTCAAATAGTCTCTCCCACTATCCCCTCCACCACCACCCCCACCACCCCTGTCCCTCTCTTCCCGCCGGGCACGCGCGCATTTTTGGACAAGAGCACATTCCCAATAACAACTTAAGTTCGACCAAACGAAATGTTTTTCCACACAATTTTTTTTCTTCTTGAAATCTTGATGGTCTGAAGGAGTAATCTTATAAACTTTTTGTTTCCTGGTAAATGATTGCACATTACGTTCACCCCCTCACCCCCTGAGGTAGCCCATCTTAAGTTGGAATGGAATTGATCACGAGCTAAGCCCAGGGTTTTTATAACAACATTTTATTTTAGCAAAAACAAACTAAATATTGCTTCTGTAAATTAGTTTAATTTAATTTTATACACATAGTAAGTACAACAGTTAATGAATAATTTTCATGGACATGGTGGAATTTGATGATAATTTTTTCTATTCATTTAAATAATCAATTTCGTTTATATTCAAAACCAAAATTCAAGAAAGTCAATAATACTATAAATATAAAATTAAATTAAACATATCTAATGAACCATTATTTTATTTATTTTGGATAAACAAAAATTCGCTTAAAAACTGAAAAAAAATACTTAACTTGTTTTCTTTCTAATCCCACCTTAAACTGTATTCTTTATATGGAAACAAGTTTTATTTGAAGGATGTACTCCCTAATAAATGAACAAAATGGTGTGTTACTTTATTAATTATTTTATCTCATGGATATGACCTCGGACTTGAATCTGGAGAACGAGATTCATTTGTGATGCGGTTGATTGTGGAAACGAGGCTTTCCTAAAGTTGCGTTCTTCTTGCACAGATTCTTTTCTTTAAGGCGAATTCTAGTGCATTTCATTAGAATACATCTTTCTCGAATTGGTTTACTAGATTAGGTTTGTAGGAATATCCTAGCTAGTAAAGGCCCTAAAAATGTATCACTGAAAAAACCTTTTGCTACGATTAATAACACAAATATTAATGATCTTACCACTATCCCAGCTTATAGGGCTACTATTAATTTTATGCTATAGAATAATGAAGCAGTTTCCAGAGTACAATAACTTTAATAAAGTTAAAAATTGTAAGTAAAAATCTATTGTATGCTGTTTAGAGGATTAAATGCTGACTATTAATAAACACAATTAGCTTTTTCAAATATAAGAATGCTAATTGTTCTTCTTAAATTAATTTAGGTTTCTTCTAAGATGATTATTATAAAATGATGTATAGTATGTATTCTATCGTGAAAATTGCAAGCTCATCTTAATAATTAATTAATTTAAGTTTATATTATTTTGTTATTTCCCTTAAGCAAACAAGTTTAAAAAATAACTAAGAAAATGTTAAATAAATGTAGATAATAATTAAAATAAATTAAAAGTGTTTTATAAGTTTAAGCTAAAAAGAAAATGTATCACTTAAAGCTTCCACTTTGCGGTCAAATTATATAGCAAACAGTGAAATTGGTGTCACTATATTATTTGAAGAAAAAATATACGAAAGTTTATACTCCCATCCCTAGCACAAGAAACCCATGTATTTTTTAAATTATTATTTCCTCTACACAGTTTAGTTACAGTTTTTACAATAGCTTATTTTAATAGTTATTTTTTGGAAGCCTGTGGGGTGGGGTGGAGAATTTTTAAAAGTTAAGGTAAGTTAAAATGAAGACAAAAATACAAACCGAAATAAAATCGTTCAATTGTTTTCTTGTATAGTATTCATATTTACAACTTTCAATAAAATTTCATTCTATTTCGCAAATGTTTTGAGCTAATATTTTAGTTCTGGAAATACAGTCATTACAATATTATTATTTACTAGTCATACAATATAGTCCCCTTCCGTAGTATTAAATTCCAATGAAATGTTTTACTCCCATTTATGTTTGAAACATTTTCATAGGAAACAATATTGTTGTCAGAAAATATTTAGAAAAAAAAAGAGACTTTTTGTATAATAGATGAACATGGTTACAAATATAGAGCCTGTCAAAAACAAGAACTAATTTATAGATCCTTTGAGCAGTTCACTCGTTTCAAATATTACAGTTATACTTTTATCTTACACTGCAGAGACAATAACACCCCGAGAACCTAAAAACATATAACACCGTTTCACCTACATAAAAAAACATATTCATATACATATGTGAACATAATACGTTTATATAAAAACTTGTGGGTGTTTGAATATTCATGCGCTTAGAGACCAATATGTCGCAGCATTCTGGCTTACGTTGCTACATGGTACAGGAACTGGGGTAGGGATAAAAAGCACTCAAGTGCTGTCAGACAGTTTAAAATAGCATGTACATGAAAAAACACTTGGTCCAGAAATATATAAAATTAAATTAATTATGTATATGTCACATTTGATAACCAACAACTTCGAGCTATTCCCTGGAATTTATTAAAACATTATAATCGTATTATATAACATTAAATTAAGAAGTAAATTACTGTCCTAGTTATTATATAAATAACTGTATCTGACATGTAAAAGCTACTATATCTACTTTCACGTATTTATACGTCAAGTCATGTGATCTGCAGTTTGACACCTTTGTTAGATATTAACAATACCTATAGAATAACGCTAGTTATGGATTACAATGCCATCATTGTTGAGTGAAATAAAATATGTTTGTGTCTTATAAAATTTCAATCTACCAAACTGATACCATACCATCACTTTCTGACATCAAGGAATTCTTAAATAAAAACTATTCTAATAAAATCAATCTCTCATATTGGAGTAATACAAATTTTCACAATTCTTCTGGTAATTTAGTTTTAAAAATTACTCAGAGGGAACTTTTTTTCAAACAAATGCATACACTTATTAACACCTAAGCGTTTCGAATCAAATATATTATAATATATCATTATAATGATGCCTTTAGAAAACATCAAAATTAAATGTAGTACTAATTTGGAAGAAAGATTGCTGAATATATCTTACAATGATCAAAATTTTGATCTACATGGCACATTTCTTGGTACATGAAAAAAAGTGGATAAATAACTTAATAAAAACTATCATATACGTCTCTATAAAGTGTGGTCTGCAAACCTACGCACTAATAACATCTAACATGCATTCAATGGAACTCCCCTACAAATATTTAAAGATGCTGACTTGCGCTACGTAAATGATTGAAGAGTTGCCAGTCATAACTATCTCACGGCGACTTTGTATTTGATACACGAACGAACGTCTTTGCAACTTTAGAGCTTGACGTATTTTGACTGTAGAAAACTAAGGCTACACTTTAAGTAGGGTACATATTTTTATGTCTATTTATGTGGGTCAGCGCCAATGTTGCCCAAAAGTTCAAAAAATAAAGTATTTTTTATCGTGCTTGGTGTTGAAAAATATTATAGTATAGGGATAAATTCAATAATGTAGGAGCAGCCGAGTAATTCTGTGAAAATAAAACTTAAAGAAAAGTAATGTATGTAGGTGTCGTAGATATAAACTAAACTAAAATTATAATAAAATAAAATTATAATATTTTAAAACATTCCCCCTAAAGTGTGTTTTTGTGGTTCTTTTTGTTCATAAAATGTGTAATAGTAATTTTTTATTGTTATATCATTATCATCATCATCGTAATACCCGCCTCGGTGACGTAGTTGTCTAAAGCGCTAGTTTTATGTTAAGCTTGACTGCCTAGGGTGGGGAGATCAAGGTTCGAATCTCAGTCAGGTGAAATGGGGGTGGCTTTCCCTAAATGGTTTTCCATTCCACCTCCAAGCAAATGCGGGTTCACTTCATCTAAATTTAACCTTTCCGATTCCCAATCAATTAGTATAATTAGTATTTAAGCGTATAACCCGAACGGGTAGTAAGACGTGGTGCTAATTATTATTATTATTATTATTATTATTATTAATTGACAGCCGAGGTTGTATTCTTTGTTTATCATAATGACGATGGAAAAGGAAAGGATCCCAAAGAAAAGATGAAGTATGTAGGAAAACGACAACAAGGGAGACCAAGGAATAGATGGGAGAAGCAGATAACAAACAGCAAGTGTGTGAGTAAGAGGAGGATAATCTAAGAATATAAAGTCAGAAAAAATTGTGGAAATAAATAGGAAAATGGAAGATTTTACTCAATTTACCCAGTCCACAGGTTGGAAATAGTCCTTGACGATTAATAATCACCAGATTTTTTTACAAATCTCTCTGTTGGTGAAGTGGAATCGAGATAGGTCCAGGACAAACAAAAAGTACTTATTGGCTTGTAATATTGACCAAATGGAGCAGATATCTCTCTTTATCAGCTTCATTCAATTTTTCAATTTTTCTAGTCACATAAAATATGCTTTAACTTCTGAATATAATAAAAAATTAGCGTCAGTAATTTTTGCAATTGTCAGATACATACACACCTTTTAAATCATCCAATTATTCCACCAAACTTTATATTAAGGCATTTATTTATTTTATCATTGTAAATAATTGTCTAGATAATATTTTAAATATAGTTGATCAAACATCAACCGATACAGTAGTTGAACGCTGGACAAACATTTCTTAGAGATTTTAGTAAAAAGCATGGTAACTGCAGATTTAGTCTTACGTTAGTGAATTAAATCCAAATAACACGTGTTAGTAGGTTTATTAAAGTTAATAACGTCACAATGCCTCTTAAACAGCGTCCTGAGTTATAAAGTAAATTATATTTTCGTATTTATAAGCTCAGACATCTTAGAGTTTTATTTAAAACTTAATTGATTTTACTAGAAATGTTATTATTTGTGGGGTTCCGTCTTTCGATATGTCCGTTGCCATGTCCAAAATGAGTCCCCAAGCATGTCGTGTTATCGGCTTCCTTTTTATATACTGATACTTAATATTCTTTCCTTGTTTGAGATAACCAATCAATTGCATTCTTGGTCTTCCTGGTTCCTTTTCCCCTTCCATCTTGCCTTTTATATCACTCAATAAGCCATTTATTCTTATAATGTAACCCATCAGGTTGGTCTTTATCCATATAATCACCTGCAGAATGTTTATATTTTAATTTAGTCTTCTTAGAACTTTTTTATTATTCGCTCGATTTGTCCACTTTATATTTTCTATCATCCTCTAGCACCATATCTAAATCTTCTGTGTACACCACGCTTCTGTCGCAATTGTTGGTATACGTTTCAAAATTTTGTCTGCTCAAAAATCTGACTACGTTCAGCGATTACCGCCAAATACGTGGACCAATTTTAACAAAATTTGGCAAGGGCATTTTTTGAATTTATGCCTAACAATATGTGTAAATAGTTTTTTAATCCAATTATCCGTTTGAATATGGAAACCACTCCAGAGGTTTTTATGAGCCTATCAAAACATGAATTTATTTGATAGGGGAAGGCTAGGTATAGGTTTCTAACCTTTTGCTTTAATCTCAGAAGTACATATTTTCTCGTAAGGAATTTTTTCAATTTTTTAACTCTAAACTCAAAATTTAAACTTTTTAACTGTTAAGAAGAAACCTTCTGATAATTTTGGCCAATTATTTTATTGAAAACGATATTAAAAAATATGAAACCACTTCTTAAATAATGCGGTATTTCTAACCGTCTGTAAACGCGTCTCAGCACTCTACCATATAGCAACCTTAAGGATATTAACTAGGAGAGGAGGGTGTTGGTACAAGAAAATATTTCTGACAATGACCCGGTTGAAAGGTGAACAACCCCGAGATCTGGTAGAGTCCACAAGTACACACACATATATATACACACATGCGCGGCGCGTTCTCGCTCAGACGCCTTGTCTGGGCCAGGCGTCGAGGCGCATCACGACGCGTTGGAGACCGTTGGTCTGGTCTTACCCCCCCCCCATCACCCTTCGCAGCCGCTGCTCCTACGCACAGAGTACTGAACCCCCTTCGTGGCGGAACTAAGTAGCTAAGTCCTTACGGAGACTCTATGTAACCGGAATAATTTGCGGTTTCCTGTAATTATTCCCGGGTGACGTCAGTGGAGGAGGAGACAAAGTGTTATAAAGTGGAACCAAAAAAAGGTAGCCTGAGGTTGTTGAGGATGAAATGACTAAGCAAAACAAAAGGGATTAAGTAGTAATAATAACAACATTTAGAAGAGTGCAAGAAACTAAATGTATAAAACCAAATCTAATTATCTTCGCTTTCGACATCCACAATAATTTTCGCATTTCGAAGGTAGAAGAAAACTCATATATATTATGAAAACCTTTGAACTACTCATTAAATATTAAATATTCCAAGTCTTAATCATTTTTAGAACATCTACTAAACCTTTATTTTATCACCAACAGTGGTAGATAACATAGCGTAAGCCATGATAAATTCAGATATGACCTTTTTCGATGGCTGAGTGGTTTAAGGCGTCACCCTCATAGTGGAATAGACTGTCAATGATGGGGATATCGTAGTTCGAATTCTGGTCGGGTGTATTGAGGGTGGTTTCTTCTAAATGTACCAAGATTTTTTTTTCCTTACTCCACGCAAACTTGTCTACATTTAATCTAAAATCATACTCTCCTCCCACGTATCCCATCGCTGTTAATATGTGTATAGCCCGAAAAGATAGAACATTTAAAAAAACATGGATAGTCCTTTTTTCTAATTCCGCACACTGGGTTTCATAATGACAAAGCAGGGAATTGGAAATTTGATTTACAATATCCTCTACCTCCCCACCTTTCGAGAAGAATAAAGGCGTTTGCTACACATTTGCCTCAAATTCACCCTCTTCACACTTTTTCCTCAAGCTAGGCAATTTTATGTCGTCACATCTCTTAAACCTTTCAGGTCATACTCGTTCGATTAATCACTCTAATATGTTAGAGATGAGTTAGGATGAATTTATAGGAACTGCACCTGAATTTTCTTGAATGGGGAGGGGAAACCCCATTAAGTAACCCCTATTGGTAATGCGAAACCCGATATCCTCCTTGGCGACAGTTTAGTCTAATTCGGGAGTTATGGCTTACACTGTTCTTCCACCGAAGCTGATGTTAAATAGTATGTATGTACTATACGCAACGGATTATCATAACTTTGATAGGGTTGATAAAAAAAACACCTTTCATTCATGCGGACCCTTGCATACATATCATAACATCACCGATATATTATTCTTGTCACTAAGGCTACCCTACAACAAATATATGTTTTTATATCCACACGTTTAACGTGAAACCTCTAACCATATACACGAGTACGTAACTTACAAACTACCTTAATATAGGAAACACGCTTAATATTACACATCCAGACCTTTATAACAATATATTTACTAATTTTATTAGTTAACAAGATGAACCAAACATAAATAGGTAATATCTTAGTTTATATCCCCAGAAGTTAAGCAGAGGTACCCTTAACCTTGTGTGAAACCCCTATGAATATTACAATACCAAAATATTATAAAAATTCAACGTTAATTAAAGTAAAATTAGTTGTGATTGAAACGTCAGCCACATCTCAAAACAATTTATCAACAACAAATTATAGCTAAGAAAGCAGGCAAGATAACTCATGCCTTTGTGTACGTATATAATATAGCATGTAACATGATGAGTTATACCCAGGTAAAAAAAAAATCCCCTAAGTCACAGTTTCCTTTAAAGGCATTTTTGAAATCATCCATCCAACCCTTAAATTAAGGGTAGCTTACTTAGTAAGGAAAAAAATTATTTCTCAAATTGATTCTAATGATTTTGATTAAAACTCGTAGCTAACGTATTGTAAAAAAAAAATTATTGTGGATCTCATTTTCCAAAGAAAATAATTTTGAGGGTATTTTTACATAAATAGACATTTCCAAATTTGATCATATCCTCGCAGCTCTTTGAAATAATAAATCATTCCAAGTTATAAGACTCTTGAAAATAACAACTTTTATTTAAAAGATATATTTTTTATGACATCATTATTTAAAAAGCTATAGTTCAAGCTATAAGCGGGACATTATGAATGGTATCATAAGAGTGGGAAAGGAATTGGAATGAAATAAACATCGGTTAAGACGAAAGTGATGAGAGTTGGAAAGGAAGAAGGCAGTGTTGTTATATACATTGAAGGGAAGAAACTAGAACAAGTAAGGTCGTGCAAATATTTGGGGTTTGGTGATTTGGAATGGATACGGTACAGAGGAAGTTAAAAGCAGGGATAGCTGTGGGGAAGGGAGCAATATGGAAGAATGAGGGTATTTACTGACAGTTGGAGGAAATCCGATTGAGTTAAGAAAGAGGTTTGCAAAGTGTTTCGTGTGGAGTGTGGAGTGTGGAGTATGGAGTATGGAGTGTGGAGTGTGGAGTGTGGAGTGTGGAGTGTGGAGTGTGGAGTGTGGAGTGTGGAGTGTGGAGTGTGGAGTGTGGAGTGTGGAGTGTGGAGTGCGTGGAGTGCGGAGTGGGAGTGGGAGTGCGGAGTGCGGAGTGCGGAGTGCGGAGTGCGGAGTGCGGAGTGCGGAGTGCGGGTCGGATGCGGAGTGCGGAGTGCGGAGTGCGGAGTGCGGAGTGCGGAGTGCGGAGTGCGGAGTGCGGAGTGCGGAGTGCGGAGTGCGGAGTGCGGAGTGCGGAGTGCGGAGTGCGGAGTGCGGAGTGCGGAGTGTGGAGTGTGGAGTGGGAGTGGGAGTGGGAGTGTCGGAGTGGGAGTGGGAGTGCTGGAGTGTGGAGTGTGGAGTGTGGAGTGTGGAGTGTGGAGTGTGGGAGTGCGGAGTGCGGAGTGCGGAGTGTGGAGTGCTGGAGTGCGGAGTGCGGAGTGGAGTGTGGAGTGTGGAGTGTGGAGTGTGGAGTGTGGAGTGTGGGTGGAGTGTGGGAGTGTGGAGTGTGGAGTGTGGGAGTGTGGAGTGTGGAGTGTGGAGTGTGGAGTGGGATGTGGGAGTGGGAGTGCGGAGTGCGGAGTGGCGGAGTGCGGAGTGCGGAGTGGGAGTGGGAGTGTGGAGTGTGGAGTGTGGTGATCTGATGTGGACTATCTGAGACGTGGACAATCGGAAGAGGGAAACAAAATTATTTGAGATGTTTTGAAGTGTGTTGTGGAGAAGCTGAAATGGGTGAACAGGTTGAGGAATGAGGAAGTTATGAGGAGGGTAGGAGAGTAAAGGAGTCTGATAAGGTTGGTAACAAAGAGAAAAACGTATAGGTTGGGCCACACACACTACGTAGGGATTGTTTAATGAAGAGGATCATGGAGAGGAAGATAGAGGAAGGAAAGAGGAAGAAGAAGGTTTGGAACGCTAACAATATCAGGAGACGGAAGAAGACTACAAAATTTTGAAAGAAGATGCTCATGGCCGAAGAAAATGGAAATATGTCCAGTTTATGCCTGTCTCAAGACAGATTCACAGAAGAAGAAGAAGTAAATATTATTTTTAAATGGAGATTTGGGAAGTGGAGAATTGATTGCTATGCTCTTTGGTGGACCAAGATGTTCCTCTTATCAATATGTTTCTGTAACGGTGTATATTATTTCATTATGTTCTTCGGCAGTGTGTTTTCCCCCATTATGTCTTAATTAATGTATATTATTTATTTTCACACTTATTAAGAGTTTTAAGTAGTTGTCTCCATTTTTAGGTAAAGGAATGAGAAAGTCTGTACGGTACGACTTAACATTTATTTAAAATATGGTAAAACTTTTTACTGGTCTCAATTCCCCTGTTTTTAAGTATAACAAGGAAAACCACACCACGATACGTCTGGTTCATCTATATTACCTTTCTGTGTTGGTTGTATCTGTGGGGTGATTCGGGCTCTTAAGGTAGAATGGAATGGAAGGTGATTTAACTACCGTAATTTTTGCAGTATCCATTACTAAAAAGTCTTTAACCTGACACAGCTACGTTCACTAGTGCCGTCATTGAAAGCCACTATTGGCGCCGTTGACACAAGTCACGAGGTGTGCCGTTGACACAAATCATCATTGGCGCCGTTGACACAAACCACCAATGGTGCCGTTGACCAAACCACCAATGGTGCCGTTTGACACAAACCACCATTGGCTGCACGTTGACACAAATCCACCATGGCGCCTTGACACAAATCACCAGTGGTTGCGTTGACACAAACCACCATTGGCGCCGATGACACAAACCACCAGTGGCGCCGTTGACAACAAATCACCAGTGGCGCGTTGACACAATCACCAGTGGCGCCGTTGAGCACAAATCACAGTGGACGCGTTGACATAAACCACCATTGGCGCCGTTGACAAAATCACCAGTGGCGCCGTTGACACAAATACCAGTGGCGCCGTTGACACAAATCACCAGTGTGCCGTTGACATAAACCACATTGGCGCCGTTGACACAAATCACCAGTGTTGCCGTTGACACAAACCACCAGTGGCGCCGTTGATACAAACTACCAGTGGCGCCGTTGACACACGATCATCGTTAGTCCAAAAATGAATCAAGGATTACACTTAAAGTGTTCCCAGCTTAACTTTTAATCTCTCTACCTCAACATCCCTAGATGTTACATCGTTCGACATGAGCATATTGTAGCGAAGGAACAGTTAAATTTTCATAGGAAACAGAGAGATAAAAATAAAGAAAGTCAATTCTAACTATATTATTTTAAATAATGTTTAGATAGACAATTTAATTTTATAACCAAGCGGTAAGATTATATTCGTGAATATAACAAAGCAAAGAATTAGTAGCTTGCGGCCATTTAATGAGAAGATAGAAGTGACAAAATTCAAAAACAGGAATATATATATAAATTAATCTAAGAATGTTTTTCTTTCTTTCTCGTAAAATTTTATTTTTATCACTTAAACGTTTGTATTCAATTGTCATTAACATAGTGGCATTTTAACATAAATATTTTAAACGAAGATAAAATGTCATGTTCCAATAACAGATATTTAAGGAGTGTTTATTTTACTATGTGTGGAAAAATAAACTAAACGTTTCTACCGGATCAATATTGTACTTACTCGATCAAAACTAGTTTTTTTTTATAAAAAGAAAAATTATTATTTTAACTCGTGTCCCTTTCCCATCCTAGCTTAACTGTGAAGATTTTTGTGAGAACTCGTTTGGACAATTTTTAGGTGGATATTTATTATTATAATTAATTATTATTATTATTATTATTATTATTATTATTATTATTATTATTATACACCATATCTTATTATCGTTCGAGCTATACGCACTTACACTAATGTGTATGATTAGGGTGATTGTCAGATGAAATAGAGGACCCTACAGTTTAACATGAGATCCGAACCACGGTGGAGGCCTGGCTATTTCTCTTGTTAAATGAATCCTGAATAATTTCGTTTAAGTCGCATCACACATATCTTTTAAGTCTTTAAAATGGCTGATTAAACTTCCGTGAAATGTATTTAAGGATATTGTATGGTAGAAATATGAGACGTGTTTTAGACGTTTAGAAATCCCGCATTATTTAATAAGTGTTTGATATTTTTACATAACATTTTCAATAAATTTAGGCGAAAATAATGAGCATTATTTTGATGAATTAAAAAGCTTAAATTTTGATTTAAGAACTTTTTTTTTAATCTAACGATGCTTTACGCGAAAAATCGTACTTATGAGAATAAATCAAAAGTTTAAAACCTAAAATCTAGTCTTTCTTTATCAAATAAAGTAATGTTAACAGAACATTTTAAAGCTAATGTGGTATTGTTTTATAGGATTTTATCTAAGCTATCACAATTTTCATACACTTTAAACTTTAAATTTAATTTTTTTAATTGATCAAAGCTTTCACCTACATTTTGATGAAAACAATATTAAAAAATAGCAAACGACTTCATAGAAATATCTGGGATTTCTAAACGTTTGCAACGCTTCTTTGTGACAACCTTAAGTTTAATTTTAAAGTTGGAGATGTAAAACAATATATTTAATTAAACTTAAATGATAATTTGAAATCTTTCAAGGATAGCAGTGTTTTGAAAATTATTTAACATAATCAATCTGCTAGAATAGACAAATACATGGTGTTAATCTTCACCCAGGTTTATAAAACAATAAAAACCTCCACCGGCGAACAAACATGGCGTTGTGACTGATTTCCCGTGGAAAATAATTGCAGTGAGAGGTTTAAATAATACCTCTGTGGTAGACCTGAACAGAGAGAATAAAAAGTGAGAGAAAGAGATAGAATCAATAGGGGAGAGGGGAAAAAAATGCCATTGCGGGGAATTGAGTAAATATTGAGAAGAGTGTAAAAACCAATAAACTATTTATTGCGATGAAACTTTTGTTTGAAAACAAAACAGTGACTTTGTTTGATTGGTCTCAATGATGATTTAACCGAGAAGTGGGTAGTATTTTTTTGAAAAATTTAGTTGTTGTAGAATTTAATTCACTTAATTTTTTAAAAAATGCAGCTAAAAGACTGTGTGCGCATTTATTGAATAGATTTATTTTTATATATTTATATTAAAAGATTATTGATGACATCATATAAATAATAGAAACACCAAAAAGAGGTAAAAAATACTATTAGACGAAATTTTAATTTTGAACTATTGCTTGAACATGTAAGGACATTTTATCTGCTAGATAAAGTGCATGTCCCTATGGAATGTAATAAAGAAAAAAAAGTAGATTTCTAAGAAAAATTTATTTTAAACTTATACCTCCAAATTCAGTAAGCAATACTTATTATTTCAATTTAATTTGAATAATCATTGAACATAAATTAGCAATAAACAGCTTTCTGTGAATAATAATGTGATATTATTCATATATTTATAAATTTTAGCTTTAAAATATAAATAATGTATATTTTTCTCAAAGCTGTAAATGTGCTATTTTTTAGCTATTATAATTAGTAAAATCTATTTTATTGTAGGTTCAGAGACATGCATTATTGATTTATATTTTGAAAAACAGTAAATATGATAATTAAAAAATAGGATGTTCATGTATTTTTGATAAAAATGACAAATAAAATTGTAATTCAATAAATCCTTAGTAGTAGTATTAAATATGAGATACGTTAACAATGTTATCACTCAAATATTTTAATAGTTTATTAAGGTCTCGCAATTATTTTATTTTTGAGGGGGAAGAAATGTGGGATCTTAAGGCTTTAATTACTAAACAAGACCATTCATTTTAAATAACTTTATTTCTAACGTAAGAACATAGAGTAAACGAAGAATAAAAAGCTCATGGTAGAAGTGAAGCCATTCGAGAAACGAAAAGAAATATGACAGAGCAAAAAAAAAAATAGCTAGGACGTTTATTGCATGGTATAGCGCTTGGGAATTAATGACGTAGAAATAAACTTTGACTCTTTTCTTTCTTACCCCCTTGTATATTCCCTCAAACCCCCTCTCCAAACAATTTTTTATTCATCTTTCTTACCGTTATATGGGCACAGTGTCACATTTTCATCCCATATTTGTGAAGAGGGAGGCCATTAGAAAAACTTAATTGGGTAACCTTACGATTTGAAGATGATATTATCATTAAACGTTTTTTTATTATTAATTTTCCTTTGAGAGAACCAAAACTTACGTTTGAAAATTTGTTTATATTCTGGTTTAAATATACTGACCCGCTTCAGTGGCTGAAATGTCTAAGGCGTCACTCTCGTTTTATACGGGCTTGCTGATGACGGGTAGATCAGGGCTCGAATCCCGGTCTGATCTATTGAGGTTGGTTTTTCCTAAAAAGTTTCCCACACTCTTTCCACACAGATGCTGGTAAATTAGCTTTAAAATACATCCTTCCTCATCCTTACCCCACTAGAATAATTATCTTATATGCGCGTGACCTGAACAGTTAGTAAGATGTGATGATTAAAAAATATCTGAAATATACTAGTTTCCTTTTTTTGTTGAATAACTAGCGGTTTTTTATTATAAAAATACATATTTTAGAACAAAAACATGCGTTATTGTTATAAACGTATTTGTAAGAGGCTATTTAAGCTTGGTTTAAACTGAAGAGTGCCTAAAATAATATATCATACAAACCCTGATATCCTTTCACGTGTTCTTTTATGATTGTGAAACATGGTATCTTATCTCACATGACGAGAAGAAATTCTGAGTTTCCATAAACAAAGTATTAAGAAAAATGTATGGTCCAGAAAAGGATGGAGCTAATGGAGAGTGGAGGAGACTAAATAACGATGAGATACATACTATGTACTCATCACCAGAGATTGTTAGGGTAATCAAGTGTTTAGGGTTACGGTGGGCAGGACGTGCAGCGTGAATGGTAGAATCTAAAACCGTGTTAAGGGTACTGACTGGTAAACCTAATGGGAAGAGACGATTGGGAATGCTTACACGCAGATGGGAGGATAACATTAGGATGGACTTGAAAGAGATAGAGTGGACTGGATCGAACTAGCTCAAGATAGGGACAGGATTTAATGAGGTGGACTGGTTAGAGATATCTCAAGATATAAACAGGGTTTAATGAGGTTGACTGGATAGAACTATCTAAAGATAGGGATAGGGCGTAATGAAGTGGACTGGTTAGAGCTATCTCAAGATAGGGGTAGAGTGTAATGAGGTGGACTTGATAGAACTAGCTCAAGATAGGGACAGGGTTTAATGAGGTGGACTGGATAGAACTATCTAAAGATAGGGATAGGGCGTAATAAAGTGGACTTGTTAGAGCGATCTCAAGATAGAAACAGTGTTTAATGAGGTGGACTAGATAGGGCGTAATGAAGTGAACTGGTTAGAGCTATCTCAAGATAAGGGTAGAGTGTAATGAGGTGGACTGGTTAGAGCTATCTCAAGATAGGGATAGGGCGTAATAAAGTGGACTTGTTAGAGCGATCTCAAGATAGAAACAGTGTTTAATGAGGTGGACTAGATAGGGCGTAATGAAGTGAACTGGTTAGAGCTATCTCAAGATAGGGGTAGAGTGTAATGAGGTGGACTTGATAGAACTAGCTCAAGATAGGGACAGGGTTTAATGAGGTGGACTGGATAGAACTATCTAAAGATAGGGATAGGGCGTAATAAAGTGGACTTGTTAGAGCGATCTCAAGATAGAAACAGTGTTTAATGAGGTGGACTAGATAGGGCGTAATGAAGTGAACTGGTTAGAGCTATCTCAAGATAGGGGTAGAGTGTAATGAGGTGGACTGGTTAGAGCTATCTCAAGATAGGGGTAGGGTGTAATGAGGTGGACTGGATAGATCTAGATAGAGATAGGTGGCGTAATTTTGTGTGTCAATAAACTTTCGAGTTCCTTATGTATCCTAAAGTATACAATCTCTGAAACTATTTTGAAAAAGATTTTTGATAAGGGTTCTTGTCATTTTTGCACCGTGTTTTACTAACCGTTCAGGCTATGTGCATATTAATTGCACTAATAGTGTAGGAATGAGAACGATATAATTTAGAGTAAGTGTATCCACTTTTATGTGGGGGGAAAAGTTGGAAAATATTTAGCACAAATAATCTTCAGTATGCCGGGACAGGATTCAAGCCCTTAAACTCCCGTCACCAGACTAAATGAGCTTGACATCTATACAGTGTGTCTACTGGTTACTGGTTAGAGATGTAGATGAATATCTCTGGGTTTATTAATATAATTTTCCTTTTTTATAATTTTATTTTTACTCAACAGTAAAAACGTCTATATAAAACCTGTCATTTATTATTTAAAATTTTATATAAAGTTAAGATTTTTATTTTGTTATCAAGATATTTTTATTTTTACGACTCTCTAATTTATATAATACCATCTTTATATAAAAACACTAACCTATAAAAATATGGACATAAACATGTATAATCCGCTAAATTAACTTTGTAAGTCACGTGATTGTATAGCTTTTTGTTTTGTAAGTTCACTTTATATATCTTCAGTTCCATCATAACCATTTACACCAGTAAAAAAATAGATCAACGATAAAACGAAAACAAAATACTATCACGATAACGTTTTCCTTGTAAGTATTATTGAAGTTCCAAAACAAAACAAAGGAAAAAAACAACAGTTCAAATATTGCGTCTACCATATGGCTGAGTCACGTATTGGTAAAAAATAAATAAACAAACAGAGTGTCAAATTTTGGTAAAATGAAATAAAAATGCCTTTTCACGTAAGTCCCCATCTATGAAAGGGCGTCCGATTTCCCAGTGTTTTACCTTAATTACGTGTTTTTTTATAATAATAATAATAATAATAATAATATTTAGCACCGCGTCTTACTACCCATTCGGGTTATACGCCTAAGTACTAATTACTCTAATGGATTAGGAATTGGGAGGGTTGAATTTAGAGGAAGTGAACCCGCATTTGCGTGGAGGGAGAGTGGAAAATCATTTAGGAAAAACCACCCCCAGTTCACCCGACCGAGATTCGAACCTCGATCTCCCCGTCCTCGGCGGTCGAGCTCAACACGACTAGCGCGTTAGCCAACTACGCCACCAAGGCGGGTTGTTTTTTTTATAGCACCGCGTGTTACTTACTACCCGTTTGGGTTGTCTGCCTATGTACTAATTAATCTAGTGTGTTAAGTATGAGTAAGGTTGAGTTTAGAGGAAATGTAATCGCATTTGCTTGGTGGAAAACTGGAAAAACCATTTAAGGAAAAAATCACTCCCAGGGCACCCGACCGGGATTGAACCCTGACCTTCCCATCATCAGCAGTCTAGTCTATTGCGATGGTGACTACTCCTTAGACCATGCGGCCACCGAAGTAGGTCCATTAAAATTAAAAGCTTTTTTATTACTAGATTCAAATATTATTCCGTTTGGTTTGAAATATTTACTTTGAGCGTGGGATTATAAAGACACCGGCGGCTTCTACAGTGTTGGAGTGAGATCGACAAAACGAATAAAACAGAAAATAGTTTTATTTAAAATAAATATATTAGTCAGTAAATTCAAAGATTCGTTGTATTTTAATATGCATTTAGATGAATAAGTAGAGCTAAAAACATTTTTGTTGCCGATATGCCTTTATCTGCTTTATTTATTTATATTTTATCTGCTTCGATGGCTGCATGGTCAAATCTCTAAGGCGTCACTCTCGCAATAGACCAGACAGCCGATGACAAGGAGAGATAGGTTCAAATCCTTGCCGGATATTATGAGAGGGTTTTTCCTCGATTATTTTCCACTCTTCCGCCACGTAAATGCGAGCGCCCTTCCTCTAAATTCAACCTGACTCACACCTAACACATTAGCGTAAGTAGTACATATGCGTATAACCTGAACGAATAGTAAGACGCGGTGCAAAATATGAATTTAAAAAAAAAACATATCCCACGTTGGTATAAATTTAGATGACAGGGAGATCGGGGATCGATTCCCAGCAAGGTGTACATAGGATAGTTTCTCTTCTATGGTTTTATTCACTCTCCCTCCAACAAAATTCTGTAACACTTCCTCTGAACGTTACCTGTCTCACCTTTACACTATTAGGATGAGTAAAATTCATCCCAGATGGGTAGTAAAACGCGGATAAGGGGGAGGGGGGGAGATTAATTACGTCCGTCCACAACATAGTTCCCTATTCTCTCTGGAGGTCAATCTGACGCGTATATTTAAATCTGCACTCATCAGCTTTTCTCTATGGATAAAGTAGTTTATCTCTCGTTTTACTTTCAATCGAACCCTCAGCGGCCATCGAAGCGAGCATCATTTAAGTTGAGACCCTCTTTGCTAGCTGAATGGTCTAACGCGCTACTCTCGCAGTAGAATCGACTGCCGATAACGGGGAAATCGAGGTTCGAATCTTAGTCGGGTATACTTAGGGTGGTTTTTTTTCACTCTCCCTCCATGTAAATGCGAGTACATTTCCTATAAAAATAACCTCACTAAGCCATAAAACTATTAGCGTAATTAGTACATAAGCGTATAACCCGAACGGGTAATAAGACGCGGTGCTAAAAAAAATTAATTAAGTTGAGAAAATATTTCTGGGTAAGACAAATTAACACAGAGCCTCAAGCTTTCAAATTCTATACTCTCACCACCGAGCTATCCAGGTCCAACCTGGACCAAGGGTAACTCTCCACTGATTAGTTAAGAGTGATAACTGCATGGAAATGAGGTACCTTAAATAATAAGTAATTATTCTGAGCAAAGGATAAAGTCGAAAGGGATAGATGTTAGGACACACTCGGGCATAACTTCTCAAATAGTCCGAGTTATAAAAAAATAAATAAGATCTTATTTCAGTAAGCTATTCTTAAATAAGTTTATCTTAAAATAAAAGTATACACTGTCATTTATCATGTAAAACACACCCCAGATTCTATTTTCGAACAAAATTGTTTTGTTACTTTCCAACTTTTCTCCACTAAACTGTTAACTATCTTTGATATTTTATTAATAATCTAGCATATTAACTTATGATGCTTCTTGTAGTTAATTAACAAAACTGGAGTACTATATCAATAAATCAAATGATTTAGATTGTGTATTACAAGTTACACTAACTACATTAGGCCTATAGTGAACTGGGTCACCTATTGCCCCAGACAGCTTCTTCCCTCAACCATCACTTGAAAACTGGGGCAGAACTTTCCCGCTCCAAACATAATAAAAAGATACCAAAAGAACATTCTAGAAGCTTGCTACCCCCACTTACCGACTATACACCCCCATCAAATCCTTTGTTTAGCCCCTGATATAATGGCCTTGGTGACTTAGGGTGGCCCTTCCCGTTTGGGGAAAGTGGGGGTAGCTGCTCTTCATCGCTGACAAAGAGAGAAATAGTTCTTATCTTAACCTAGGCCATCAACAGATTTGTGCCGCTAATACATCCCCTTCCCTTTCTTGTGGGTCGCACCCACCTTAGAAAATATATACATTGCAATAAACTTAACACGCCAGTTCTAATCATTATCTGACAGTTTCAACGATACTTACTAAACTTACATTAAAGAAGTTATTTATTATTTCCTTAGAAAACCAAATATACAGTGTTATTTATCAAGTAGATTTTTCTAAAATCTAGTCCACAATAAATTAACCTTAATTCTAGAGTGAGAATTAAAATCCCGATTTTGCCAGAAGTTATGGCTTTAATATAATTATATCAAACCGTTTCGCTTTTAGCCACAGGTGCACCTATATATTTATTAAAAATAGATAAATTTGGGGGGGAGGCACATAGAACGTTATAAATTCCTTATTTCTACACAATATTAATAAGAAAAGTGTGTATAGCCCTTGAGGGTAGTTATAAAGAGTGGTAAATAAATAAACGTTAGGTTCTAAACTATTACTATCGGTTCTTTCAATATCGATACAATTATAAATAGATTTTATTTATTTTATTAAGATGCCATAACATTTTTAAAAAAAATTGAATTTGATAGGTACAGGGGAAATAGGGGGAAAGTCACACAGCACACATTTTCCAGGACAGAAAATTTTATATCTCAAATCCTATAAGGACCTCAGCAAATACTTTATTTTCAGAATTAATTTAAATATGACACAGGCCTCTTTTAACCATAATCTTAAATGCATTAGAAAGGTGTCATAATTGTCTAACAAATATTGGAAGCACTAGCTCAATTTGAGTTAAAAATTAACTTTCTCCCTTTTTTTCCTCGTACCCTTATTTTGGATTCAATGCGATTGTTAGGATTATTTTCAAATAACAATTATTCTGACCTTAACTACTCGCGGATCCAACGATATATTATTATTTTCTCCGCGACTGTAACCGTTCGTGTGTCATCATTCCCACACATACCCCTAAGGGGGAGCGGAGGGAGGGGGTAGAGGCTTCAAAAGAGGGGATGAGGGTCAGACCACCCGTATTTAACACACAGAATTAATCAGTCTCATATCACCAGTCCAGTGGGTATGACGTCAATAGGTCAAAACGCTCATAAGCTGCTTTATTAGGTGACAAGGCCGTAACTCCACGCGGACAAAAGAAGAATTGTTTTAGCCTCTGTTTGGATTTGTTTTAAATCCACTCGTACTGGCTAACGCATTTTAATTATCGTAATGGAGTAAAAATAAGGAAGGTAGAATATTTAAAACAATTTAACCGCATTCGTGGGAGGAATAGGGGAATATCACTTACTCTATGGCATTAGGAGCTCGAAAGTTCATCGACACACTTAAAAAAAGTTAGCTATCTATTCCTATCTTGAACTAGTTATATCCCAGTTCACACCTCATTACATCCTACCCCTATCTTGAACTAGTTCCATCCTGTCCACCTCACTACACCCTATCCCTACCTTGAACTAACTACTGTATATTCAGTCCCCTTCATTATACCTATCCCTATCTTAAGTTAGTTCTATCCAGTCCACTTTATACACCATATCCCTATCTTGAGCTAGTTCTATCCAGTCCCCTCATTACACCCTATCTCATTCAGGTCATTCTAATGCTATCCTCCCACCTGGGTCTAGGTATTCCCAATGGTCTCTTCCCACTGAGTTTGCCAGTAAATGCCTTGGACCCGGTTCTAGATTCTTCCATTCGTGCTGCTTGTCCTTGTCCACTATAACCTGAGAAATGTGATAATTCTAATAATATCTTGTGATGATTACGGTTATGTAACTCATCATTATGTAACCTCCTCCACTCTCCAGTATTTTAATCCCTCTTTGGACCAAATATCTTCCTAAGCACCTTGTTTTCAACCATAATCTTAAATTTGTTTTCTTTCATCATGTAAGGTAAGAGACCAAGTTTCACACATTGAGAACTGGAAAAATTATTGTCTTGTGTGTTCTGAGTTTTACATTATTTGGCAGCAGTGGACGACCACTTAGGGGGGTAAAACATAAGGTATTCTTGACTGGTAGACAAATACCAGCCTATAAGCATAACGGTTATCAAACCAATTAAATTCAAGACTTACACCTTAAAATAAACGGCCACCACTGGATTTTTTTAAATGCATGGGCCTCCAACACTATTGAGTCATTTTGATGTGACATATTTAAAAGATTTTGGCACATAAAAAGGAAAAAATTAATAGCGATCTTTCGATAGGAACGCAAGTAGTTGCGTCTATATATCTAGCTGTATGGGGAAAACAACAAAATACCAAATGATGGTCACGCAGACTAAATGGCATGCTTATTTCGTCTGATTCACCGCTGATGAGGAGGAGGTTTGGGTCCGAAGCATGGCTGAGTTTGCTGAGGGTGATACCAGTTTTGGTAAATATAGAAAATCTAATTAGGGTGGGAGTGTATGGAACTTGATTTAAGGGCAGTATTTTTGCAGTTTTTAGCAAAACAATTTTGTGGAGAAAATAAATAAAATATTGCTTCAATAGAACTATAGAGTTTAATTTTTTTCACATGGTGATGTCAACAGTTCTTGAATATCTGTCAAAAGCATAGAGTCGTTAGATGAGAAAACTTTTAAATGAAGAGAAAAAATCGTCTTCAAATTCAAGTACACCCTTGACAGATATTCAACAACTGTTGACATCAACATGTGAAGAAAATTAAAATTATGTTTCTACGAGAAAGATAGTTTATTTTTTTCGCCAAATAATTGTTTTGCTAAAAACTGCAAAATACTGCCCTTAGCTCGCATTACCTACACTCTCACCACAAGTTTTTTTTTTTAAAAAAGGCGCGTAAACATTTGTTTGTTTGAAAAAGAATCTTAGTTACATTATCCGGCCCAATGAACCAACGTACTGATTAACATACGGCTTTGTTACTTATCAGAGCATTTAGGTTTACATTGTGTTGGTCATGGGATGCGGGCGGGGGTGAAAGGGGGAATAGTTGTCTAAAGTGGTGGGGCGGAGAGGGGGAATGGTTTGCAACTGTTGATCTCCCCACAGAATATTACATTCGCCTAATACCGTTTATTACACTCTGGAGGCAGCTATCAAAAACATTTTTTTTTAATAATTTAATTTTGTTAGGTGTTTAATAAATCATTTTTAATTTAGACCATGGGAATGAAGTTTATGAGGCGCATGTTAGCTGTCACCAGGAGAAAGAGGATAAGAAATGAATATATCCGGGAAAGAGTGTAAGTACAGTCATGAGATAGTAGAGAAAGCAAGACTGAGATGGTATAAGCGTGTAATGAGGATGGAAAAGGAGAGAATACGAAATAGATTGATGGAAATGAAGAATGTAAAGCGTATAAGCCGAACAGGCAGTAAGATGCGGTATTAGAAAAAAAAAGTCTATAAGAAAAATACCTCAAGGGAAACCAAGAAAGAGATGGGAGGATCAGATAACAAAAGTGTTCAAGTGAGAGGAGAAGAAGGAAAATGATTAAATAATGGAACATTGTGGAAGGATAGAGAAAGATGGAGGCATCTTACAAAATTGACCCGGTCACAGGCTGAAAACAGTGGATGATAATTATTAATTTAAACTATTTAATGTTTAGGCATACATCCTAATTACCGGATCTTATCAGAATCATAATTAACCTAATGCAAAACAAATTATCAAAAAAGGATGTCAATATGTAGTGTTTTGATATTGAAGAAACAATATTCCTTTCATATCATTATGTTCTTTTTTTAAGCCGAAATATTGGCACACTTCTACTAGGAACAAGTCCCACTTTTATCATCATCAAGGTCATTAAAGGAAAAACCTCTCCTCTAACCCTATACAAAAGAAAAACTCTCAATGGAGATATTTTTGATACAGTAAGTTATTCCATGATGGGATCATTTCAAAGAAATAATTTTAAACTCTTAATAAATTTTATTATTATTATTATTATATTATTATTATTAGCACCGCGTCTTACTACCCGTTCGGGTTATACGCACTTACGCTAATGTGCAATCGTAGGGTGATTGTGAGATGAAATGTAGGACCTACAGTTTAACGTGGAATCCGAACCACGGTGGAGGCCTGGCATTCCTCACATTCACAAGTTGTGATTAATACACGTCTTGTCAGAGGTGAAGGAAGGGTTTGGCAATCAGATAAATCTTTGCCGTGACCGATGATTGAACCCCGGACCCTCAGCACAGAAGTCTGACACCTTACCCCTAGACCACCAGGTCACCGATAATAAATTTAATAAATTGAAAGCTTTTGTGGCGTGAACATCGTAATCTTCATTACTTAAAAACCAGGTTCAATATTTATAAGACTTTTGATTAATACTTTCCTTTGATGTATTTTTTACAACGCCAAGTTTACCGAAATTTAATATGATGTATTGTACCATTTCTGTGTATGTCTTCTGAAAATCTAAGCTATATATATATATATTTATTTGAGGCATTTAACATACACTTTCTGAAGCGACTGATTATATCATCACTCGAGAATTTCTATGAGCGAGAGCGAAAGTGCTTACCATTTTTGCTGGGGAAGGTATTTTCACGTACCTTCAAGGGTTATTTTACATGCCACAATCGACAGGAAACCGACGGTTTTATTTCCCTCCGAAGGAAGTTGTGCTACGTATTTTTATCTCTCAAGAAGAATCCGTTGTCATACACGCATATAAAACATTTATAAGGACTTGATTGAGTGACTTTAATTTATTGCTAGGTGACCTGGTGGTCTAGGGGTAAGGTGTCAGACTTCTGTGCTGAAGGTCCGCGGTTCAATCCTCGGTCCCGGCAGAGATTTATCTGATTGCCAAACCCTTCCTTCACCTCTGACAAGACGTGTATTAATCACAACTTGTGAATGTGAGGAATGCCAGGCCTCCACAGTGGTTCGGATCCTACGTTAAACTGTAGGTCCTCCATTTCGTCTCACAATCACCCCTACCATTGCACATTAGCGTAAGTACGTATAACCCGAATGGGTAGGAAGGCGCGGTGCTAATAATAATAATTTATTGCTACACGATTTTAAGAAAAGCAAATCTAAAAACATATGAGAACCTTAAATTAGCCTAAATAACTTTTTTATTTTCAAAAATATAAAATAATATCTATCAGATTAATATATTTTAATACGTTATTAAAAAATCTTATATAATAATGTAGAATACGGAGGAAAAGGTTTTCAAAATGAGCAACTACAGAAATGTTGATCTAAATATATTTCAATTGAAAAAAAAAAGTAAAGAAAAGCTTACAAAACTTGTAAAGATCTTTGTTAGCATTTTAATTAAAATTATTTTCCACAAATACCAATGAGAATTGAAAGTAACTTTTTTTTACCGATTCACCCTTTTCCATTTCAAGCTTGTATATTATTTAATAATGTAAAAATAACTCATTCTAGGACTGGATTGAGGTTTTAATTTTTTTTTGTTACAACTAAATTTGTATTGTAACATTTCGACGAAATATCTATATATCATACCACACCCATTTCCCAGGGATACTAAATACTAGGTGGCGCTCAAACCAGAAAACATGTCTAAGTAATGTTTTATGAATTCTGCCCTTGAAAAAAAAACTAATTTGGGATCAGTTTAAAAGTTTTTTTCAAATTTTAAAATAATTATCTTTCAATTTGTTTAATTTTTTTAGAAAAAAATATGTTAAATAGTTTCACTTGTCTTAATTCCAATGTTTTTTTCTAAAGTGTAATACAGAAAAGCTCACCACGATGTAGAGTCCGGTTCGAAACCCGCCTCAGTTTAGCGAATAGTAGATTTTTTTGGCATGGCAAGAATCAAACACAGTACCCTTTAGACTACCAATGGGCATGTTACTGATTGAGATAACGTGTTTAAAGCCTGGTATTGGTGGAAAAAATCTCTTACAAAATATAAACCTATTTAGTTGCAGCAAATATTAATAAAATTTTACTATTTTATTAGTGAAATTTCATGGTAATCTAACATAATTGACAGTTTCAGAAAAACATTACTTGACGTATAAAAACGTGAAAGAAGATATATTAGCTTTTCTGGATGCCAAACAATGTTCTTAATGAAAAAAATAGGAATGTAATTTTATTTTATATATGTTTTCAATAAAAACAAATATATTTACTGTGGTACAAGGTGTTAATTTAATGTTAGACTGGTCGGCTGTAGACGGGGATATTAGGATTCGAATTCCGGTTGGGTCTACTGAGGGTGATTTTTTATTAATGGTTTCCCTCTCTTCTTTAAAACAAATTCGGATAAATTACCTCTAAATTGTATAACCTAAACACAGAACAGGTAGTTAGAAGCGATGGTGTATGTATGTATATATATACATATATATACTCTGAACGTGGTAAAAATACCTTTTTTTATTCTTTCTTATGGTTAATTAATAAAACTAGCCATATCTGTATATCTAGCTTCAATGTCCCAACTCCTGAATGAACTAGCCACAGCCTCTTAGTTTAACGATACAGCTCGAACACAAACTTTGTTGCTCTATAATAGAAGAGTCCATTTTCCTCATACATCCTTTCATCGTCAACCCCCCCCCCCCTTTCCATGATGTTCCCGTTTAAATGATTTATGTCCGAGGTCCATGGTTCGACTCCCAGTGGTAGTGCGGGAAAAGGGGGAGTTCCACCACTAAAAGTTGTGAGCAATCCACACAAGACGGGGAGTATAACGAGAGCTCTGTGATGTGGAAGCCGCAGTGCGTTCGTTCGCGATGACGTCACCGGTCGTGACGTCACACGCCGACGCTCCCCCGTCGACCCAGACCACATCAATTCACAAAGTGACCCTCTCCTTCCCTCACCCCTCGAAACAACCCCTTTTCAACCTACCCTCACGTCGATCCAACAAAAACCACTTTCTTGGGACCTGTATGGATGGGCGTGAGGTGCTAAAAGACGACAACCACGTATGGTATGATTCGCTGATGATGAGGAGGTCAAGGTTCGAATCTATGTCGAGTGTATTTAGGGCCGTTTTATTTTCCATAAATGGTTTTACACTCTTCCTCCACTAAGATGGTGGTACATATTTTATTAATCCATTCGTGTGAGTATCCGTAGATACATAGTGGGTAATTAAACACGGTGTACATGCGAAAAGAAAAGTTAATTAAGATATTTATAATCTTAACTATTTACACAAAATATTCACAGCCATGGGAATGTAGTTTATGAGGAGCATGTTAGCTGCTATGAGTAGAAATAGGATTGTGAACTATGTTATCCAGACTAGAGTGGGATAACAGAGGGAGCAAGACTGAGATGCTTTGTGCATGTAATGAGGATGGAAAAGAAGAGAACTCCAAAGAGAATGATGGAGAAACAATAAGTAAGAAATAGACAGCAAGGGAGACAAAGAAAGTTATGGGGGGAGCAGATAACAGAAAGTGTGCGAGTAAGAGGAGAAGAATGGAGACGATTAAAGGAGGAATAGTGGTAAGATAGAGGAAGATGGAGGCATTTTTACTAAACAGACCCGGCCACAGGCTGGAAATAGTCAATAATTATGATGGTTCATAAACTAAGAGTGTTTAAGGTGTGGCAAAACATTTTTTGGCAAAAAAAAAATATTGCTTCAGTTTAAACATAGAATTTAATTTTCTTCACATGGTGGTCTCAAAATTTCTTGAATATCTGTCAAGGGGTGTCCTGGAATTCAATAACAACTTTTTCCCTTCATTTTAAAAAGTTTGTTAAATAATGCCGCTATGCTCATGACAGATATACGACAACTATCACCATGTGAAGAATTATTTGATTTATTTTGGCCAAAAAAACTTTTGCCATAAAACTTTTTAAAAAATTGTCCTTTTCTCACGTCCCCTTCTATTCCACCTTAACATGCCCTTTCAAAGGTCAAGGTTCGACTGGCTTATCGTAAGACAGTGGCACAGATAATTATCCAGCAGCAGGACATTCTAAAGTCCGATTTATATAGACATAAATGTTTAGACAATTACAAAATTTACTACACATCAAATCATGTCATCTGCAACTGTCACTTTTAATAGAATCGTACTGACAGAGTGGCCTCCGTCTGTTGGCGTGGATAGTGCCAACTTCTGCGGATAGAGAGTGACATTTGGTCAAATCAACGAAACCTCCAGTCACCCTCTTAGGTGGCCGGGTGGTCTAATGCGCTATTCTCGCGGTAGACTTGACTGTCGATGACGGGGAGATCGAGGTTTCGAATTTCTGTCGGGTGTATTGAGGGTTATTTTTCCTAATTGGGCTTCCAGTCTCCCTCCACGCAAATGCCGGTACACTTCCTCTAAATATAGCTTTCCTCATCCCTAAAACAATTAGTATGGTGATTACATAAGAGTAAACCCGAACCGGTAGTAAGACGAGGTGCTAAAAAAAATTATCTCCTCATTATTTGTCTTCACAAGGCTGAGTTGAACCCCGTTTCAGACCAACGGCTTCACAGAAAGTCTGAAAGCTCCAGTTATCGAGCTCGGCACCTCTGAACCTGTAACCAGGAACTCTGAACACTAGACCACAGAGATGGTATAGATATTACAAATACCTATAAAATAAAACTAATAATATAAATATAGTTAGTATACATCAATTTTAACCACCTACAAATATTTTTACTTTCTCTCTATCTTACAGGTAGAGAAAGTATGGTGATCGTCAAAAAAATCGAACTCGAGATTTTGATGAATTTTGACGTTTCATGACTCCCTGAATCCGAAAAAGTGGTTTTTGAATTTCCGTTTCTCTGTCTGTCTGTCTGTCTGTCTGTACCTCCAACTAGAGCCTAAACTATTTTACCGATTGAGCTGAAACTTGATATCTAGGGTTTTCATAGGGTTTCCCCTAGAGGTTTTTGGAATTGGATATCTACCCCTAAAATTAAGGGTAGTTTACTGAAGGAAAAAAAGAGAAAAAGTCGATTTTCTCAAAATCGGCTCTAACGATTTTGATTAAATTTCATTTATGAACATTAATAAATATTACAAACAAAATGGCTACTCTCAATATTTCGGCAAAATGGCTTTAAGGGCTCCGGTCTGATGCGTCAATTAACATTTTTTTAAATAGCTCCGAAACTATTTGAGATATGAAATTACTTAGCATTACAAATATGTATATATATTTATAATACAGATATTTTATCCGAAACATATTTTTAAAAAATCAATAACTTTCAATATATACGCAATTATATGAATTTTTTTAACTTTTTGGACATTAAAGTTTAAGTATTGCGACCGTAAAAAAAAACTAACCTGAAATGTTGATGGATGTCGACGTCTCATGACCCCCCGAACCCTAAAAAATAGTCTTTGCAATGCCGTCTGTCTGTGTGTCTATAAAAACTTAAAATTAAGGGTAGTTTACTGAAGGACGAAAAGAGAAAAATTTGGTTTTCTCAAAATCTGCTTAAACGATTTTGATTAAAATTCGTATCTAGGCGTTGATTAAGATTATAAATAAACTGGCTATTTTCATTTTCCTATGAAAATGATTTTTATGGTACATTACAGAAGCGTTAATTTCCGTATCTCCACAACTATTTGAGAAACTAAACAACTTATCATTGAAAAATTGTAGGACTATTAGAAATAAAAAACTTTTATTTGACATATATTTTTATAAAAGCAACAGTTTCTGAGATATTTGCAAATATATTAATACAATTTTGTGAGCTTTAGTTGTAAACATATACTACTTAAGTCTTAACGCAATAATTCTCCAATGCCATAGAGTAATAAAATATAAGTAAGTATCTAAAAAAAGTATGTTATTTTTCCTTAAATCTCTTAGGAGAAATGTTTGCATAGCAATGATCTATCTCCATTTTAGACTCAATAGTCAATATTGGCATTTTTTATTGGTCAAAATGTATAAATGAATAATTAAATATCAATGCGATGACTTGAATATCTGCAACACCTTATAAAATGTTAAAATTTTAACCAGAAATTGAAATTTTAATACGAAGTGTTGACCCTTGTGGAAGACATTAAACTGTTTGAAATGCTCTTAGGTGGACAAAGATGCGCCTCTTTTCTTATTGATTATATATCATTGTATATTATTTTATGCGTGTTCTTATGTGGAGTGCTACAATAATACAATGTTCATTATTCCGTTCAGAAATCTTACGAGTTTATAGAAAGAGAGAGAAAGTCTGTGCGGTGCCCCGTACCATTTATTTTAATATTCTAAAAGTTCTATTTTATTTTTTATTTAAGGTATTTATCGTGCACCTTCTGAACTGACATATAATCAGCACACGAGAATTTCTATGAGCGAGATCGAAAGGTCCTACCAATTTTGCGGGGAAAGGTATTTTTCACATACTTTCTAGGTCTCTTTTACATGCCATATTCGACACGGGACCGACGGCTTTACTTCTCATCCAAAGGAAGTTGTGCAGCGGATTTTTATCGCTTAAGGAGAATCCGTCAACCCCAAGCTGGGTTTGAACCCACGAAAATCGGGTCCTGAGTCGAGCACTTTATCCCAAATCTCTCGAGGTCGGCTATAGAGAAGTTCATTTCTACCAGAATTCTACAAATACTAACTCATATATAGATATTTATTTATAGGATATTCACTTTAAATAGATCTATAATGAAGTGAAAAACAGTATAAATAACTTAAAGCGTGAGAATTTTTATCTTCTACAGTCCAAATCTCATGGGAAGAGCCTTTTAAAAACAAGAAACTTTAAGACAAAAATGTATTATTAGTGTTATTTTATGAGTATTTATAATATCTATCAAAAGTGTCAACTGCAGATCACTTGACTTGACTTATAAATATGTTAAATATATCTCGTTGCTGTTATAACTGTAAGATAATAGCCCTTCCTATGAAAACTAGGCTTTCGTAAAGAACTGACAAAAACTGTTACATGGGACTATAGTCCATGCGACGCCGAATAATGGCGGTAGTTTTTGCTATTGCGGCTGGTTTAAATAAATTTATTTTTCCAAACAAAGTCAATTCTAGAACACTAATATGTGTACTAATTTTATTCAAATTTAAGACACAAAATATTGTTTAATCTAATCAAACGCACCATATAAATTAATACAGGAAACGAAAATACTAAGGGATCATAACACTAAATTCTAAATATTAAAAAATAGAGTTTTCCACAAAACCTCAGTATTGATTTTGATCAAATTTAAATTACTTTTATGTAGTCGTAATTAAAAATGCATTAGCAATGCATCTACCCCAAAATAGCTGCGTGACAACTTAAATACTCTATATGCCTTAATCAATCAATAAATAAACAAACAAATAAATGAACACTGTATTTAGATCAATAGTTTAATTTATGTTTCAAAAAAGTGTAATACGTTACTAAAAATATTATCTAGCTTTACTATTTTTATAGAATAATAACAGCAAATAATGGTGAATATTGGACTAGTATGAATTAATAATGGATATTATAAAGTTTGTGGATTAAACTTGCACGATTTTTTTCAATATCAAAGAAAGCTAAAAAAAGCCACTGAAAAATTGTGTCATCAACAAATATTGTGAAATATTTTTAAGGTGGGATTGTAAGAATCACAAGTTAAGGTCAATATTGTTGTAGTTTTTATATGGAAACATTATTTTGGCCAAAACAAATCAAATATTTCTCCAGTAGAAACATATTTTAATTTTCTTGACGTGGTGACTTCAACAGTTATCTATCTCTCGAGGATGTCCTGGAATTTAATGACGTTTTCTCTTTATTTAGAAAGTTTATTATCTAATGTTGGTATACTCATGACAGATATTCAACAAATGTTGATATCAGCATGTGAAAGAAATTAAAATGTATGCTTCTAATGGAACAATAATCTATTTATTTTTGGCCAAAAAAAGTTTTGCAATAAAAAGTCCCGTTCCCTAAACACTTTATACCTTCATAGTAAAGTAAAATTATATTTTAAAATATGAAATTTTGAAAAACTGTTTTTTTTCAGTGTTCTTTGTTTTATCTGTATATGTGGTCCCAATGAGGTATAAAGTATCAAATATCCATAATCTTATGCCGGAATCACGATCAACTTAAGGTTAACTTAACGTAACGTTCACTTAAAGTTGACCTAAAGTTAACTTAACGTATGTGTGATCACGATTCACGTAACTTAACGTAACAACTCGAGCCAAACATCTTAATTCTCGATTATGATCTGTGATTTGTACTATTTGTAAAGTGATGATCTGTGAGTGTTTACAACTTTTTGATAAATTTAGCTTTTCTATTTTAGTTTAATTATTTTGTTTCAATGTCTGATCACTCTTAAGCTAAAGAGTAAACATTGGTCATAAAACCAACAAATGAATTACTAAATAGTCCTGTTGACGTCACTCGCATAATGATTGGCTGGCTAGATCACATGATACCCTTCATGTAACGTTCACTTAAAGTAAAAGACCTCCCAGGACATCTCTTAAGTTAAGTTAACTGCAAGTCAACGTTAAGTTAATTGCATCGTGATCGCCTCCATTTAAACACACGAGGAGGTATTTTACGTTAAGTTACGTTAAGTTACGTTAAGTTAACATTAAGTTGATCGTGATCCCGGCATAAGTATGAGATATCTGTAGCTACCTGATGATTTGAAAACATAAGTGCGAGAGTTGGTAAGGCCCATGTAATATTCATATGGAAAATATAGCCTAGAATACAAGGGAAATGGTCTTTAAAATCACATAATAATTAAAATGAAATTATCTTTTCTCTTGGATTATAAAATGGATGTTCGAGTCTAATTATTATAAAAGTGAATATATAGCCTACACTTTGTATACCATGTAATGTAACGAGCTTAACTTAAATTGTTCCACTATGGCGTAGCATGTAAGGTATGGCCATAGTGTAATCCATCAAGGTAAGACTGCTATCTTTCAGGGAAGAAGGCGTGTACGCAGATATCAATATAATAAACTAGGGTTACTTAACTATCATACTTTGTCTAACTTACACTCTTTGAGTTATTGCGCGTGTCATATTTCCAGAGATGGAAATAAATTAATGTGTCAGGAAGAACGCTTTAATATTTTTCTCGTTAAAAATTCTCAAAAGATTTAACAACCCACCCACGCCGATTACAAGTAAGATTAGATTAACCGGCGTCGTTTCCTTGTTTTATTAGATCCCCATTAAAACTACTAGGTATATCATATCTCACAATCGCTGGCTGCCTTATAAATAACATAATCGGGTGCTCCCTTTCTTCAAACAGATGTAGGGTGCGATTATGAAATAAGTCTTTTAATGTCAGTGGAAGAACAGTGTATGTCCTAATAATTCATTTATTAATTTTTAGCTCCACGTCTTACTACACTTTAGTGCTATATACATACGTACAAATAACGCTAATGTATTCCCGATGAAAAAGGATGGATTTAGAGGAAGTGTAGCCACATTTTCTTGAAGTGACAGTGGAAAGCCATTTAGGAAAATACACTCGACTGGGATTTGAACCCCGATCTACCGTCATCGAAAGTTCAATCTATTGCTAGAGTGACAACTTAGACTATTCAACCACCGAAGTGGATATCTAGATTAGTGAGAGCCTTTAAAATCATAAAAAGACAAACCACTGTGACAGATATATTATGTTGACCGTCGGATATCAACACCTTAAAAAAAAAGTGGTGTACGGATATATGTGCAAAAATCATATGTTCACGCATGCTACGAAGCGTAAATATTAGTTGCTAATATTGGTACAAGGTGGCGGGAACTACCGCATCAGCCACCAACAGGACCGTGTGATTTTTTTTTGTGGTTGTTGTTGTTGATAAATTAGGTGAAAATAAACACCGTATGGTTTTATTTAAAAGGCCGCGTATAAAAAAGGGTCAATTTAAGATTCATAATCACCCGGTTCCTTCTCGTTCTTATGTATACAAACAATATCTTAGCGAAATCAGCCCCACGCTCCAAGAGATTCAGACAATCTTTCTGCAGTTTTTCAGAGAGAAAAAAAAGATATTCCAACTTCGCATTAAATTTGCTTACGTTCTCAATCCGAACAATTTTCATCATTTTCGTCTGAGGCAGTTGTAGCTGACTAGTCAAAGTGAACATGTTTTGAAAAAACTTGTTCAAAGTAGGTGTGTTGCCTTAATGTTAGGTTGAGCAATAGAAATTCCTAAATTTGTTACGTATTGTGGAGAATCACACTACTCATTCACCACACCTGTAGCTATATTGAAAAGTATGTTCATCCTTGGTTTAAGGCATCACTCTGGGAAAAGATTGGACTGCCGATGACAAGGATATCAGGGTTTGAATCCTGATTGGGTGAACCGAGGGTTTTTCCCTAAAAGTTTTTTTCACTCTACATCCCCACAAATGTTGTTACTCTTCCTTTAAATTCAACCTTCCTCATTCCTAAGACATTAGCGTAATTAGTACATAGGAGCATAAACCGAACGGGTAGTAAGATACGATGCTAAAAAGAAAAATTGTAAACAGTTTTATATAAAAAATAATAATGTTTGTACTCACGTTGTGAGCTGGAACGCCGGATGATATTCTCTAGGAACGTGTTCTGTGGCGCCACCAACCCTCTTCTTCCCCCCGGCATGCTGAAGTTGAAGACGCCGGTGCACCTCTTCCGGGAACGAAGACGGCGTCGTCGGAACTATTCTTTCTTCGCCTTCCTTACGACGCCCCCCCCCCAACCCTCGGCGCACTCGACTGTATTCGTTGCAATTATCCCGACGACGGTATGGTCATCTGAGGGCGTCCGTTTCGATGAAACCAGAAGCTACTGTGAACGCTATAACACTCAGGTGTGATGGCATCGTATAAACCGGCTATAAATTAATTCTTCGGCGCATCCCCAGCTCGAGTAAGTAGTTTTTTTTTATTAAATTGTTTCAGTCATTAATAAAGTTTGGATTTAATCTTTAAATGCATTTATTATTCTTTCCCTTAAGACTATATCTATATTTTTTCTTGACTTGAGCTAGCCCGTATACGAACCTATTTTAAACTTATTTTAATTTCACGCCATTGACGGATTGATCTAAGCCTGTCTTTTGTTATTTGTATTAAGCCCCCTTTTTTTCTCTTATTAATTATTTATTGCAAAGTAATGTTACGCTAAAAAGAGCTGTTTATCCACAGTCCAGGTACTCTTCGACTCCTGTTTCCCCGTGGGTTGCCATCTTGACAGGGTTACTATCTCAGACTTGGTGATGTGGAATATGTCCGAGTCGAACTCGTCACATACGGCTTCTTTTGACGTCGAGATTCTTCGTAGTAGTTCATCTTTGACTCTCGTTACAGTCACAGGGTCTGGAACAAAGATTTTAAAAAAAATGCATTGAGGATTATATAATTATTAGTAAGCCTCTGATAATAATCAGAATTTTGAATAGGGATCCGAATCTTGTTAGGAATCTTGTTAGGATTCGTATTCGATTCAAAACTCAAAATTTGGCTTGGATAGAATTTAACACTAAAATTCAATAATGTGATCACACGTCCTAAATTGTGAAGCGTGCTTGTTTAATATTGTTGAGCTCTGGATTGTTCATGACAAAACGAGTATTGCAAGGTGTTGTGATTAGCTTTTAAACAAATAGAACATTTTATGCGCTGACAACATAAACAGGGTGTCAGCATTCCTCACGGTAAACCAGGCCAGAAGGCAGAATAAAAAGTGGTGCAGCCAGCTAACATGGCTGACTAATCACCATCAAGTCTAGGGGGGGTCACTCTGCCCGTTTTGGGGCTACGTGGCTTAGGACGCCGGAACATCATTGCCTATATTGGAGGGCTACCGTTTGAGCCCAGGGTACCAGGGTTCGTGAACCATGTAGGATCACCTAGAGGTTAGTCAGGCCATTGGTTATTCCTTGCAATACTTCGTTCTGCTACAAGCTTCCAATTAGACTTTCCACATATTTTATATTTTTAATATCACTTATCAACATTACGTTTGTAATAGACATAGTAGTACTAATAAAAACCATACAACCCAAGCCGAACGTCAATCACGAACACACACAATCACATATCCACTTAACCTCCCTATCCTCGGCCACAGCACTTCCTGACAAACATTAGGCCCTGACGATAAAGAGAGAGAGAGGGAGTGACAATAAGTTTGTATGGGTCCATTATTTGACTTGACCATCCCTCGTATAAACTTGCGAATCTTGTAATATCTAAAATCTAGTAGTTATTTGGACATGGTTTAGTTAGCTTTTTTGTTAAAGTAAATTTAAAAATACATATAATTTTGCCTAATAATCACACATATGAGGGTATATTACCCCTAATATACTTCCTTCTTCATCCCATCCCCATTCGAATAGGTAGTAAGACACGGTGACCAAAAAAAATTATATTTCGATTCAAAAATCTTAGGAGTTTATTTTTTAATGACGCTATTTTAAGATAAAATATAAGACTGAGGTGCACCGTCTTATCTGTTATTTTAATTATTTAAGGTGTACTTTATAAACCGACTGATTATATCAACACACAACTCACTGCATTGCAATAACTGGTTAAGAAAATAATGGCAGTAAGGGGGGTAGTTTATTGTGCATTTGTTGATCTGAATAAAGCGTACTATCGGGCAGATAGGAGTAGTACGTTATGAAACGTTCTGAGAGAGTAGGGTGTTTATGCATGCCTATGGTATGGTTTGTCTAGTAAATGCAATTATGGCGGTGTATGAGGGAAGTAAAGGGTGCGTTGGGGTGGATAGCACTTTGAGTGGATGGCTTGACATTGAACAGGGTATCAAACAAGGTTGTAATTATATCTCCATGATTGTTTAATGTATTTATATATAGATATATGAGCGATGCTTGTGAATACGTGATTGGTATACAAATGGACAATGTGAATATGAGAGTGCTACAATATGTAGATGATGCTGTATTAAGTATTAAACTATATGAAGGTAGAGTGTGTGGATCAATAGGAAGGGGTAGGCCATTTAAGACGTGGTTAGATGTTGTAGACCGATGTTTGAAGAGTGAAAAAAGATAAACATTAAAAGCTTTAAAAATAAAAGAGCATGTAGGACTCAGTGTATGTATGTTTTTGAAGCGAAGGGAGTATGCAAGAATAGGGAAGTGTGGAGTGTGTTAGTGAGGATGGATAAAGTACGGAGTTGCTTATTAGCTATAAGCAAATTCTCTTGCCTATCTCATAGGTAAACGGCGTGATTAGGTATATATGTACCTAAATATGTATGCACAGCTCAAACTTAAATCCAAGCACAGACAACACCTAACCCACAACCATCAATTCATCATTGTGAAAGGGGAACCTAAAATTTCACCAATATTGGCTATGCCAGGAATCTAACCTGATACCTTTAGATCAGGAGGCAGACACGATACCAAATGAGCCAAGGTGTCCGACAAAATCAAAATGTGTTATCATCATATCTTACCATCTGTTCAGGATAGATGCATATAATTACTCTAATTGGCTAGGGATGAGGAAGAATTTTAGAGGTAATCTACCCTCGTTTGCATGGAGGGAGAGTGGAAAACCATTTAAGAAAAACCACTCTCAGTAGACCCGACTAGGATACTGACCCCGATCTCCCCGTCTTCAGGAGGCCAGTCTAAATTGAGAGTGAAGCCTTAGACCATTCGGCCACTGAAGCAGGAAACAAAATGTCACCCGCTTCGGTGGCCTCATAGTCTCAGGAGCTACTCTCGCAGTAGTCTAGACTGCCGATGACGGGGATACCGAGGCTCTAATTTAGGTTGGGTGTACTAAGGGTGGTTTTTACAGAATGGTTTTCAACCTTCCCTCCACACAAATTTGGGTACACTTCCTCTATATAAGAATAAGCTCATACCTAAACCATCGACGTAATTAATATATAAGCGTACAACCCGAACGAGTAGTAATATGTGGTGCTAAAAATATGTTACCACAGCTATTTTAACGTTTTATCTTTCTATCAAAACGAATTGCTGAAACATTTACAAAAACAATCAGATTCTATTATCACGTCTTTCACACTCCAAACGACGGAGTTCATATCGCAGCTAGCCCATGTTTCCATGTTTCCCTAATGATGTATGTCCTATTAACATAGAATTGATCCAACTTATTGCTCGAACAAATCATTGGTTCAAGCATATTGGGCCGTAAAATGGAAATGACCGAGCCATTGTTATAGGCAATGAACTATTATGAATATATAACGGTTTCACTCTTGGTTTTTTAGTAATAATGATCGTTTTAAACATCTGTGATAAGTACCGTTGGCTACACCAATCTCTCAGTATCATAGGCATTGCCAAGTTTATCTAAACGATCGTGATGACGTAATTAAGGTCCATTCGATGTAAAATGTCGTTCAAATAATACGACAAAGCTCCTATCTGCACCGGCGGGCACGCAGCATTAATATAAAACTCATATATAGGGTGGGGCTAAGATTATTATTATTAGCACGCGTCTTACTACCCGTTCGGGTTATACGCACTTATGCTAATGTGTAATGGTAGGGTGATTGTGAGATGAAATGGAGGACCTACAGTTTAACGTGGAATCCGAACCACGGTAGAGACCTGGCATTCCTCACATTCACAAGTTGTGATTAATACACGTCTTGTCAGAGTGAAGGAAGGGTTTGGCAATCAGATAAATCTGTGCCGGACCGAGGATTGAACCCGGCCCCCAGCACAGAAGTCTGACACCTTACCCCTAGACCACCAGGTCACTCCGTGGGGCTTAGACATTTATACGATCTATGCTGAGGAAAGTGATGGACAACGTGCTGAGGTTTTCCTGACTTCCGGTGGAGCTCACCTGAGTGATATTATCTTTGAAAATTTGAAAAATGTAGAATATAATTGGCTTTTATCTACCTAGTTAATATTTACTTCGCAATTAAAGTGTTAATTTTAAATCTACTAACCGTCTAATTGTTTCTTTAATTTAGCTTGCCAATAACGGAGAGGTTGGGGGGTTCGAATCTTGATCAGATCAAATGAGGGGATTTTTTCCCGTCCTCCTTCCACGCATATTCAGGAAAATTTCATCTGAATTCTACCTTCCTAATCCCTACTCTACCAGCGTAATTAATAAATATGCCAATCCACTTCTATGATCGAAGGGTATAAGATGTCACGTTTCGCAAGAGACTGGACCGTCGATGCGGGAAAGATCGAGTTTGAATCCCGGTTGGGTGTACAGAGTGTGTTTATTCCTAAATATTTTTCCACTTTATCTCCACACAAATTTGGGTAAACTTACTCTAAATTCAACCTTACTCATCCCTAAAACCCTAACGTACCTAATTATTTCATATGCGTATAGCCCGAACGAGTAGTTAGACGAAGTGGAAAAAATATCACTTAGATGAAACCTTTTTTTTCTTTGTTGGAATTCTTTTTTAGCTCCGCGTCCGTTTGGGTTATACACTTATAGCTAAGTACGCTAATGGTTTTAGGTATTAGGAAGGTTATATATATTTTACAGGAAGTGTACCCGCATTGATTTGGAGGGAGAGTGGAAAACCACTTTGAAAAATCCCCTTTAGTACATCTGATCGAGATTCGAGCCTCAATCTCCCCGTCATCAGCAGTCTATTCTACTGCAAGAGTAGCACCTTAGACCATGCGGCCACTGAAGTGGGTCCTAGTTGGAAATAAAATCCTTAATTTTACCCTCACAGGTGGAAACAAGAAAAACGGCTTGGATCTAGTCTTGTCTGGTTTGTCAATGAAGAAAAGTATAGGGTTTGAATCCCAGATTGATATATTGAGGTGGTTTTCCCTAAATGATTTTCTCCTCTTGACCCAAGTGAATGCAGGTACACTTCTAACTTTCCTTACTAAGTCCTTGCTTCATTCTGTAATCATTCGTATAAGTGATCATGAAGACTAAGGCGTAGAGTTCATCTGGTCTGGTTAGGATCCCAATCAGTTGTGGTATAGTTTGTTTATTTTTATTTCACTACTCTAGGGGATTTAAGCATATTTATTACACTAATAGGGTAAGGATGATAAAGTCATAATTTAAAATAATTTTACTAGAATTTTCTTTGGGGAGAATGAAAAATTATTGGTCATAAAAAAAACTCCCTCATTACATCCGACAGGACTCGAATCTGAACCTTCACTTATACGGCAACAAGACTATAAATAACCCTCTTTGGTGGCCGCGTGGTCTAACGCGCTACTCTAGTGCTGGAATAGACTGCCGAAGACAGGGAGATCGGGGTTCGATCCTAGTTGGGTGAACTGAGGTTGGTCTTCCTTAAATGGTTTTCACTCTCCCTGCACCAAATGGGGGTGTAATACCTCTAAATTAAACTTCATAATTCCTAATAAATTTGTGTAATTAGTGCAAGGTCTATAACCTGAACGGGTAGTAAGACGTAATGCTAAAGAAAAATTGGAACTATGGGTGGGGAAGTGGGTTGGTAGTTACTATCCAAATCTCAACGTGATCGCTAGGATTTAAAAAAAAAGGGTTGTGAGCCACCGCTTAGACCATACGACCACCGATCTAGATATTATTATGTCGGTCTGGCTATAGACATTTTTCTAGTGATTAATCCAACGTCAACACACGGGCTATTGTGATATCTTATTATCTTATAAGAGGGGCGTATTCGCACTCTCATATAAAAATTAAATTGCATTCGCTCGTCGGAAATGCTTGTCTCGATTACATGATTGCATAAATTATAAAGCTCGTTTTGCTATTGGCAGCATAAAACCGACTATCAAATTGTTTTTATCACTCAAAGCTCTTTGAGATTGAGCTTATCCCTAGCCCGTTGGAATACGTGGTTCATAAAGCTTGTGTTGAATACTTATTGCGAGAGAGAGAGAAAGAGATATTCAGCACATCTACAAACTACAGGGGGGCCATAAAGTCTGGACCATAGGCAAATTCACGGAGACAAAATATAAGTGTTTTTAATACATAAAAGTGACTATTTCAGCCAGATTCTAAACGAACAAACGGCTGTTATTATGACTATACAGCTGTGTTTGGTGTGCTATTTTTTTTATGACCTTTGCCTATGTGTCCAGATTTTATGGCAGCCCTGTATATACAGAGTGTTTTCTTTAATAGGTTTTCCAGTTGTTTATCTCTAAAAGTATGCAAGACACCAGAAATATTTTCGAACAAAAGCTGTGTGGCTTAGATTAGGAAAGAGGAAGCATTAATCATTTTTAATTGGTGGAAAGTTTTTAAGTTTATTTCAAGGTAAACTTTTTTTTTATATAAACCTATATTATTTTTAGAGGCATCTCATTCTATGGGGAAAAAAATTATTGGTTTTTTTTCAAGCTCTATTTTCAAAGATACTTTATAAAATTTTGATCTAATATTAAACGGTATTAATTTAAGATATTATGGTTTTATTAACACAAATAATGGCCACAAGGAATTACAACAATTTTTCAAAATCTTCATTATTTTCGATGCAATAATACAGTATCTTCGAATGCACGTGAGAAATTTTGAAAAAACATCTCTAGGAATATTTCTGTGATCTGTGGTAATTCTTTAGCGGAATTCTTCAATCATGGTAGGCTTAGTTTTATAAATAATAGATTTTAAATAGCTCAATGGAAAAAAATCTAAAGGGGCTGGATCTGAGGATCTTGCAGGCCATTCAATAGTCTCTCTTCTACCATTCACTGGTTTGGAAACATTATTGAGTGGTTGTATAACACCACCCGTGTTAAATGGTGGCTTTTAATCTTGTTGGAATTAAAGTAAGTCTTCATCTAAAGTAATTACCCCATTCACATCTATCTGGTTTTCTATTTCGTGTGTGATAATAGGATTAATAACATCTTCCAATATTTCTAAGTACAACTCGCCACTAAGATTTCGATCAAAAAATAATGGTCCTATGGTTGTATCTTCAAAAAATACCTGGCCATCTTTGAAAATAGAGATCGAATAAAAAAATATTTCACACAATCCTTTGTTTTTGTTTTGTTTTTTTTGCTTAAAATAAGAACCCACTAGAAATAATATAGCATATCATTAAATAAAAACAAAGTTAGCCTTGAAATAACCTTGATAACTTTCATCAAATAAAAAATGAATGATTCTGTCCTCTTGTCTCCTCGAAAACACAAAACTTTAGTTCGAAATCTTTTTTCGTATCTTGAATACTTTTCGAGATAAATAGCAATCAACTTAAAAAAGAACACCCGATATATATATATATATATATGTATATCCTTCAAGTGAGGCATTGGTCTCACCTTTTTTAATTGGGTTGTGGTTTAAAGATCAAGGTTTGAATCCCGAAGTAAAGTATCAGTTTTTTTTCACCCTCTAAGATTGTATATTTCTCTCCCTTAACGCAAATGCGAATACACCAACTCTAAATCCTACCATCCTCATCTCTGCCCCATTAGTGTAAATATGAGGGTAGTTTATCCGGGTAGTAAGACACGCAATGCGTGAAACTAACAATACAAATTAAGCACATTGTGTTATATTTGGAAGAAGGTACAGGAAAGAAACATAGGCTATAAAATGAACTAAAACAATATGGCTTTTATAATGAAAAGGAGAACACAGCTCACACTTTACATTGCCGCCTTTGGACAAAGAACTATTGGCTGCCTCTTGAAGAAAATCTATTCGTACCGCCCATTCCCCCGACCTAGGTTTCATTCTATCGGAACTCATCAGGCAGGATTGTGAATCGCGTAACGCACCTCCCTTTTACATTTTCCTATCCGAGTGTCCTATCATTCTTTACAATTTTCCTCTTTCTCCTTTTTGTTTTAGTTGGTTTCCTCTTTTAGAAAGTTGAATTGCGTGAAATATCACCAGTGATTAATTTTTTTACCATCCCAGGAATATAAAACGGGACGTTTAGCTCACTATACAGATACACTACTGACGGAGCAAATGTGTAATATAGAAAGTAAATAAATGGAAACTAAGCTTAGAGTTTGCATAGTATTTTGTTCGATTGTTCCCATCAGATCAAACTACCTTTTTTTTTTTAATTCGGCCAAAGCTGCAAATGTAAACAAAACAGTGTCGGCTACGTGTTTGGTTAGTGCAGACAGATCACTAAACTGCATCCTCTTCAATCACGCCTTAAAAAAAGAAATCAGGCTGCCTGCTTACCGATTTCCAGCACCGGTCAGCGCTAAAGTCAGCAATTATAGGTGTATTTATAGGGCGCAGATTAAAACCTAAAAATATGCCGCCAGTTGTCACCTTCTATTTCCACCGTTAAGATGTTCAATTCATCCATCATTTGATGAAGAATATTTACTTCTTGACAGTGTTCATCCAAAATGTAATTGAAAAAAACCAATACACAACCAATAAACTTGGGTAAGAAAGATAATGGCGAATATCATTTATTTAATAGATTGAAGCAAGACAAACAAAGAGTTTTTTCAATACACGATACCATTTTAGATAAAGAAGGCTTTGAGTAACAACAAATTTTAGTGTCCGTTGAACTAATCAAACCCACCTCGGTGGCGTAGTTGGCTAACGCGCTATTCGTGCTTGAGCTCGACTGCCGAGGACGGGGAGATCGAAGTTCGAATCTCGGTCGGGTGAACTGAGGGTGGTTTCTCCTAGATGGTTTTCCACTCTCCCTCCACGCAAATGCGGGTTCACCTCCTCTAAATTCAACCTTCCCAATTCCTAATCCATTAGCGTAATTAGTACTTAAGTGTATAACCCGAACGGGTAGTAAGACGCGGTGCTAAATAAATAAATAATAATAATAATCTAATCAAACACAGGAACAAAGGCAGCCAACGGGAATACCAACCAATTTGGCCTGAAGAATTAAAGTTTATTTTCACATTTCATTTGCGAAAATTTGGATTAAGCGGGAGAATATGGAAGGTTAGGCGGGGAGAGAGTTTAGCTTCACAAATTTTAAATTACAGTTGAATGAGTTTTGTCAAATATGTGTACAGTGTAAATATATATACAAATATGCAGTTTACATATATACATACATAGGACGTCTGGGTAACACACACTAATTAAACTTTCAATATCTGCTATTTTCTTAAAGAATACATGTCGGCGCCGAACACTAAGACAGAATTAATGGTTAATTCCGGTAAACTTGTTGGTACCGGGTAACAACGCTGACAAGCTCTGATCTTCTTTCACTGTCAACGGTCTCATCATTACACACAACACTCGTTGTTGACGCGGCCAGCGCCGATCAGCGTTTGTTAATCGGAAAGCAGAAAACCTGCTTCCTCTAAGTACGCATCTTAAACCGCCGCATCAATGTCTGACTTACAGAGGGGGAAAAAAAAATTACAATTCATGGGACAGCCACCCTTGAGTTTGTTTTGCATCGTCGAGTGAGAAGAGGAGAAGTGGGGGGGGGAGGGGGGCGCGCGTTTCGAGGAGGAACTAGGTTAACCCAACCACCGGTCGATATAACGGCTGAACGTCGGACCGGGTGAAAATCAATATCAGGGGTTGTTTACAACGTTATTGATTATTGTCACACTTGATAGCGACAAGAGGGATTATAGCACTTCAAACACGGAATAGTATGCAAGATCAATATTGGTTAAGTGGATATCCCACCCCCCCTTACCCTTTGAATGCTCTTATATAATATGTTTACGAAATACTTGTACGATTATTAAACCAAGAAACCACTTCGGTGGCCGCATGGTATAACGCGCTATGACCCCCGATGATGGGGAGATTGAGGTTTGAATCTTGGTTGGGTGCAACGAGGATGGTTTTCAATTTTCCATCCACGCAAATGAGGGTATACTTTCTCTAAAATATAACCTTTCAAAGTCCTAATATCACTATCGTAATTAATACATAAGCGTAGGCCCTATCACCAGAACGGATATAAAACGTGGTGCTAAGAAAAAAAATAGTTTACGAAATACTTGTACGATTATTAAACCAAGAACCTGCTTTGGTGGCCGCATGGTCCAAGGCATCATTCTCACAATAGACTAAAATGTCGATGACAGCGAGATCGTGGCTCGATCCCTGTCACGTGTCATGAGGGTTTTTTTCCCTTAAATAATTTGCCACTTCTATCTACGAAAATGTGGGTACACTTCCTCTAAATTCAACATTCCTCATACATAACCCGTTAACTTTATTAGTACATAACCGTATAATCCTAACGGGTAGAAAGAGGTGGTGCTAAAAAAAATATTAAATCAAGAGAAGTTCTCGTATTACCTTCGAGTTTATTATTACCTGAGAATGGGTTTCAAAAAGTGTTCTATATTTTTTTAATAAAGTTTGCCCATTTTAGTGGTCAAATGATCAATGCGTCACTCTCATGCTAGACTACACTGCGAATGATGGTGAGACCAGTGTTCGAATCCTGCTCAGATGCAATGAGATATTTAAAAAATTATTTTCCACTATCCCTACAGTCAAATGAGTACGTTTCTTTTAAATCCAACCTTCCTTATCACTAACAAATCAACGTATTTATTTTGTTATCACTATGTCTTATTACATGTTCAGTTTACACGTGTATAGTTATGATTATCAATCTAGTGGGGTAGAATTAATTGAAGGAAACATTTTTAAGGTAATCTACTCGCATTTGCGTGGAAGGAGAGCGAGAAACGATTAAGGAAAAACCACCCTCAGTAGACACAACCCGGGATTCTAAAACCAACCTTCCCGTCTTTAGCAGGCTATGCAGTCAATCACTAGAGTGACGCTTTATAGGGCCCCTACACGATCAGTCAGACTGTCAGTATTAATTATCACTCTATTAATACTGACAGTTTGACTGATTGTGTAGGGGCTCTATTAGGGCCTAGACGATTCGGCCAATGAAGCATGTGGCGTGAATTAATTAAGATACGTACAACTAATGTATAGTGAAATAAAAAGATAGTTCACGTGACTTATAAAGTAGTTAGAGTGCCTCACTCTAATATAAAGGGCATGGGTTTGGACCTAAGCGTTGCTAAAAGATATGTATCGCGTTCGTCTTATCACTCAAATATTATAATTTCTGAGCGTCAAAGAAGGAGTTTCTTGTGCTAGGTCTGATGTATAAGTTTAAGATAGTTTTAGGTCGTGCTTTCAGAAATATATAACATTATGTTAAGGAAAATTACATTAAATACCTTATGAATATTTTGTTTAACGTGTATTACTACCCACCCGTGCTAACCACATTCAAACTAATATGGTAGGGATGAGTAAAGTAGAATTTAGAGGAAATGTATCTGTATTCACGTGGAGAGAGGGGAAGAAAAATATTCAAGAAAATAAATCTAATGACACCCAACCGGCATTCGAAATTCAACCTCCTCATTACCGCCAAACCAGACTAGATTAGTGTAACATCTAGTCCAAGGGCGCGCGCCGATGAAAGCTATTTAAATTATTATATTCCTATTTCTAATCGATGGAGATCATTTTTTATTACTCACTGGTCTCGGGGTAAAGTGCTTACCTCAGGACCCAATGTTCGAGGGTTCAAACCCAGCTCGGGTCAATTGACTTTACTTCAAGCGATACAAATCCGTAGCACAACTTCCTTCGGAGGGGAAGTAAGGCCGTCGGTCCCTTGTCGATTGTGGTTTGTAAAGAACCCTGGTAGGTATGTGAAAATACTTTCCCGGCAAAATTGGTATGTATTTTCGCTCTCGCTTAAATAAATTCTCGTTCAGAAAGTGCACGTTAAATACCATAAATAAATATTATTACTATTGTATAATATAAAAATATTATTAAAATAAATTTGGGTGCTAGTTATTACATTCCTCTCTTATTAATTTATATTAAACAATACATAATTAATAATTAAAATACTATTGTTCATTCTTTTGAAATTTTGTTAGAGATATAAAAGAATGCATTCAATTAATTAATATTTTGCTGTCCTTTTCTACGTGCCATGACTCGTGACGATCTGGTGGATGAAATAACGAACCGGTCGGAAACAATTTTTTGCAGGGTTGCCCAAGAGTTGTGGACATCACGGTAAGTCAAGATAGGATGTCCCATGTTAATATATTTACGTTTTATTCGGAGAGTTTTAGACATATAACATTGAAACAATAAAAAATTCGCATTTAATTCTGAAAATAGTTTTACACTGTCACAAAAAAAGTTTTGATTGTTTAAGTAATTTTTTTTGTGTGAACACGTATTTTTTTAAATAATCTATAACTCAGAATGTTTCGTCTATTCATGAAAATGTCCTGAGGAAGTATTCCTGCCAGGATGTGGATTAAAAAAGGTCCACGGAAGCATATGTCTATCTAGAAGAGGAACAAGAAAAGGGTAAAATTTGGAATTCAAGTCAATACTGTCCAGGTGCATATTGTATAGTGAGTGCCTACTCGTCAGTGGAAGAGGGGAAATTTTTTCAGCGTGCAAACAAGAGGCCACTGATGACCTGTTCATTTTATTCCTTGTCTTTCTATTTCATACATTGGAATCTATTTTTTTTTAATTAGCACCGTGTTTTACTACCCGTTCGGGTTATGCACTTAAGTACTAATTACGCTAATGGGTTAGGAATTGAGTTGGTTGAATTTAGAGGAAGTGAACCCGCATTTGCGTGGAAAACAATCAAGGAAAAACCACCCCAGTCTACCCAACTGAGATTTGAACCTCGATCTCCCCGTCCTCGGCAGTCTAACACGAAACATGTGCGTTAGCCAACTACGCTACCGAGGCGAATATATTATTATAATTATAATAATTATTATTTGAGGTATTTAACGCGCACTTTCTGAACCAACTGATATCAAAACACGCGAATGTCTTTGAGCGAGAGAGAAAGGGCCTACTAATTCGGCCGGGAAAGGTATTTTCGCATACTTTAAACGGTGTTTTTAACACACCACAATCGGCGTGACACCGATGGCTTTTACTTCCCCTTCGAAGGAAGTTATGCTACCGGTTCTTAGCCCTCTATAAAAATCCATTGGCGTTAAAGTACTTAGGTGCGTCAAGTTACGAAGCAACCCACGTCACAAAATTGCTTCGAATCCACCAAGTAGGCGACGTCATTAACCATCTGGTAACCACTTTTATAAAATATTATCAATCCCGCCGAAATATAGAAGTTGCTAGACGTTTGACACTTTACCGCAGAGTTAAATTATTATTAGCATCACTTCTTACTACCCATTCGGGTTGTACGCACTTACGCTAATGTGTAATGGTAGGGTGATTGTGAGATGAAATGGAGGACCTACAGATTAACGTGGGATCCGAACCACGGTGGAGGGCTGTTATTCCGATCGAGATAGACTGGATAGACCTGAGAGATATAGAGTGTATCGAGACAGACTGGATAGACCTGAGAGATATAGAGTGTATCGAGACAGACTGGATAGACCTGAGAGATATAGGGTGTATTGAGACAGACTGGATAGACCTGAGAGAGATAGGGTGTATTGAGACAGACTGGATAGATCTGAGAGAGATAGGGTGTATCGAGACAGACTGGATAGACCTGAGAGAGATAGGGTGTATTGAGACAGACTGGATAGACCTGAGAGAGATAGGGTGTATTGAGACAGACTGGATAGACCTGAGAGATATAGGGTGTATCGAGACAGACTGGATAGACCTAAGAGATATAGGGTGTATTGAGACAGACTGGATAGACCTGAGAGATATAGGGTGTATTGAGACAGACTGGATATACCTGAGAGATATAGGGTGTATCGAGACAGACTGGATAGACCTAAGAGATATAGGGTGTATTGAGACAGACTGGATAGACCTGAGAGATATAGGGTGTATCGAGACAGACTGGATAGACCTGAGAGATATAGGGTGTATCGAGACAGACTGGATAGACCTAAGAGATATAGGGTGTATTGAGACAGACTGGATAGACCTGAGAGAGATAGGGTGTATTGAGACAGACTGGATAGACCTGAGAGATATAGGGTGTATTGAGACAGACTGGATGGAATTATCTCAAGATAGGGATAGGTGGCGTGCTTTTGTGAGTGCAGTAATGAATTTTCGAGCTCCTAATGCCATAGTGTAAGTATTTTTAATGTGTTTTAAACCAATCCATCCCATTAATCATGGATATAGGCATCACAAGGGTCTGTTTAGAGATTATAGTTTTAACTGTGTAATTTTCATGATAACATTTCTCACAGAAGATATTTAATATTATTCCAAAATTCCCAGTTCGAAGAACTTCCAAAACAACATTCTCCACGATCAAGATATAAGATTAATTTTTAAGGAATATTACCATATTCAGCCTTTTAAGTGGTTCTAGCAAAACATTTGATCGTTTTATTGAAAGTTACACGGTGAAAATAGTTGAAGTCTTAAAATAAAGGTTTAAAACTCCTTAGGAATTACTTTAATGGGTCTTTAAGATACTTTATGATCAACCCTTTCATTTTATGGTTACACTCCCCTATCTGGAAGGGACTATAACATGCCTTAAATCTGATGTAAAACAAACGTATTAAAATATCTATCTCTTTTGGTACTTTTTGTGCGTTCAATATTTGTTTAGGTACGCTATTTCTATTTTGATCAAAAAGTTAGAATCAAATATAAAGCTTGGTGACTAATGTTTATAAGAAATTGGAACATATTTTAAGATGTTATACAACTGTATCTTTATTTGCATTGGAAACTATTCCATATGTTACAGTGAGTTTATTAAAATAGTATTTTGCCGAACAATAGACTTCCCTACTCTGTCTACGACCGTCTTAAGATTTCCCCTTTGACTTCAAGTTGAAATATCTCCGATAATTTATTCTTGGATTTGAAGTTATTTACTTTCTCTCAATCCTTCGGGGGAGGGGGGTAAACGAATTTTATATTTTGATAAATGTCAACGTCTCATGACCCCCTGAAACTGAAAAAGTTGTTTTCGCAATGCCATCTCTTTGCCTGGCTATTATCTCAGATTAGAGCCGAGACCAATTTATTGATCGGGCTAAAACTTGGTATCTAGGGTTTTCATAAGTTCCCCCCAAGGTATTTTTGGAATTAGATATCTAACCCTAAAATTAAAGGTAGCTCACTTAAAGTGTTAAAAGAAAAAATACCGATTTTCTCAAAATCGGCTCTAACGGTTTTATTATTACTAGCACCACGTCTTCCTACCTGTTCGGGTTGTACGCACTTACGCTAATGTGTAATGGTAGGGTGATTGTGAGATGAAATGGAGGACCTACAGTTTAACGTGGGATCCGAACCACGGTGGAGGTCTGGCATTCCTCACATTCACAAGTTGTGATTAATACACGTCTTGTCAGAGGTGGAGGAAGGGTTTGGCAATCAGATAAATCTGTGCCGAGACCGAAGATTGAGCCCCGGACCCCCAGCACAGAGGTCTGACACCTTACCCCTAGACCACCAGGTCACCCCCTCTAACGGTTTTGATTCAAATTAGTATCTAGGCACTGTTTAACATATAAACCAAATTGCGACCCTCAATTTTCTATAATTACTTTGAGGAACTTTTCATAATCGGTAATTTCAAATTTGGAACATATCTGCATAACTATTTGAGAGACGAAATAATTATTATTATTTTTCAATATAAAAACTTTTATTTAAATATAAGAATAATTTTTATAAAACCAATAGTTTTGTAGATATTGGAAATATATATTTTTAATTTATGTCTGGGAAATTTATTTTATTCTCTTTGGTGAACAGATATCATACTTTCTTTTAATATGTTTCTGTGACGGTGTATACTATTTCATTTTGCTCCTTGGTGGAAAGTGTTTCTGCCACATATGTATTTTTTTTAGTTTAACATAGCTTAAAAGCTTTGAGTTCCTACATGTTTAGGCAAAGGAGCAAGAAATTCCGTATTTGTAAATATACGTATTGCCCGTAAGTTAAGAATGTCAATTCTAATATGTTTAGTGGGTAACACAAAGAGGATCTTACCGAGATATTTCGACAGAGACTACACCCAATATCACTGCTGAGGAAACTGCAGGTCTTATGGAGAAAAGATCTATCTTTGCTTTCTTTCTTTTGGTCAACTGTTGCCAAATCTCCTCGCTCTCATTAATGTATAAAGGTGATGTGGTTGAGTAAGAAGGAGCTACAGGCAACCTCGACTAACCAGCGTTGCGAAATTTGTCTTATTCAGGATGATCCAAAAGTCGCGCAACCCTGTTTTTCAAAGCATATTTCTCGCAGAAGAACATGGAAAATGAACGTGTAGTTTATATGAATGGCAACACTGTAATGTTAGTCGGGTGTTGTGCAGGCCATGTGACCTTGAGACATATACTAGGTCTAGCCAGTTGAATTAAAGTATTTGGAAGTGTAAGATGAGTTTTTCACGAGTAGAGCTAGTATTAATTTTGGAACATTATTTTAAGGCCAATTCGTACATGGAATGCCAACAATAGTGTGTGCGTAGTATTCCAAGTCCCGTGTGCCGAATAGATCAACAATATGCCGAATTGTACACCGTTTTCGTGAAAAGGTAGCGTGAGTAACAAGAAGCGTTCTGGCCGGCCTTCAAGTCTGAGTGATAAAATTTGAATAAGATTAGGCAGTGCATAAAATGGTAGCCAGGAAGTCCCTAAGAAGATTATCACAGCAGAATTGATTGAGCTATGGAACAACGCAGAGGTGTACGAGACGGCTGGATCTTGTGCCTTACAAAATTCACACAATTCAAGAACTCAAGGAACCAGACAAAGGGAAAAGATTGCGATATTGTGAATGGTTCCGATAGCTTGTGACTATGACAATGCTGGCTAAGTTATTTTCTTTGTGATCATGTGATTCTAAAGGTTTATGGCCACCTCGTTCCCCAGAAATAACGCCACCTGATTTTATTTTTTTATTTTGGGGAAACTTAAAACAGTGTATGCAAACAACCCTCAAAACTTGGATGAACTGCAAACCAACATTGAGAGGTACATTGCAACCATACTCCAGGCAATGATTCCTCGTGTCTCTAGAAATATGGTTAAACGAGTGAATTTGTGTTACAGAAAAGGAGGATCAAACTTTAAACTCTGTGAATTTCTTCATGGTTTATTGTTTGGTTTAAATGGTTTATATTAGATGTATATATTATATGGCACCAAATATATGTTTTTTCTTTGGGTTGAGTGACTTTTGGATCACCCTGCATTTGAGGGAAGATTGACTACACGAAAACTAGATAGTGACAAACGCTGTTTCTCACTATTAACCATGTGATTTATTTATTATTTAGCACCACGTCTTACTATCCGTTCGGGTTATACGCTTTAGTACGAATCACGCTAATGGGCTAGAAATGGGGAAGGTTGAATCTAGAGGAAGTGAACCCACATTTGCGTGAAGGGAGAGTGGGAAAACATTTAGGAAAAACCACTCCCAGTTCACCCGACCGAGATTTGAACCTCGATCTCCCAGTCCTCGGAAGTCTAGCTCAACACGAAGCTAGCAGCTTTAGCTAATTAAGCCATCGAGCGGGTACCACGCAGTTAGCTCAATATGATATCCAGTGTAATGGTTGAACAATCTTTAAATTATACCAAAAGTTAAGACAGTTAAACTTGTAAAACTTGACAAAAATGCTTTTATTGTGTTGTGTCATCAAGTTTCACGTAAATCCGATCCACTTTTATCTCGCATCTCGTTCAACCCGCCATTTTGATCGAGGAATAGCGATAGTTTTTCAAAGTTAAAACTAATTAAAACTTATCTTAAGAAGCAGTATGTCAGAGTTAAGACTTTTCGGAGGTGGAACTTTTTTTTTTAGTATTATACGTAAGGCAGCACTTTCACACAACTTGTTAAATTAAAGGCCTTTTAAAAGAAAACTATACTAATTTGTTTAACTATTGTTTACATTCTAAATAAAAGTTGTTAACGAATTAATCTAATGGTCAGTGATTAAAAGATATCTTAGAGTAAATGTATCCTCATTTGCATGACAAAAAAGTTAAAATCCCTTGTGAAATATCACCCAGGTTGAGATTAAAACCTTTGTATGCATTTATGCTCAAATTATTTATCGGTCCAATAAAGATAAAATTTTATATATATAATTATATTTATATATATATGATTCCATAAATACGTAATAAAATATATATTTTACATACAAAAATATTAAAAAGGGCTCTTATGTTATACACAAATATAATATTGGCAAACATATAAATATAATATATATGTTTATATAATATATATTATATAAACCGCATTGGTGGTCACATTGTCTTAGGCGTAACTTTCCCAATGGACTGAACTATTGATGACGAGAAAATCAAAGTTCAAATCCTGGTCGAGTGTACTGAGGGTGGTTCTCCCCTTTCACTCCAGTAAAATGCGGGTACACTTCCTCTTAGATCTAATTATAATATGCTCATCCCTAAGACATTAGCATATATTATTATTATTATTACAGATGTGTATAACCCGAACAAGTAGTAATAAAAATATATTATTTATATATAAAGAGTGAAATATATACAAAAGTTACTAAAACTACTTTCATATATTCATACGTCAAGTAAAGTAATCTGCAAACGTCACGTTTGATAGATATTGTAAATACTTTTAAAATAACACAAATAATATAGCAAAATATTATTAATGTCGATGTTTTATTATTATTATTATTATTATTATTATTATTATTATTATTATTTAGCACCGCGTTTTACTACCCGTTCGGGTTATACGCTTAAGTACTAATTACGCTAATGGATTAGGAATTGGGAAGGTTCAATTTAGAGGAAGTGAACCCGCATTTGCGTGGAGGGAGAGTGGAAAACCATTTAGGAACCACCCCACCCCCCCAGTTCACCCGACCGAGATTCGAACCTCGATCTCCCCGTCCTCGGCAGTCGGGCTCAACACGACTAGCGCGTTAGCTAACTATGCCACCGAGGCGGGTAATGTCGATGTTAAAATAAAAATAGAGACTATATTTTCTTAAAAGAGCCTTCTTACGTGTTTTTTTAATCAATGTTCAGGTTGTACGCATATGTGCTAATTACGCTAGTAAGTCAGGGATGAGGAATATTAAATTTTAGAGGAAATATACCCGCATTCGCCTGAAGTGAGAGTGGAAAACCACCCACAGTGCACCCGAACTCCGATCTCGCCGTCATTGGATATCTAGTCTATTACGAGAGTGACGCTTTATACCATGCGGTCACCGAAGCAGGTATTCCTACGCGTCCTTACCATGCAATGCACGTCGTCTCTCACCTGAGTTTTCTGCCCAGGAAACACCTTCCCACCGCAAGAACATTGCGATGACTCATTGGCAACGTCAGAGCGGAACCTGGGGACAAAGATAAACGGGGAACTTCAGACACGTGTGTGCGTGTGACTGTCGGTAGCTCGTCCGACATCTTAGCTCAGTCTTTGATCAAGGCTCGTCTACAATTAGTCGCACCCTTGACTCGTAAAATTGTCTGTCTACAATAGTAAGCGCAGTCGTATGTCGGAATTGTTGGATCCACTTGTCTAAAGGATATAAACATAGTCCATCTCTTGCGTTTATGTAGCTGCGTTGGCTTGCGTTCGGCCAATTTATTGGGTGCACTAATGTAGTCGAGTAAAACAATTCTCGTGTTGGACTAGACTTTTGAAGACAGAAAGATCGGGGTTCGTTCCCTTTCAGGTGTAATGAGGGTGGTTTTCCCCCAATTGTTTTCCACTGGCTCTCCACGCAAATGTGGGTGCATTCCCTCTAATTTAAGCCTTCCTAATCCCTAACCCAATAGTGTAATTAGTACATAAGACGTACAAACCGAACGGGTAGTAAGACGCGGTGCAAAAAAAAAGTAAAAGAATTAATTATTTAGTCAAGTAGAACAGTTTGTGAGATATATAATAGTAAAATGTGTTGCATTTCAAATTATTTAATAATATAATAACTATTATATATTATTTTGACCTTATTTTCATTTATCTTTTAGCACCGCGTCTTATTACCCGTTCAGGTTATACGTTCATGTACTAATTACAATCGTAGTTTTAGGGATTAGTAAGCCTATATGTAGTGTACCCGAATTTGCATGGAGGGAGAGTGGTAAGCCAATTTAGAAACCCACCCTCAGTAAACCCGACCGATATTCGAACCTCGATTCCCACCCCCGTCATCGGCAGTCTAGTCTAATGCGAGAGTAGTGCGGTTAGAACATTGTGTCCACCGAATCGAGTCTTATTTATTTCTTACTCGTAAACTTTGATGATGGAGTCACGTTGGTTTAAATTACATCTCCCGACAGTTCATTGTAGACAGTCGTTGTTTACGTATTAAACAAACACGACACGTCTTGTGACTGCTCTTTATAAGTGTGGAACTGACAGGCAGTTGCAACTAATTGTAGACGATCCATCAGTCTGTCTACTCAGCTAAAAAGTCCAGCCTTCTACTACCAGTGATGAAAAAACTGTATCTCTAGGATAGTGAATTGTTTGATCATTAACAAAATAATAAATAAAAATACTCGATGTCTGGCCTTTTTTGTTTGTGTTTTTTTTAACCACGCCTTGAAATGGTATGGGTTATCCCCATATTTACAACACTGTAGTTAAGATGGGGAAGGTGAAATTTAGTCTGCGTGGAAAGAGTGGGAAAAGCACCCTCAGTACACCTGGCCAAAATTCGAACGTCAATATTATTAATGTTATTAACACCACGTCTTACTACCCGTTCGGGTTATATGCACTTACGCTGATGTCTAATGGTAGGGTGATTGTGAGATGAAATGGAGGACTTACAGTTTAACGTGGAATCCGAACCACGGTGGAGGTCTGGCATTCCTCACATTCACAAGTTGTGATTAATACACGTCTTGTCAGAAGTGAAGGAATGGTTTGGCAATCAGATAAATCTGAGCCGGGACCAAGGATTGAACCCAGAAACCTCAGCACAGAAGACTGACACCTTACCCCTAAACCGCCAGGTCACCTCGAACGTCAATAAATAACTGTCATTAGCAGTTCAGTTTATAACTATAGTGGCAGCCAATATCCCTTAGTTCAGTCGGTAGTGGGTTTGTCTCCTGAGCTAAGGGTCCCGGGTTCAATTCATGGCATGGCTGAAAAATGTATTATTGGTGAAATGTGGGTTTACACTTTCAGGGTGGGGGTTGAGTGTTGTGTCTGTTCTACAATTAAGTTAGTTTATATGTCGTGTGCTGATATAATCAGTCAGTTCAGAAAGTTCACATTAAATACCTCAGATAAATTAAATTAAATGGAAATGCCTTACATTCTTCGACCACCCGAGCGGGTCTAAAGCTGTTTTCTTTTTTCTCTTTCTTTTTTTTTTTTGTCCTCCTACCCGTTCGGGCTACACGCCTATGCACTAATCACGCTAATCTGTTAGGGACGAAGGAGGTAGTATTTATATAAAGTGTACCCGCATTTGCGTGAACGGAGGGGTTAAAGCCCAACCGGGGTCGAACCCTAATCTCCCCGTCATCGGTAATCTAGTATATTGTGAGACTGACGCCTTTCATATAATATGTAGCCACTGAAGTAAGTATCCTATGATAAATAATTTACAATAAGTCTCTAATAAACGTAGTCATATAAATATTAATTTGAGGTGGATAGTATAAATGAGATAAAAAACATTTTAAAAAATATAATGATAAAATGTATGTATTTTAAAGAATAAAACTAGTAGCATGAATATTTAAATGGTTTATTGTTACTTGGATTTTGTGTGCTTAAGACACTAAAATAGTTTATTAGCCTATAATATTTATTCTGAACTAAAACTAGATATCTAGATTGGGTCATCTTTGGTCTGGTGGTACGAGTCCCTGGCTATAGATCTAAAGGTCCCGAGCTCGATCCCCACCGCTTCTAGAATCTCTGTGAATCAAACGGGTACGAAACGCGGTCAACTCAACCTCGTGAGGACAAAAATGAGGACCTACTTAAACAAAAAATATATATAGCGGCTTCGCTCTAGAGAACTGAGATTAACGGCCGAAGGGTTAACTGTGATGACCACATGACACCCTCTATCTACAGAAGTCGGCACTATATTCGCCAACAAACAGCGACCGCTAAATCGGAATGGTTCGATTTCTGGATGACGCCATAGTGTTTTTTGTTTTGTTTTTCAAAGCTTGTAAGATAGAAGCGTATTAGCCATAAATGTAACAAGATTTTTGTTTAAATGTGGTTGAAATTCAATATCAATAAATCAAACATAGATAAAATCACAATAACTGACCAGAGATAATATTTTAACTAAACGGAAGAAGAAAAGGAAAGAAAATAGAAACAAATCAAAAGAACAAACACAATATGGCTTTTATAATGAAAAGGGGAATACGGTTCACAATTTTTATATCGTCACCATTATTTTAATGGATAATTATTGCTTCCCCGATTTAATACCATGATTACGGAGATGAGGTGGGGAATGAACCTGTGGATACGTGGATAAAGGTGTCAGTTTCGTGTTATCTAATTTGCCAAGGAATGGCAGATCTGTATTCGATTTTTGCAGAGTTTACCGAGGTGAATTTTTCTGAATCGGTTTTCCACTATTGCTTTACGCAAATGCTAGTACATTATATTTAAAATATATCCTATATATATATATCTCATTGAGGTACTTAAATATAGCTCGGAATGTAATATGACGTGTAGCAAGAAATTGAACTCACATCGGTGGCCGAATGGTCTAAAGCGTAACGCTCATGTTAAACTAGATTGCTGTTGATGGTGAGTTCATAATTCAATTCCCGGTTAGGTGTACAAAGGGTAGTTTCCCTAAATGTTTTCTCACTATCCTTCCATGGAGATGAGGGTACATTTTAATTAACATTATACCTTCCTCATTACTATCAATTGGTGTAATTAATATATGCGTACAACCCGAAAGGGGACTAAGGCGTGAAGAAAAAGAATTAGGAATTTTTTTAGAAACGTTTAATATTTCACTGAAAGTCTTACAAGTGTAAGATTAATATCTCCGAAGATATTGTAAAGAGGAAAAACAGGGCTATAGATGTGTGTTTAGTTCCAACCCTATTATCCTAATTTTAGCTAGTTTGTAAATCGTGTGTTGATTTATCTTTCGTATTAAAGGTGGGATTGTAAAGAACGCGAGTTAAGGGCAGTGTTTTTTGCAGGGTTTTTTTTTTTAGCAAAACACCCGCTTTAGTGGTCGAATGGTCTAAGGTGTCACTCTCGTGTTAGACTGGCCTGCTTATGACTGGGAGATCAAATTTCGAATCCGGTCGGGCCAACTGAATTTTTTTTATTGTTTCCCACTTTCATTCCACGCAAATGTTGGTAAATTACCTCTAAAATGATTCCTTCCTCATCCCTGCCTCATAAGGATAATAATGCGTACAACCCGAACAGGTAGTGAGGCGTGATGATAAATATATATCAAAATATTTTGGCCTAAATAAACAAAATATTGGTCCAGTAGAAACATGGCTGCCTGATTATATCAACAGTTGTTTAATATCTGTCATGAGCATAACGACATTAGTTGACAAACATTTTAAACTAAGGGGAAAATTTGTTAAATCTTCTGGAACTTTTGATATAACAAAGTGAAAAAAATTAAACTCTATGTTTCTACTGGAGAATTATTTGATTTATTTTGGACAAAAGATTGTTTTGCTATAAGAACAGAAAAAAACATTGGCACCAACTCGCGTCCCCAACACCTTAAGAGGTGCACGTTAGATCCGCCAATATATATATTTTTAAAACTTAGTCGTGCTCAAAGTGTTTGACTATGAATATTCAACTGTCTTGAAAGTTAAAGTTAAATTTAAATGTAATCCACGTCTCAGGCACAAGAGCTCCGTATATGTCTCGCTCGCATCTTGTCACATCCTCTTTACGAGAAGTTTTATGAAAGAGGGGGTCTTTGCTCTCTCAATAGTATAAAACTTGGACCTACTTCCGTTCAGTGTGCGTTTTTATTTGAAACTTATAGAAATCGAGGATAAATGTCTTACAAAACTTTAGCGGTTCGGACTTTTTAAATGCGATTTATACCTTTTACAAAATATCGCTGGTGGATCTTAACTTTATTCAAGGACAGATAAAAACAACTTAGATCTGGGGAGGGTAATCTTGTCGCCAATTCGCCACAAGTGGAGAATCGGTCATAAGAATGTGGTGAACTTGAGTTTGCCAGTAGATTTAAACTTTTTTTTCTCTAACAAAGTGTGCTTGACATTTCCTGCATATCATTGGAAGAATTCTGCATGTGCATTGAGTTCATATCCAGGGGGCTTGGGAACTACGTCATCGACCCTTGAGGGTGCCACCGATGTCCTAAAGCCCGGTTCGGATAATTGATAAGTGTAAAACGGTGGTTTGGGAGTCTCACACCCAGCCCCCCCCACCCCCCCAAAGTAGTGTCTCCACACGTAACTCTAAAAACCTTTATTTGGTTTACAAATATACTCACTTTCTCATTAATATTAATAATATTATACCTTTTATTTTACTTCAGAGCCTTCGTGAGGTCCAACAATCCATTAGAATTTCCCGAAAAACCATATAATATGTGTGACCAATAATTGGTCGGTATGTGATGGAATTTTCCCTCGTGCTCCCCTTCAAGGAGCATTAGAGCATGATAATCTACTTCTGCTTCTTCTGAATTCAGACAAAAGGATTGTAAACGCTAGCATCAAATTTTCTTACATATTAAATTTGAACAATTTTTATCATTAATTGCGGCTGTCGCATTCAGTAGTCAAAGTGTCCATGTCTTGAACGCACTTGTTCAGACAGTGTGTGTGTGTTGCTCGAGTGAGCAACATGTCTCGATTTTTTTACCTGGTGCGGCGAGTTTCACTTGTCTGTCGCCACACCTGCGACTACACTAGAAATTATGAGGCCTGTGACAGACTGACGTTTTGGGTTGCTGCGACACAAATGCCGCGACCAGGTCGCTCTAGTGTATTGCATTGTTTCATATGAGAGCGGCTGCTACGCCCAAGAAACGCTCACGTCAACGTTTTCAAATATTTTGGTAACCATGGGCGTAGAAAGGTGGGGTTTAAGGGGAAAATGTATCTCGCTGGAAATTAACTCCCCAACCCGCTTTAGGATTGATGGAATTCTAAAATGGAGGTCCTAAATATTTTGTACAAAAAACTATAAATAAGGTACGGTTATTAGTATATTATTTAATATTTAAGCACACAAAACTGTGATTGTAAAGTTATACCACTGTAAGATAACACGAACCTCAAGCTCTTTTAAATCTTTACTGCTTTTAATATTAAATTATCACATTTAATATTGTTAGTTTAACATCTTACTAACCCACCTTAGTGGCTGAGCAGTCTAAGGCGCTACTTTCGCAATAGACTAGACTGCTGAAGATCAGGAGATCGGGGCTTAATTCCGGTTGGATGTATTGAGGGTTTTTTCCTAAATGGTTTCAACTCTTTCTCCATGTAAGTGTGGGTAAACCTCGTCTAAATTTAACATTCCTAGTCCCAAACTTATTGGTGATTTATTACATAACTGTATAACCCGAACGGGTAGTAAGACGTAGTGCTAAAGAATGTGTTAATAAACAATCCTCACACTTTCACACAGACACACACACACATATGCATTCATAAACCACACAATCTTCTAACCCCCTCCACTACATATTTATTGTTATATAAAAATTATATTGATATAATACGTCCACTTTCTAGCTGACCTCCCTGTATATTGATTAGTTTATTCGCCTATGCTAATGTAAATTATATCAACTGGTTTTTTTTAAATACTATATTTCCCGGAAGTTTGTCAGTAATATCTAGACAGAATGGGTTATGAATCTTTAATACGCATCAACAATATGTGAATTTTATATTTTCCCACTAACCTTTAAAAAATTGTTTGATCAGCCAACTAGTGGCAGACAAGAAGTTGAAAGAATGTTTGAACAAAAAAATAACATAAAAGTTTTTTTTCCCACCACGAATAGTTGAAAAAAAGTCAGCAGCGTAACAATAAATTGATTTTTCATTTTTAGAAGCACTTCCCTAAGTAAATAAGAGCTATCTTCTATTTTATGATAAAAACAAACATTAAAGCAGATGTGTTAAAAAAAATAGTATCCTATTTTACCCTTTTCAAAAATGCATTTAAGAATATCCTAATATTATTAAAGACGATGAAAACTTATTTTTTCCACAGATATTTGCTGTCCATTTTTTCAAATATTTATTCACTTATAATTAATTATATTGTAAATATAAGTAGCTATAAGGATTGCAAAAATATTTTGTATTTTTGATATCCGCATATTTATATCACTATAATAAAGAGGATCGATGTAGAATGTTAGAAGAAATGTACCTTAATTTGTTTAGGGATAAAGTAGGAAACTATTTATGGAATAAGTCACCCCTAGTGCATCCAACCAGGATTCGAGTCCCTATCTCCCATTAAAAGCACTGGTGTTATGTATAGGTTTTGTGTAAATATTTAGATATATTTCCAACAGAACTAAACAATGATTTATTTCCGTAGGATGAGGATATTATAAGAAATTTTAAAAAAGAACATATTCTAAATTTTAATTTTATGAATTTAGACATCTCACAAAAATATATATTATTAATGATGCCTTATCCATGGATGAATTTCTGAACTGTCGTCCATCGTGTGTGTCATATTTTACTGATGACGAAAGAGAAATTAATATTTCTTGGCCTCAATATTAAGATTGAAACCAAACATAAAATTTTTCAATACCGTTGACGTATAACCAAATAATGGAAAGAAAAAATATGTTGTTTTATTTAAATCTTTAAGCTTCTTTTATAAAAATGAAAAATTTTGTTCTTATTTTACATACTACCCGTAACTTATGTTAAGGGAAAATACGAAAAGGAGTAGTTTGATTAAAATGTGTAAATAATGAAATAATCCATCTGAGAAAGAATACAGTCAACAACTGCATGTTATTACTCAGTAAGTAAGTTGTCAATATCTCGCCTGTTGTCAATCAATGTAATGTAAAACTAAGAATATAAAAAACAATAGTTTGACCGATTGTTATTTTGGTTATAAAACGGGGTATCTTAATTCACATTACAAGAAGAAATTTATGGTGTTCGAAAACACGGTACTTGGGAAATTATTTGGTCCATTAATGGATTAAGATAATGGAGATTGTAGTAGGTTACACAGTGATTAGTTACATACCTTGTACTCAGCACAAGACATTGTAAGAGTAATCAAATCTCGCAGGTTGTAGTGGAGACATTCTGCGCAAATGAAAGAAATAACCGCGTTTAAGATATTGACTGTCAAACCCAATGGGAAGCGACCATTGAGAAGACCTAGACGCAGATGGGAGGATAACATTAGAAGGAACCTGAAATAGAGAAAGTGTAATAAGGTGGCTTGGATAGAAGTAGCTCAAAGTGATAAGGATTGGGTGTGATTAGATTGATTGTACAGAATTAGCTCAATATAAGGATAGGTGGAATAGCCTACTTTAGTAAGTGCGGCAATAAACATTCGAATGCCTAATGCCATAGAGTAAGTAAGTAAGAGGACCTATGTTAAATTACCCTAGGACAGAAAAAAACCTGTTTCCCCTTTCGTAATTGAACCCCAATCTCTTAGGATCTGTCTTGAGTGCAAATTACTGCCCCAAACCTTTCGAGTTTTGCATTTAAATGATCAATAATTTAATTAGATTAACACTCCCTTCCTCTTAATAGATTGGTTTGGAATTTGACTACAAGTTCTTGTTTTGAACCAGGGTAGTGTCACACGCCTCAGTGGCCGGGTGGTCTAAGGCGTCACCCTCGTGTAAGACTGGCCTGTTGATGACTGAGATATCGGAGCTCGAGTCCTTGTAGGTTCTATTAAGGGTGTTTTTCCTCAATTATTTCTCAATTTCTTTCCACACAAATGCCAGTATGTGACCTCTAAAACACTTCCTTCCTCATCCCTACCCCATTAAATAAAACAAGGTAGGGCTTAAATAAAACAAGGTAGGGCCTAAACATATTTAATATAAAAGTATTAGGTTTTCTTATGCCCAGATTTTTTTTTCACTACTATCCGTTCTAGCTATCCTCATTTAAATACATTAATCGGCTAAGGATGAGGAAGGGAAAATTTAGGGAAAATATCGTAGGCTGTCATTTTAGAAGAAAGTTAGTGGGTAGTTTAAAAAAAACTCAATAAAACAACATGGATTTGAACCTTTCCTTTCTCTGTAGTGGGAAAACCACACTAGGTTTGCTTAAATTTTAGTTCGAATGACCACCAATGTGGAGCTATTTTGTGACAAGTTAGATTTTAAGTAAACATTTGTATAGTTGGTGAAAGGTGGGTTTACCCTTTCACAGTGATGAATTAACTTACGGGGGACTGGCTGTTGTGTCTGTCCTAGTCTTAAGTTAGATTATAAGCCATATGAAGCTACGACAGGTCTAGCCAGCCAGTGATGGAAAATATATGGCTTGAATAAAAAACTGACTCGGACCATAGGCTGGAAAAAGTAATGGATGTAAACAAAAATTACCAAAATAAATGTGCTTCGATATGGCACGTTCTCATTTTACATCTTGAATATATTGACTATATTTTGACCTATTTTCTTTATCTCCTACATCTTCTGAGAATGCCAATGTTACGAGAAGAGAGAACATAAGAACAATAATATTAAAAATAAAGCATTTTTCTGCATTTTTGGAAGACAGACAAGAATAACACAATGAAGTTCAAAGTTTGTTTGTGTGTGTGTGTGTATATATATATAAAAAAAAGTTAACAAAGATTCAACTGTGATGCGCCGGAGTTGAAGGGTAAAAAAATAAAGGCGTTAGTGGCCACGCAGCTTTTCTCCGTCTGTGTCCATTTACATGTAAATTTAGCTCTGCCAAACGCATCTGCTTTCCATTTGTTTAGGGTTAAGAGGGGGGCTAGAAGGGGCAGGAGGGAGGAAGAACCTTTCCTAGTATTTTGTTGAGCTAGGGTAGGAACATCCGTGTATAGTCGTATCACCATTTGTTGACCTTTTTTTTAACATTTATTAACTAGTCTCATTGTATAGTGGTATTGTATATCCCCTGTCTGCTGATATATAGGTTTTGGGTTCGAGTCTCGGTTGATACCAATGGACTTTTCTAGAAAGGGGAATAATTCTCATAATCGCCAGGGTTTGGTTAATTTAGGCTTAATTTAGATTAAAATCTTAATTGGCTTCACACCCTCATATTCACTATCATTATCACCTAATATCATCAAGACATGGAAAGAGTCTCCATGAAAAAGGCTGTTGAATACCTGTCACGAACATAGAAGCAATAAGTGACGGACATTTTAAACGAAGAAAGACGTCATTAAATTCCAAGACACCTTTGATAGATATTCAAAAACTGTTGACTTTACAATCTGAAGAAAATCATACTCTATGTTTCTACTGGAAGAATGTTTTATTTATTTTGACCCAAAAATTGTTTTTGTATAAAAAACTGAAAAATCACAGACATTTTCTTGAATTAACTACACTCCCACTTTAAGTCAGTACAGTTTTGTCAGTTGACGATATTTTAATGGAAACGGGAGGATAAAAAATAAAGAACACTCAGGCCCTATTTTGGATCCACGGTGGTATGATGTGAAAAGGGTAAGAGGTAAAAACAAAACCCAGATGGAAATGACATTACCCACGCTAGTCGATTGTAGGTCAGTTTGAAGGTTGAGCCGCCAAGTTGATGTCGATAATCTAGTTGTAATAGACGTCAGAGCTAGTTCAGCGTTAGCGTGTTCGAATATGGCTCCTTAGACAGTTTTTTTAATGGGAAACAGTTTAGTAAAAACAACACTTTGTACACCCGACCGGGATTCAAACACCAATCTGCCTATCACCGGTAAACCTGTCTAACATGATAGCTAAGCGTTGTTAGACTGTGCGACAACCAATACAGGTCGATTAAGACGTGAATAGCCCTTGTGATAAATGTCATAATTTTTTAAAAAAAAAGCTCTAAAAGACAACATATCGTTGTGAATAACCTTTTTATTAAAGTAGTCCATCCACTACGGTGACCGAATGGTCTAATGCGTCATCCTCGCATTGACTATACTACCGATGAGGGGAGATCGGGGTTCGGAAGGAAACCGATTGGATGTACTGAAGATGATGTTTCCTAATCGTCTTTTCACTCTTTCTATATCCACAAAAAATGCGGGTACACTTCCTTTAAATTCAACCTTCTTCATCCCTAATCCATTAGCATAATTATTACATAAGCGTATAACCTTGATGGTTAGTAAGATACGGTAATAAAAAAATTGTGTAACATAATATTAAAGTAGTCAACGTGAATTTTCTAAACATACATAATACTTTAAGAAGTTACTTACATATGAACTTACTTTGGACAGATTCCTATAATTACACACACGTATGTTGGTCCTATAACTACACACATACGTATGTTGGTCCTATAACTACACACACGTATGTTGGTCCTATAACTACCCACATACGTATGTTGGTCCTATAACTACACACACGTATGTTGGTCCTATAACTACACACACGTATGTTGGTCCTATAACTACCCACACACACACACACACATGTATGTTGGTCCTATAACTACACAACGTATGTTGGTCTATAAATACCCACACACACACAACATGTATGTTGTCCTATAACTACACACAAAGTATGTTGTGTCTATAACTACCCACCACACACACATGTATGTTGTTCCTATAACTATACACACGTATATTGGTCCTATAACTACACAAACGTATGTTGGTCCTATAACTACACACACGTATGTTGGTCCTATAACTACAAACACGTATGTTGGTCCTATAACTACCACACACACACAGTATGTTGGTCCTATAACTACACACACGTATGTTGGTCCTATAACTACACACACGTATGTTGGTCCTATAACTACACACACGTATGTTGGTCCTATAACTACACACACGTATGTTGGTCCTATAACTACACACACGTATGTTGGTCCTATAACTACACACACGTATGTTGGTCCTATAACTACCCACACACAACTGTATGTTGGTCCTATAACTACACACACGTATGTTGGTCCTATAACTACCCACACACACACACATGTATGTTGGTCCTATAACTACACACACGTATGTTGGTCCTATAACTACACACACGTATGTTGGTCCTATAACTACACACACGTATGTTGGTCCTATAACTACCACACACACACCATGTATGTTGGTCCTATAACTACACACACGTATGTTGGTCCTATAACTACCCACACACACACACATGTATGTTGGTCCTATAACTACACACACGTATGTTGGTCCTATAACTACAAACACGTATGTTGGTCCTATAACTACACACACGTATGTTGGTCCTATAACTACACACACGTATGTTGGTCCTATAACTACACACACGTATGTTGGTCCTATAACTACACACACGTATGTTGGTCCTATAACTACACACACGTATGTTGGTCCTATAACTACACACACGTATGTTGGTCCTATAACTACACACACGTATGTTGGTCCTATAACTACACACACGTATGTTGGTCCTATAACTACACACACGTATGTTGGTCCTATAACTACAAACACGTATGTTGGTCCTATAACTACACACACGTATGTTGGTCCTATAACTACACACACGTATGTTGGTCCTATAACTACACACACGTATGTTGGTCCTATAACTACACACACGTATGTTGGTCCTATAACTACACACACGTATGTTGGTCCTATAACTACACACACGTATGTTGGTCCTATAACTACACACACACGTATGTTGGTCCTATAACTATACACACGTATATTGGTCCTATAACTACACAAACGTATGTTGGTCCTATACGTGTATTTGCTAACTAAATGGCTGGATGAACCCATGTCCAAATAGTATATATCTTCCCCACTCCTAGGGGTCAAACCAAGGTCTTATAGACCTGTGATCGACTACTCTAGCCTCTTTCAGCAGTAGAAATAAACCATTCCAATCTCCTACCTATACATACAAATTGTACGGGTAGATAAGTCTTTGGTGGGGCGAGAAGATGGATTTTTTCACCGTATCTTACTATCTTTTGGAACTATACGCTTTTTTTACTAAATACGTTAATGTGTTAGAGATTAGGAAGGTTGAATTTATAGTTTGGTGTACGCACATTTGCTGTGGTCTAGTGATCAAAGTTCCTAACCATAGATCCACAGGTACTGGCTCGATTCTCGGTGGTACCACAGGCATTATTTCCCGAAGAGGAATTGTTCCTACGGACACCACTAGGTTTAATATTTCTACTGGCACATCACTATCACATCCTCTCATCGTGACGAGGTAACCGCACCTACATGGTGCCTCAACCTCAGAAGGCTGTTACATATCCACCACGGCCAGTGTAGCCAACAAACCCTAGTGGTATACGCTAAAAATTAAAAAAAAAAAAAGTCCATGGAAAATAAAAACTCTCAGTATACCTGATTGGGATTTGAACACTGTCAACCTCGTCACATGCAAATCATATTAAATGAACCTGACATCTTGTCTGCCCGCCCACCGCGTGGGTAAAGCACGTAAATAATTAATTTTAGCACCGCGTCTTACTACCCGTTCAGGCTATACGCTTAAGTACTAATTACGCTAATGGATTAGGAAATGGGAAGGTTGAATTTAGAGGAAGTGAACCCGAATTTGCGTGGAGGGAGAGTGGAAAACCATTTAGGAAAAACCACCCCCGGTTCACCCGACCGAGATTCGAACTTCGATCTCCCCGTCCTCGGTGGTCAGACTCAACACGACTGGCGCGTTAGCCCAACTACGCCACCGAGGCGGGTAAAGCACGTAAATAAACGGTCTAGATTCTTAATGAGATTAATAAAATCCCTCTGTGGGTTTCGACTTGTATAAGTTAACACAGGCTTCGTGCATGACCCAGTACGATTCCATGTCCTGATGAGTTTTTCCTTGTACAAGGTCAGTGAGTTCCATTATCTGTAGTTAAGACGAATCGTGCAAAAACAAAAAAACAAGTGGGGAAGAGGGGGGGGAGAATGCAAAGAAAGGTTGGATAGGAAAAGGGGTAGGAGGAGGGGTAGGGAGTCCTGACAGGCAGAAAAGGAATCCGGGACAATTTATCAAATAAAATGTGTGCTTGCGTGAGGTGCAAACCAAAAGCCATATTCAAATTGGAAAGGGAGGGAAACTCTTTTGAGGTCATAGAAGGTCAACGGTATATCTGGTAAGGAAGGTCATTCAAGGATAAGAGGGGATAAGAATATTGCAAGGAAGACGTAAGATGTTTGTTTTACGAGATGGTTTAGGTGGAATGTAAATTTGATTGAGTATTTTTAAAATAAGCAAACTTATTTGAGGATATCAGAAAAACTAAGATTATGTTTAGAAAGTAAAGAAAGATTAATTATTTTGGGATTTTACACATGGTTTGTTGAATAAGTGGGAGGAAGGAAGAAAAGACTACAAGTTTAGGGAAATCAAGCTTGATATAAGTATAGTGTCATTTTCATAGGAAGGGCATTTATGAAAATATTTTTTGTGGCCAAAATTGACAATATTTTAGTTATCATTAGTATTATTTTATAGTTATTGATATCTATCAAAAGTATGGCTGCGGATAACATGACCTGATGATCGAACAAGGGAAGGTAAAGATAGTATATTTTTCTAGGTGTAAGATAAGGCTCTTCCTATGAGAATTGGACTATAGGTGATTGTGGGTAATCCTCATGTGCCGCATGTGCTGTTGTTTTTGCAAACGCTTCTTAAGCCTCGTTCGGGTCATACCTTATATACTAATTAAGCTAATGGTTTTAGAGATTACGAAGGCTATTTTTAAAGAAATTGTACCAAAATTTGCCTGGAAGGTGATTGTAAAAACCATGTTGGGGAAAAAAGCCACCCTCAGTACATCCATCGAGATTCGAACCTTAATCTCCTCGTTATCTGCAGTCTAATCTACTGCGAGAGTAGCGCGTTAGACCATGCGACTACTGAGGTGGATACTGAGACTATTAATTAATTATTTACTCTACTAGCTAAAGGATTGGGAGGATAACTTAGAATAAATTCGCCCACATTTTAATTTAGATAGGATGATAAAAAAAACCACAGTGAAGAAATGTATGTGGCAATACCCTCCCAAACCCCTTGCCCCCTCCCTTCAAGTGCAAAATATGATATAATAATACATATAAGATCATATGTATTAGAAAATTTGAGGTTTAACAGCATAAGAAATTCAAAAATACATGGATAAAAGAATATGCTAAATTAAATAGTCGAGTAAAAATAACTATTTATGCGACATTAATCCATCAATCTCTTTAAAAATATTGTTATTGAATCATTATTAAAACAATAAATAGTAAATAAAAAATAATTTCATGTGAGCACAGGATTAATCAGCACGCAAATTACAACTGACTTAACCCTAGACAGCAACACTAAACAATAAGAAGCAGACTAGCATAATAGGTCATACAGTCTAAGTCATCAGACTCCAAAAAATATTATTGCTGCTATTGGGGAGGACAATGTTCGAATCTAGGTAGATTTAACTAATAGAGGTATTTCAAATGATCCCTTTTGTTTTTTCTATCTTCTCTCCACATAATGTGGGTGCATTTACTCTAAACTACTCTCAAAAATCCTAGCCCCTTAGATTAAGTTTTTAGTAACATTGATGTTAAACGTATTAATTGAAAAGAACGTACCAAAATTTTACTTTCTAACTAAAACACAAATAGTAAATTATTAATGATTTCGTATCTGGGTTCGAACCACGGGTCGTTTGAATTTCTGATGGCCTTGATGACTGATTACCTATTTATAGGTAAAATAACATCGATTATTATTCAAACTATCGACGGCTTCCATATTTTAAAATAAATTGGGTAAGGGTAATATTATTAGTTTATATGTTGTGTTTTTATTGATTATTTTATAAAACTGTCTAGACTTCTAAAGATATTACAAATAATAAAAATAATAATAATAATAATAATACAGAAGACTATTACAAAATAAAAAACTACCTCTAATGTAAGGTTAAGCCTTTTTTTTTTTTCAAATTGAAGTGTGATAACGTTGCCACAAAAACGATCTTTACATATTGCATGTTCCCAGATAAAGATGAAGTGCCTCTTAAGTGAAGGAGGGTCAGGGTAGTTCCTCTTTAGAAAGATGAGATAGAGGTTGGTAGGGAGTATGGGGGGGAGGGGCGGAGAAGGGAGCGGAGAATGAATCAGGAAAAAGGTGTTTCTTGGATATTTAGTAAAAATGACCGTGAAGGTTATGGAAGTAAGCTATATAATTTGTATATTAAATGTTTCTGACACATTATCAGAGGCGAGAGATATGTTGACTTAGGTTAAGATGGCTTAGAAGTCAAATGATGATATTAAAATCCAAACGCCCGCACATAAGTTGACAGATACCCTTCGTCTAACCTGTAAGATAGCAAAATTATCCTACTTTATTCCACTATGGTATCTTCTGTTTTAATAAAATGAAACGTTTGTGTGTCTGTCGTGGGCATTGCATGACATGTACCGCACGCAAAGGTCTAAAATTCAAAAAAAAAATTAGTAGCTCCTACGCACGAACTTTTGTACCTCAAAGCCGGAATTTTAAAATTTGTATCAGCTCTTTTTAAATTAATTAAAAACCATGTCGAAATCAAGGTAATATTAATAAAATGAAGAGTTTGTTTAACTGTAATGAATTATTATTATTATTATTATTATTAGCACCGCGTCTTACTAGCCGTTCGGGTTGTACGCACTTACGCTAATGTGCAATGGTAGGCTGATTGTGAGATGAAATGGAGGACTTACAGTTTAACGTGGAATCCGAACCACGGTAGAGGCCTGGCATTCCTCACATTCACAAGTTGTGATTAATACACATCTTGTCAGAGGTGAAGGAAGGGTTTGGCAATCATATAAATCTGTGCCGGGACCGAGGATTGAAGCCCGGACCTCCAGCACAGGAGTCTGACACCTTACCCCTAGACCACCAGGTCACCAACTGTAATTAACATTTCGCGATATTTACCATACGCAGAGGGATAAAATTCTAAAAATCAGTAGCTCCTGTGCACAAACATGTGCAACTTGCAAATGGAATTTTAAATTTTTTATATTAATTAAAACCGGGGCTAGAAGCAAAAAGTCCACGGGCAACGCAGGGCTTAAAGGCAATAACTTTAAAACTACCTTCCACGTACAATCATTAAACTAAAAACATTTTCTCTTTGGCAACGTCAGGTACTTCAAGTAGTAACTTATAAGATAGGGCCATCAAGGAAAGACTGCCATCTTCAAGGGTAAACGTATTGTACGTGGTAAAATGGATAACTAACGTAATCTAATTAAACATTCAAATTTTAGTTTTTTGTTTTGTTTAGTGAGGAGAAGAGAGAAAGTTATTTACGTGTTTAAATACACTCTCGCCAACTTCAGTGGCCCCGTGGTCTGAAGCGATAATCTCACAGTAAACAGGATTACCGATGAGGGGGAAGATCGAGGTTCGAATCTCGGTTGGGTGTACTGAAGGTTTTTTTTTCAAAATTGTTTTCCACTCTCCCTCCACTAAAATGTGAGTACATTTCTTATTAATTTAACCCTTCTTCATCCCTAAAACCATTAGCGTAATTAGTACATAAGCGTATAACCCAAACGGGTAGTATGACGTAGTGCTAAAAAAAAAGCATGTAGACTCTTATTAAACAATCTTTTAAGTAGCTACAATGTGAAATTCCAAGTTTTAAAAACAAATGTATTATCATGGTAAGTCTTTCCTCGAGTGTATATTATTATATTGTGATAGTGGTAAACCCCTTATTTACTATTTTTCCTGAAGGAACAGGATGAGGTCGGTGAATAAGTTTATTTTTTTAACACCGCGTCTTAATACCCGTTTGGGTTATACGCCTATATACTAACTACGCTAATGTTCTAGGGATTAGGAAGGTTTAATTGAAAGAAGCGCACCCGCATTTGCTTGGAGGGAGAACGGAAAACTATCTAGGGGAAAAAACCTCTCATTCCACCCGACTGGGATATAGCACCCAACCTCTCCGTCTTGGGCAGTCCAGTCAATTGCTAAAGTAGAGCATTAGATCCTGCGGCCACCAATGCGGATGAATCAGTATTAGAATGGAATAAAGAGTGTGAGTAAAATGCGAAGGGGAAAAAACATACACGTCAAATCACCAGGTTGAGCATCAAACTCACACCCTTTACGTTACAAGCTACATAGTGATAACGAATGGTCGTTATTGTTAGCATTATTATTGTCTTGAAGGTCGGATGCTAAGTTAGGTTAGTTTTTAAGCCGTGTTCTGATAAAACCCTGCGTTTAGAAAGTTTGAATTGAATAGTCTCTGCAAATCCTATGACCTTCCTGCCTTTTCTAAAATAGATCAACAGTTTGTTTCTAAGGCAAAATTAACTATTTTTATTTTGTTGTGTGCTATATTTAGTATTAGGTCTACTTTAGAGTTGTAAAGCTTTTCTGATGGTTCGATTGTCTTAGAAAGGGCCTTATCTGACAGGTATAAAAAAAGCCACGATATCTACTTTCACATATTCATACGTCAGATAATGTAATCTTCAGTAGTCTTTTTTATCACCGCGTCTCACTACATGTTTAGGTTGTATGCATACATGATAATTTTTCTAATGGGGTAGATGCGAAAGGAAGCATTTTAGAGGTAATTTACATGTTTTTTCCTTGGAAGGAAAGTAGGAAACTATTTAGGAAAAACCACCCTTAGTAGACCCTGCCGGGAATCAAAACCCGATCTCCCCGTCATTAGTAGGACAGTCTAGCATGAGAGTGACGCCTCAGACCATTCGACCACTGAAGCGGGTCGTAATTATTGGGGGGGGGGGGGAAGTGGAAAGCAAAGATCACTTAGTAGACTTCATCTCATTTATCAAGTGACCCCACATATGATGCATGATACAAAGTAGAGTTAATGACTTACAACTTTAATTTCGATTACTATCTGTCATTCGGCGGGTTTTTTTAGAGTCAATCCATCACAACTCTTGATCGGTTTGGATATTTGGTGCTCCACTTTAATTATGTAATTTGCAGCGGGAATTAAACCCCGAAACGGAGTGGTAGTTCGAGAGTAGTGGCACAATCAAAAATTTACTTGGGGGGGGGGAAGGTATTTAATCAAGGCTGTATATAAAATTCAATTTCGAGGAAGGGGGAATATTTGGGGAATAACAGCGTCGCCACACTAGGCAAAAAAAATTGATGAATTTTAGATGCCTTTAGAAGGAATTTTGAAGTTTTTTTTTTACGACAGCTAAAGGCATCGATTTAAATAGTACAAGTGGCCTCGCATTTAATTTATCAAAGCTATAATTTCTGTGCTTTTTTTTACAAATTGGTAATTTGAGGGGCGCTTTTAATGTGATTAATCCCAAAGATTTTGAATCAGGTCATGGTATAAAGCGTCACTCTTCCAATAGACTGGAGTGCTAATGATGGAGAGATCGGGGTTCAAATCCTGGTCGGGTTTACTGAGGGTGGTATTTTCCTAAACGGTTTTCTACTCTCCCTTCACACAAATTCAGGTACACTTCCTCTAAATTTAACTTTCAATATTCCTAGCATATTATAGTAATTAGTGCATATGCGTATAACCCAAAAGGAGAGTGAGATATGTTGACAAAAAAAATCGTGGCAAGGTGACCTGGTGGTCTAGGGTAAGGTGTCAGACTTCTGTGCTGAGGGTCCGGGCCCAATCCTTGGTCCCGGCGCAGATTTGTTTGATTGCCAAACCCTTCCTTCACCTCTGACAAGACGTATATTAATCACAACTTGTGAATGTGAGAAATGCCAGGCCTCCACCGTGGTTCGGATTCCACGTTAAACTGTGGGTCCTCCATTTCATCTCACATCACCCTACCACTACACATTAGCGTAAATGCGTATAATCCGAACGGGTAGTAAGACGCGGTGCTAATAATAATATAATAATAATAATATAATAATAATAATAATAATAATAATAATAATAATAATTTTCGCGGCCCTCTGGTCAGCAAAGTGGACTTCAACACCCACGTGGTGCATATAATTATTTAATAGTATTAAATGAGGCAACTTTATTCCCCAAATATTTAAATTCCAGTCCCTTGAATTGGATGTTTAGGTTTAAGTGTCCCTACAATCAATTTAAATTAGTTTGTAAGTGGGGGGGGTAGTTCTGATGCGTTTAGAAAGCGCACGTTTAAATACTTCCCTTTACAAATGATTTAAAGTCGTGATCAGAATGAAACGGCGTGTGTTCCAAAGAAATATGGTGGACACGTAGCTACGTGAGTGGTGGTGTAGTTTGGTGAGTGTAGGGGGCGGGGTGAGGGGGGCAGAGTGAGTCATTTAAGTGGGCGTGCTTGGTTCGATAACCCTTCCGTTTCCAGTGGACTGGCTATAACGGTAGACCGTAACTGAGCCAAGAACCTCCCCCAAATAAATGGTCGTGGGTGATTTTTATTCGACTTTATTGGGGCGTTCAAGACTATTGTGTTTGTTATAAGTAGAGCTAGGATCTTTACGATGTCGTATTTTATTCTAAGTTTATTTTAATGCTGAACAGAATCTTAGCTAATTTTAACATTTCCTGATTAAAGAAAATAAGTATTTTTATTTCCCACATAAATGCATATTTAAGGATTTGTCAATTTTTTTTTGTAAATTTAAGATCCACTTTATGGTCTAGTGGTTAGAGTTCCTGGCTACAGATCCAGAGGTCCCGGGTTTAATCCTCGGAATTTTCTGTGAAGCAGTGGATCTGGTGTCAAAAACAGACTCGTGAGGACAAAATGAGGAGCAGCTTGAATAATGAAGTAGACCTCCGATATAGAAAACCGAGACTCACGGCCGAAGGATCAATTTTATTGACCACATGACACCCTGTATATCTACATAAGTTGGCACAATCTTCACCAACAGAGTATGGCAGCTCGGTTAGTATGGTATGATTGCAGGATGACACCATAGAGTTTTTGGTATATTTAAAAAATATCTATATCATACAACGAGTATTTTGGAGAATTTTCTAAAATTTTATGTTTCGCCACTAATAAAATAAAGTTTTATTTTATTTTTACGAAATATTTGTGATAATAAATATTAATGAATATATGTTCATACAATTTCTAAATAAAAAAAAGTTTTTATCTAAGAAATGTAAACAAATTAAATGACATTCAAACTATTTAAAAAATATTTTGAGCCGACCTAAGTCAATTTTTGGTCATTTATATTAGAAAAAGCCATAGCTATAATTTTAATATTTTTTCTAACATTTCAAGGTATTTTATGCAATTAAAAAATATGTGTGTCCATATTTCACGTAGGGCTATATTTAGGGAATATACACCATAGTCCTAGCTAGGCCTATAAGTGTTTCCACAGTCCAAATATTTGGCTGGTCCACTTAAAGAAAAATAAACAATATATTAATAGATTGCAGATATGGTAGTAAAATAGATCTATCTTACTCACTATTCCATTCACTCACCCTGCAAAGCTATTAGATATTTATATATGTCCTAAAATTTTGTAAAACACTAGGTAAATTGATTCAAAATTAAACATTTATGCTTATGTTTATGGTGGGGTTGAAGGGGACGCGGAAAAAGGTCAGTGTTTTTGCAGTTTTTATAACAAAACCTTTTTTTTTCACAAAATAAATCAAATATTGCCCCAGTACAAACATAGAGTTTAATTTTCTTCACATGATTATGTCAACATTTCTTGAGAATATTTCATGAGCATAGCGACATTGTATGAGGAACTTTCTAAATCAAAAGAAAAAGTTGTTATTAAATCCAAGACACTCTTAACAGATATTCAACAACTGTTGATATCACCATGTGAAGAAAATTAAACTCCGTGTTTCTATTGGTGAATTATTTTATCTATTTTGACCAAAAAATAATGCTTTCCATAAAAAAAATACTTCAAAAATACTCTTCTTAATTCGCGTCCCCTACACTCCCACCTTTAATTAACGGCTGGGATTTGAACTCGAGCCTTTTGAAGACCCTCAAAGGTTATAGGTCAGCTCTTAATAATAACACGTATAGCTGCCGACCCTGGCAGAACTCATGACCCTGCTATAGGAAATTAGACGTTCACACATCAATATAGAACTTATACCTGCACTGACATAAATCAGCACACTAATTAGAACTAAACAAACAACCTAATACATATCTTAAGTGGATATAATTTTTAATGTGTGCATAATTACAAGAGAGCTGAAATGAATTCTCGAGAGAGTATTGATGATAATGTTTACAGTTTTTGTGCATACAATTAAGAATTCTCTCTTCTTTTTTTTTTTTGTTAAAATAAACATGATTGATTTTATTTTTTATTTTAGAATAAAATAAACAAAGTCGATTTTGTTCTAATATAAAAATAAGTGTCACTAAAGGTTCATTTGACGTTATTTAGCGCTGTGTGCTGTGTCCATAAATATTACAACAAAAATTTCTAGGTACCCTTATATTGTCTACTCACCCTAAAAGATCATCGTGACTAAAAGTCCAGGGTCGAACCTCTTGATTCCCCAAAAACACACGAACATTTTATCACTCGACGTTAGGTATCCTCGGATAAGTCACATGAGAATAAAAGCTACCTCTAACCACCGACATGGTATGACTATAATACTTAAATGTCACGAGACGTATTCATTAAGTACATTCGACACTTTCTCAAGTCAACTTCGACTATGACATTATGTGAGTTTTTTTATTTTAAAAAAAATTCTAGATTTTTTTTTTTTTTGTCAGTTCAGATCGAGAAATCGACGTCAACTGAAACAGTAATGTAGTCTACTACAGCGCCAATAGCTTATCAGGCGACTAGCGGCCGAGAGGAGAACTACTTCTATCCACCTTCTCTCTCGCTCCGGTTCACCCCTCTCGCTCTCGGCGTCTAACGCACTTTGCAACACTTTGGCGCATGCGTATACTTTGACATCGACCGCTCCGTCTAGCGGCTACCACCCAACCCTCTTACGTCCGTCCATCCCCTCCTTCAAGTTGTGAAACGTAGCCACTACAATATCCCCCCCCCCTCCCGTAACTTTAAATTATTCACGTAAGAGGGGAAAAAAACACAATTGGTAGTTGTTTCTTTGTTGGGTTCAACGACTCTACCTTGTAGGTAACAAGCCAGCGTGACGGTTGAAGCGTGCTTTACAGCATCTTTCACGTTTTCTTTACCTCCAAATTCACACGCCCTCGTTTTTCTTAACACTCGTCAACTGATTCCAGACGGCTTTAAAACAATAATTAATGTCAACGTAATTAGGTAAAAGGCACCCCCACATTACCTTTTAACAAGTGGTTCAGGGAGAACCACTTAAAAGTCTAGCATAACCCAGAGTCAACTCGTCCGAAACCTTAGATCATTCGGTAGCGTGTCTGTCTATTGATCTAGGGTTCCCCGTTTCGATTCCTGGAATGGTCAAAAAATGTATAGTTGGTGAATTGTGGGTTTCCCCTTTCACAGTGATGAATCAACGGCCGAAGGCTGGGTGTTGTTGTCGGTTCTAGATTTAAGTTAGTATTATAAGTCGTGTGCTGATATAATCAGTCGGTTCAGTAAGTGAACGTACAGAAAAATAATTGTCAGCCTAGAAGTCCTAGATATAGGCTAGCAAAAATTGTTACTTACTTTCTACAAGCCGTGTTTTTCAACCCATGTGTCGTAACACACTGGATGGTGTGACGTGAAGGGTGTCTTGGCACACTGGCTGGTGTGATGCGAAGGTGTCATTGGCACACTGGCATGGAGTGACTAAGGTGTCTTGGCACACTGGCTGGTGTGACGCGAAGGGTGTCTTGGTACACTGGCTGGTGTGACTCGAAGGGTGTATTGGCACACTGGCTGGTGTGATGTGAAGTGTGTCTTGGCACACTGGCTGGTGTGATGTGAAGTGTGTCTTGGCACACTGGCTGGTGTGAAGTGAAGTGTGTCTTGGCACACTGGCTGGTGTGACGCGAAGTGTGTCTTGACACACTGGCTGGTGTGACTCGAAGGGTGTATTGGCACACTGGCTGGTGTGACGTGAAGGGTGTCTTGGCACACTGGCTGGTGGGACTCGAAGGGTGTATTGGCACACTGGCTGGTGTGATGTGAAGTGTGTCTTGGCACACTGGCTGGTGTGATGTGAAGTGTGTCTTGGCACACTGGCTGGTGTGAAGTGAAGTGTGTCTTGGCACACTGGCTGGTGTGACGCGAAGGGTGTATTGGCACACTGGCTGGTGTGACGTGAAGTGTGTCTTAGCACACTGGCTGGTGTGACGCGAAGTGTGTCTTGGCACACTGGCTGGTGTGACTCGAAGGGTGTCTTGGCACACTGGCTGGTGTGACGCGAAGGGTGTCTTGGCACACTGGCTGGTGTGACTCGAAGTGTGTCTTGGCACACTGGCTAGTGTGACGTGAAGGGTGTCTTGGCCCACAAAACCCTTTTCTTTTATGCGCTTGGCCCTCCTGTAAGTAAGTTTGCACATTTCCGCCTTAGACCATGTGGCCACCGAAGGGGGTGATTAAGGCATAGTTTTCAGGGATGTTTTAGAACAAACGCATGCGCAGAATAGATACCATATTAATTTTTCTTCCATTAGTAAATTAACAGTGATTTTTCCTTGTCTTTAAAACATAAGTAAACGAGATATATTTATTTGGAAATTCATTGTAAAGGGAAGGATTTTAATTAAATGTAGCTTGCTGGCTACAGATCCAGAGGTTTCAGGTTTGATCCCCAGTTCTTCCCGATTTTCTTTGCAGCAGTGTTTATAGAAAGGATTCAAATCAGCCCCGTGAGGACAAATGAGGAACTAAGTGAATGATAAAGTAGTGGAGCTGGTCTAGGAAACTGAGATTAACTGCCGGAGGATTCGTTAAGCTTAAATATTGGTATGTTATACAGAGCGTTAGCTGCGCTAACCACATAACACCCTCTATTCGTATAAGTTGGCACTATATTCGCAAACAGACGTCGGTCTTTCGGTCAGTATGGTGCGATTGCGGGATAACGCCATGAATTTTTTTATGTTTATATTTATTAAAAAAATAATACACTGGTTTGTTTTAATATAATCATTTTTATTTTTATTTTTTACGGACACAAACCATTTATGAAAATAATTTTTTTTTTTAAATAATTATCTTAACTACTCTCAAAACAAGTATAAACATAATGACAGTCTTTAGTTCAAGTCGCATGTATTATTCTTTGTTAGTTATTACTTTCTCTCTATCTTACAGGTAGAGAAAGTATTGTGATCGTCAAAAAAATCGAACTCGAGATTTTGATGAATTTTGACGTTTCATGACTTCCTGAATCCGAAAAAGTGGTTTTTGAATTTCCGTCTGTCTGTCTGTCTGTCTGTCTGTCTGTCTGTACCTCCAACTAGAGCCTAAACTATTTTACCGATTGAGCTGAAACTTGATATCTAGGGTTTTCATAGGGTTGCCCCGAGGGGTTTTTGGAATTGGATATCTACCCCTAAAATTAAGGGTAGTTTACTGAATGGCAAAAAGAGAAAAAGTCGATTTTCTCAAAATCAGCTACAACGATTTTGATTAAATTTCATTTATAAACATTAATAAATATTCCAAACAAAATGGCTACCCTCAATATTTCGGCAAAATGGCTTTAAGGGCTCCGGTCTGATGCGTAAATTAACATTTTTTTAAATAGCTCCGAAACTATTTGAGATATGAAATTACTTAGCATTACAAATATGTATATATATTTATAATACAGATATTTTATCCGAAACATATTTTTATAAAATCAATAACTTTCAATATATACGCAATTATATGAATTTTTTTAACTTTTTGGACATTAAAGTTTTAGTATTGCGACCGTAAAAAAAAAACTAACCTGAAATGTTGATGGATGTCGACGTCTCATGACCCCCCGAACCCTAAAAAATAGTCTTTGCAATGCCGTCTGTCTGTGTGTCTATAAAAACTTAAAATTAAGGGTAGTTTACTGAAGGACGAAAAGAGAAAAATTTGGTTTTCTCAAAATCTGCTTAAACGATTTTGATTAAAATTCGTATCTAGGCGTTGATTAAGATTATAAATAAACTGGCTATTTTCATTTTCCTATGAAAATGATTTTTAGGGTACATTACAGAAGCGTTAATTTCCGTATCTCCACAACTATTGGAGAAACTAAACAACTTATCATTGCAAAATTGTAGGACTATTAGAAATAAAAAACTTTGATTTGACATATATTTTTATAAAAACAGCAGTTTCTGAGATATTTGCAAATATATTAATACAATTTTGTGAGCTTTAGTTGTAAACATATACTACTTAAGTCTTAACGCAATAATACTTCAATGCCATAGAGTAATTAAATATAAGTAAGTATCTAAAAAAAGTATGTTATTTTTCCTTAAATCTCTTAGGAGAAATGTTTTCATAGCAATGATCTATCTCCATTTTAGACTCAATAGTCAATATTTACATTTTTTATTGGTCAAAATGTATAAATGAATAATTAAATATCAATGCGATGACTTGAAGATCTGCAACACCTTTTAAAATGTTAAAATTTTAACCAGAAATCGAAATTTTAAAACGAATTGTTGACTCTTGTGGAAGACATTAAACTGTTTGAAATGCTCTTAGGTGGACAAAGATGCGCCTCTTTTCTCATTGATTCTATATCATTGTATATTATTTTATGCGTGTTCTTATGTGGAGTGGTGATGATACAATGTACATTATTCCGTTCAGAAATCTTACGAGTTTATAGAAAGAGAGAGAAAGTCTGTGCGGTGTGCCGTACCATTTATTTGTTGATAGTTATCATTTTATCCTCATTGTTTGGATAGAGTAAAAGTCAAGAGTCCCGTTTTCGATTACCGGCAAGGCCAAAAAAAATTATTTTTCGTTACTGAAATTGTGTTTTCCCCTTTCTCAACGATGATTTGGGTGTAGTGTATTTTCTAGATGTAAGTTAGTTTATTAGCCGTGTGCTGAAATAATCTGTAGGCTCATTAAGTGCACGTTAAATAGCTCAAATAAATAAATGTAAATGTGAATATATTACTTAGTAATGTACAAAAACATATATCGTGTGTATGGGGCATAAGTCTATAATAGCCCTAGCAATGAAAAAGGTAACTGTTAGCACATTTTGACCTAACCTAATCTCTAATGTGAGTAAACTGACCTCTTGCGTGACCTACCCCACGATTTCAACACGAAACATTCCACTTCGTTATCTTTTTTTTATTTTTTTTTATCATTTCCACTTCGCCTTCACAAGTGCAAATCGATTGTTTTATTTACTAAAGTGTATAAAAAAAAGTGCCAGAGATCTCTAGATTTGCATGCTCAGTTCTGAACCTGGTGGTAAGAATTCGGTTCGAATCCCAACTAGATGAACTTGAGGTGTGTTTTCTTTCCACATTTTCTCTAGAGGCTTCTTAAAATTAATATCTTTAATTTTTTTCTATTTTAAATTTAAGCATCTGTAAGTTTCTAATAGTATAGCGAGAATAAAGACGCGTAGAAATGAAAATAAATTCTAGAGCAGTTTTAATCGCTAAACATTTGATTGTAGTGACATGGATATTTATTACTACCAGCGCCGATTAATAAACGTATAAAGGCTTCTGATTCATATCAGGTTTAGTTTCGGATGATGAACCCGGCCGGTGGCATTAAGGTTGGGTTTCCTAAGTGGTTTATCTCATTCTCTCTCTCTTTATAATGCAAATGTTGGTACATTTCCTTCTTATATACTACAGTTCTCGTCTTTACTCAGTGATTGTTTTATGTGGCCATCCTGGTTGGGTAGTAAGACGTGGAGCACATAAATAATAAATTTTTTGACACAATCGAACAAACTTTCTCATATTGTGTATTATAATTTAGAATTGAATTTATAAAAATAGATTTTCATTAATCACCCTTGTATAAATTTTCCTCAGAAGTACAAACATATAATTTTTTTTAATCATAAACTAAATTGTTTAAGCTATTTTTTAAATCTAAATTTAAAATATCAGTCATCCTTAAACTACCCAGAAATTATTTATATTTGTAAAAATAAAATTATACATTATTATTTATTATGTTAAACGATTCCCAGATACCTATCTTGAACTATATCGTTAAAATCATTTTCTATAAATGTCAAAATAAAAACGAATCAGCAAACTACCCTTAGATTAATTTATTTTAGAAAAATAAATATAATCTATATTCTTATTTTCGTGTAAGAAATTTCCCAGATTCCAATTATTTTGAACAAAATTGTTAGAGTTACGTGAAGGTAAAAGTATGTTTATAATGTGTATAATAGTATGATGCAAATATCTAATAGTGAATTATTATTTAAACATTTGCTGGGATCGAACCATCTTCCTCAACCTCTTCAACCACCCAGCTATGAAGACAAATTTATAAGTTATAACCAACAAGACGTCATCTAGGGCAGCGTTTTTCAAAATGGGCTTCATCATAATTATTTGTGACGAAATTTTAGAATAATCTTTATTTGTTTTTCGCACTATAATATAGCATCAGAAAGAAGGATTGCCAATATTTTTTTCTAATCTAAATAATGGACACTGGCCAAGGGTGCAGCCAGAACATCTGATGTTTACCGTTTTGTTTAATGCTTGTAAAATGTAACTCTCTTTATTGAATGTTCATATTATTAGTGTGAAAAGTTTTAAGAATATCCATAGTGTAATTCTTTTCTGGTGCAAGGGCTCCTTAGGTCTAAAATGTTTGGTACCCCTGAAATAGATTCATGTATTATGAAGACCTATTAAGTGCTCACGCAGTCCAGTGTTGCCAGATTTGTTTCATTTGAGAGGTTCTGTTGTCTGACTAAACCGCTGAGTGAATGGGGTTGTTAAATAGGAATCAGTGCTTGATCCGATTAGACTCTGTGGACAGCGCCCAACAAAATGGATGTCACCCACAAATCGTAAAAGTTCATATTTAACAATATTATGTGGTAGTTGCGGCTTAGATTAAGGGGTAAGGGAATTTAGAGCATGCTAACCTGTGTCAAAGGGCAAATTTAATGTAATAAATCACATATAGAAAACTATCTTTAGTGCACCTGACCGGGATTTGATCTCCCACACCCCCTAACCTCCCTTAACAGTGAACAAGCACAACGTGCACCTGATGTAAAAAAAAACTCCATGGAATCATCCCGCAAAAAAATTAAGCTATACCAACCTAATGGTCACCGCATTTTGGAAAAGAGTTTCCAACATTTGTGGACTGAGGGTTTTATTTGGTCGGTACAGCGAGCCCTCTGGCCGTTAATCTCAGTTTTCTAGACCAGAGCTCTTACTTCTTTATTTAAATAGCTCCTCATTTGTCGTCACTAAATTGAGTTTACGCCATTCCTGGCTCATTGTTTCTCAAAAATGTTCTAGAATCCCCAGGAAATTGAGCCCGGGACCTTCATATATGTAGCCAGGAGCTCTCACCACTAGACCACAGAGCTGGTTTAGTTATATAGCTTTGTGAGACCCACAAATTGTGGAAAAGCTTATATAAAATAAATACATCATTGTTCCCTTAGCTAAATTTATTTTTGTTTGCTTTAAAATAAAATTACTATAAAAAATAGGCACCTGATTGATAAAATTTCTTCTTTTTTACCCTGAAACTATCCTGAAATGTATTTCCCTTAGAATAATAATCCTAACTACCCCAAAGGTGTCAACAATAAAGTCTCAATCGTTTCAAATATTCACATTATTACGTATCCCAGCCTTTCCACTTTAAAATTAACATTAAGAGGATTTTAATATTTTTCTTTTATTAAAAAAAATACATTAACTTTCTTCGTCTTCTTTTCTGTAGCTAGACATAAATAATAATGTACAGTGTCTGTCAAAAGTTTAAGGACACCCCTCGAAAACTTATTATTGGCTCCTGCCTTTAAACATATCACAAACTATATTATGTTTATACAATAACCAAATGCCCTTGAAAAACAAAGTTTTTTTAATGCAAACCCGACCTCTTTATTATTCATAGAACTGATTGTATAGCAATTTATCTTTTTTGAGAACGCATAAAAAATTCTATTTTTTAGAAAGAAAAATTAATTACTATTGAATGGATGCACATAGACCAATGAATTTTGCCATGTAGGTAGGCCTGCCAGAACCCTCCTTATGCTTTTATAATTTTTGGTAAAAAATAATATGAAGACTTGGTTACGGCGTCTAAACAAGAAAAAACTGTGTTAGTTTTTTTTAATTGCCATTTTCTAAAATTCGTTTGAATCGAAATTTGCGACAAATCGATCTGGGACTGCCACAGCCATTTAGATCACAGCCTTGTGTAGTTGGTAACACTGATAAAACAGCTGATTCCCTTCCACTTTTAGTTATCAGCTGTGGAATTTTGCTAGAATTGTGAAAAGGTTAGTTTTTTTTCTTTAATATAAAGAAAACTGGTCAGAAATTCAGAGAGTACGGCCGTGGAGTGAAGATTATTGATATGTGGAAGCGTGATTTGAGCTATAGGCAGATTGAAAAAAAAATTCGTAGTGTCGATAACGTTGTGTAGAACAGACTGAAAAAAATTCAAAACGACTGGTACTGTGCTGAAAGCTCTCCGAACAGGCTAACCTCAATAATTATAACTGACCGTAAAATCGTTAACATGAGTAAACATTATCGTAGAGCTAGCTTACCTGAAATATGCTGTACTATAGTCTTACGTAGCCTTGCGTATGCCTCTGCTAATTTACTTGGCTAAGAAAATGTAAAGGATGCAGTGACATGAGAGGCGTAATTGAATGAAGGAAGCGTGGCAAAGATGTGTTTTCTCTGATAAAAACATATTTGAGCTATATCTTTGACCACATATGAAGGTCAGGCGCATTCTAATAGATAAGTTTCTGGCATCCTGCATCGCACCTGCCGTTCAAGCTGGAGGTATGCGAAGAGTTGAAGCAGAATCTGGCCGCCTTGGGCAAGAGGTCAGGAATGCAGAAAGTTGATTGACTCTATGCCAGACCATGTGAGGGCATGCCATAGAGCTAAAGGAGGGCAGGGCACATTGATTACTAACAATAGAATTATGTGGTTTTTTTTTCAAAAAAAATATAATTTTAAAATAGATAATATAAAGAAAAAATCTGAAATTTGTGTTTTTTTCATGGTGTCCTTAAACTTTTGACAGAAACTGTTGTCAATGACTAAATATATTATACTGTATGTATTTATTTTTTTGCATTTTGTCTTTTTTTATAATACACAGTTTATCTTAAAAAGAGGAAAATATTAATACAACTTTATACGTTAACGTTTCATAATTCACAAATACCTTAAAAATATAATTGTAGAATGAGTTGAATCAATTATGATTTGAGCCTTTAAATATGTAACGTTTAATTTTAATTGAGTTCTATGAAAAAAAAAAGACTTTAGTACTCCCAACAAACATAGAGTTACGTATATTCCCATTTTTTTTTATAAATGGGCATATCTGACAGAAAAATCTACTTGATCTACTTTAACGTATTCCTACGTTAAACCCATTATTTGCTTTTGTCAATTTTGATATATAATATCAAGACCTACAGAATAGCACTGATATAGTAAAATGTTATCAATATTAACCAAAAACAATATGTTTATATTTTATAAAAATGGTGTTCCAATTGTCCTTGATAATTTAATCAAGTTATACATAGAATCGAACGTCACACAAATTCCAAATACAATAATCATCAAATTGACATAGTTTTAATGTAGTTATTTATTTTACTTCGTGTATTCATGGTGTTTTAAATGATTGTTTTTATATGTTTTCGATTGTTTTGTTATTTTTATATAATATGGACCATGTTCCATTTCACCTTTGTATTTTTATATTTTCTGGTGGACAGGTTATCCGGGGGCAACACTTGGGGAAGTTGCCGCTAGATTCGCCACTTGTCATTTTACATGGCATCTTGGGAACTATCTTAGAACAGCTGTAAAGATAATATGAATAGTTTAGTTATAGAATTAGTCCTTTTAGTCATTTTTATATGATGATTAAACCCTAAGGGGATACGATAAGGAGGGTATATACTCAAGGAAATGTATAAGCATTCGTCTGGGAGTAAGATTGTAAATCACACTGTGATAAAAAATTAAACTAGTGGGACACGTTGGAATTGAACTCCGGAGTCATAGGCCCAGTTTATTTATTTGTAAGAACATCCTGCCAGTTAAAAAAGCCATATCTACATATTCCTGAATGAAAGTGATATATTTAATTGCATTTAAAATAAGAACACAATTTATATTAGTTTCTAATATAGAAACATCTTATATGTTTAATGTATTTAGATGTAACGTAATATTTCCCAAAGCTGTATTTAATAAAAGTGGAATGAAGCTTTCTCCTTTAAGAAAATCATTTTAATTTTCAAGTAGGTATTTTACTTAAAAATAAGTGCAATGTCTTGTTTGGCTCATTTTTTAATCCAAAGTTAAATATATATATATTATTGCAAATATTTAAAGTGCACTTTATTAATAAACTGATCATATCAGTTTACGTCTTACAAACTGACCTAATTCTAGAATATACACAACACCCAGTCCCCGGCCGTTGACTCATCACAATTAAAGGGGAAACCCCAATTTCCCCAATTTAATGATACATTTTTATGCCATGCTGAGAGTCGGACCAAGGTCCATTTTCACAAAACAAACTATTAGTAGTAATAGTAGTATTAGTATACTGCCGGTGACAGGGATATCTGGGTTTGAGTCCCCAGTCAGGTGTATCGAGGGTATTTATTCATAAATGTTTTTTTCACCCTTCCTACAGGCAAATTCAGGTACTCTTCCCCTAAATTCATGGTCTTGTTACCTCATGTATTGTACGAGCAGTTTTTCGGAAGAGTTTAAACAAGATAGCTTGAGGCATTCTCCAGGTACAGCCCAAATTTCTCCGGGATGGTGGTAATTTCCGGTGTACTTGCTCCAGCATTGGCCTGGATACACTGAAATAAGTATAACCGTTTGCAGTTCTTTGTTCTTTTCTATTTTGATGCTTTATTCATAAATAAGTAATCATATATAGCAGTGGTCCCCAAACTTTTTGAATGATCTACCACCCCAACGGTTACAGTAATTTGGAGTACCATCAAGATATTTACTATTTCGGTACATTTTTAATGGTTCCCAGGGATATTTATACACAGAATGCCTGGCTGCATCAGCTGTCTCAGCTTGAATAAATGTTGTCACCCAATCAACCATTGGTTAAATCTGTTATACTTTTAGTTAGACCGGGTCCGAATATATTTATAAGAGTTGATGAGGCCTTATCTTTTTTCGACTCTAATTTTTTTTTTTTTTTTTCTTTTTGCTTCTCACGACGTACCACCGGGAATACTTGTACGTACCACTGGTGGTATGCTTACTACAGTTTGGGAACCACTGATATATAGCATTGTTGAACACATACTAAATTTAACAAACATAAATAAGGCCAACCAAACCCTTCCATTCTAGGTTTTAGTGGAAGATAATTCTTCTGAAATCAAGCGATATAAAGAAACTGTACATTTTAAATTAAGAAATAAGTTTCAATAAAATGCATCCCCTATTTTTTTTTTTTGCACCACTCCTTATTATTCGTTCAGGTTAAACGCTTATGTATTAGTCACGCTAATGGTTTTAGGGATTAAGAAGGTTATATTGGTAGGAAGTGTATCCATAATTGCATGGATAGAAAGTGGAAAACCATTTTGGGAACACCGCCCTCAGTGCAGCCAATCGAGATTCGAACCTCGATTTCCCCGCTATCAGAAGTTTAGTCTACTGCGAGAGTAGCACGTTAGACCATGCGGCCACCGAAGCGGGTGCATCCCCTAATTAAATAAGTTGACAAGCGCCATCGACCCGTGCCCCCTAGCCTTGGTTGGAAAATCCTATTTCATGCCACGTTAGACATTCTTTGTGCTATAGATGGGGTTGATACTACTTCGTGTTAGTCTACCTTTCTAATAGTTCAAAGTAGTGGGGATATAAGATAAGCGAGAAAAGACCAGTGCTTTTTCAGTTTTTATAGCAAAACATTTTATTGGCCAAAATAAATCAAATATTTCTCCAGTAGAAACAAAAAGAGTTTAATTTCCCTCAAATGGTGATATCAACAGTTGTTGAATATCTGCCATGAGCATTGCGGCATTAGATGAGAAACTTTTTAAATTAATATAAAAAGTTGTCATTAAATTTCAAGACACCCTTGACAGATATTCAAGAAATGTTGAGGTCACCATGTGAAGAAAATTAAATGTTATGTCTCTACAGTCAGTACTGAAGAAATATTTGAGTTATATTGACCCAAAAAAAAAGTTTGACACAAAAACTGCAAAAACGCTGACCTTATCTCGCGTCCGCTATATCCTCATCTTAATAAGTAGCTTTAGATCACATCAGTCGGTTTTATGTATACAGTAAATCTGTGTCAATTTTTGCGCCCTCCACAATCCCTCCTTCTTTGTCAAACACATTCATTTACATCCTGTAATTTATAGCAGTTTAAAATCATTAATTCAGATCAGTGGACGAATTAAATGGTCTAAATCTAAGGCGTCACTCTTGCAATATACTGGATTGGCAAGGATGGAAAAATCACAGAGCCCCGGTTGGGTGTACTGAAGATTTTTTCCAAATCACTTCCCACTTTCCTACACGCAAATGTGGGTACAATTTCTCAAAATTATACCTTACTCTTTCTTTGTCCATTAACGTGTATATGTGGATAGAGTGAGCAGGTATATGACAAGGTTCAAAAAAAAATTTGAGTTTCTTATCAGAATTAAAACATAAATCTCTCTCAAAATATTACTTACTGAATTAAATAAAAGTCCTTATCGGTGGACACATGGACTAAATGTCTGATTCATCTAGTCTGGTTTGCCACTGAAGGTAAGGTTATGGTTTTAATCCCGGTTGGGCTTATTAAGGGTGGTTTTCCCTAAATGGGTTATCTTTCTTTCCGCGTGGCTGCAGGAAAACTCAGTTTATCTGAAAAGCAGCAGTCTTACCTTGACAGATTACACTATGACTTTATCTTATAAGTTATACCATGGTTGAATAATGTAAGGTAAGCTTGATACGTCATTACAGGGCGTACGAAGGGTAAATTTACTCTATATAGGCCTACTACATTCCTCATCACCACCCCATTGGTGTAATTAAATTTGGATGACAACAGCCTAACATAGTAATTAAATGGGAATAAAACACAAACTTGAAACAAATAAGTATATAGGTCTGCATAGATTTATTATTTAAATAAAATTTAATAGTATTTATTGACCCATGTAGGAAACAAATATTAAGTTAAACTGATTTTCATGCCAGTTTTAATAATCCATATTAGATTAATTCTAATCAACATATTTAAAGGTAAAAAAGAATTACCTCGATTAAATTGTATAGTAAGAAGGAAGGATATATGTTTTTGTCAACATTGCTAATGTTTTACTGTATTATTATTAGTATTATTTCATAGCTATAAATATAATTAAATCAAAATTAGTAGTTGGAGATCACATGGCATAAGGTATTTTATATGAAAATATTTTTAGTAACTTCTATAACTAAAGATCTTTCATTTCTAAATCGGATTATATCACCTAAAATATGTGTAGTTGGATTAAAGTCCCTTAAAATAAGATTCAACCCTTTAACCACCTATCAAGTGCTTACAACATCATTTTAATAAAAAATTACGAATATAAAACTTACCCGAGCTTTCTTCTACTACCTCAAAAAAAGTAGCCGATAAAGTGAGTTTAATAAACCCATTACACCCCATCGTGACAATTAATACATAAACGAGATATGACATGCTTTAATCAAATAAAATAGATCAACGAATATGTTACATAAAAGTATATCCACTGGTTTACTCTTCCGTACTGAAAAAACCCACCTATTCATTTTACTTTCCGCTCTGCAATAATCAAGCTTGATTTAGATGATTATTTACTTCGGCACATTTTAATTAAATTCTTTTTTTTTAATTATAAGGAGATATTATTATAAGGTCTCATTAAGTCCATTATACGTTGGTTATCTTTATTGCACGTATGCGTTGAAACCAGCCGGTTTTGTCCCAAATGAGTTCATTAGGTTAAAACCAGTCTGATGGGATGTTTGTTAAGTAGTGAGACGTAGGTTTAGATAGTATATACTAAAGCGGCTGCTTATGTAGTGAAATTCAGTGACGGAGAAGTGGGGGTTTGAATTTCAGCTGGATATATTGCAGGTGATTTTTCCTTAAATTTTCTATACATGGGTATACTGAAATATACGTATTTAACTACATTAATGGAACAAACTTAGGAGGCCACATGGTCTAAGGCGTAGCCCTCACAATAGTAGACTGCCAATGATGGGGTATGGGGTTCGAATCCCAGTTGGATGTACTGAGGGTGTTCAACACCTTAGCTCAGTCGGTAGCGTATCTGGTCTACTGAGCTAAGGGTCTCGGGTTCAATTACAGACATGGCCCAAAATTTATCATGGGTGAAATGTGGGGTTTACTCTTTCACAGTGATAAATGAACGGCCAGGGACTGGATGTTGTGCTAGTTCTAGTCTTTTTTTTTTTTTTTAGCACCGCGTCTTACTACCCGTTCGGGTTATACGCTTAAGTACTAATTACCCTAATGGATTAGGAATTGGGAGGGTTGAGTTTAGAGGAAGTGAATCCGCATTTGCGTGGAGGGAGAGTGGAAAACCATTTAGGAAAAACCACCCCCAGTTCACCCGACCGAGATTCGAACCTTGATCTCCCCGTCCTCGGCGGTCGAGCTCAACACGACTAACGCGTTAGCCAACTACGCCACCGAGGCGGGTAGTTCTAGTCTTAAGTTAGGTTATAATGCATATGAAGCTACGACAGGCCTAGCAAGGCGGTAGTGGGAAATATATGGCTTGAATAAAAAACTGACTCAGGCCACAGGCTGGAAACAGTAATGGATGTAAAAATAACTTCCTGGACCTAATTATTATATCAGCACACGAGATTTTTTTTTTGAGCGAGAATGAAAGATCTTACTTATTTTGCCGGGAAAGTTATTTTCACATACCTTCCAGGGTTATTTTACGTACCACAATCGACATGGGACTAACGGCCTTACCTCCCTTCCGAAGAAAGTTATGCTACGGATTTTTATCGCTCAAGTAAAAATCCATCGACCCCGGATGGGTTTGAACCCACGAACATCAGGTCCTGAGGCGAACACTTTGTCCCAAGACCGATGAGGTCGAAATTCTTGTTCTTATTGAACAGCGATGCGTGATGTTACGGGCTGTTGCCACATAGTACACAGTTTTTTTTAAACTCAGTTTTATAACTATTCATCATCGATTTCTATATGAGGATTGAACTATGGTGAGAGGCAACATGTTTTAAATTTAATACAAAAATTTAAAAATGAATTATCTAACTTGTGGTCTAAGTTCACTGACAAAAGGAATGGACCTGTCGTGAGACAGAACACCTAATAATAATAATAATAGTTTGCCAATAAGGAGAAGGAGGTCAAAGTCTGAATCCCACCAGGGATTTTTATTCGCTGCCTTCCAAATCCCTTTTTTTTTTCCACGCCAATGCACCTACACTTACACTTCAACTCGTTTTACGCTTCCTCCCCCCCCCCCCCCCAACTTATTATTGCAAATATGCGGATAGCCGTGACTGGCAGTGAGACGTAAAGCAAGGGCAGTACTTAGTTAATGAAATTGTTCAAATTCTCGCGAAAGCATATTACTAACGTCTCGCTACACCTATTAACCTATTTTCAGTTCAAAGATATAAAAAAAAAAGTTATACAAAGACAGAAGAGCGATGAACTTTTACGAGGAAACGAAGCTAGGAAACCATATTTACTACGTCAAGTCCCGAGCAATACATTTAAAAGAAAGATACAATAGTTTGGCGGGAATGTATATGACGTAGCCCATATAAGTTTTAAGGTTTGTGCGGTGGGGTACGGAGGGTGGTAGGGAGGGGTTTTAAAACCCAGTAGAAATAACAGTTGAAAGGTTAACGTCACTGGCCCGTGGGCTATATGCCGCGGTAAATAAGTGAACACAGCCACCTCCAATCTCTGCGAATTGCGAACTAACTCTGAATATTGTACCACTTTCATTTCCGCTGGGGCCTCTGCAAGAAAGTTGGCTGCCTTGGTGTTTTATGCGTTAGGTTGGTGGTACTGCCTCCACCTTCCCCTTTCCATCCGCGGACTCTACCCTACATCGTACCATGAAAAAAAAACCCCATTAAACTGGCCCTGGAATATGTATGTAACTGGACGGATTCAACATCCACAGATCCCTCTAGATACCGTTTTTTATCTCACGATTTGTTTTGTTCTTGGATATGTGTTTTTTTTACTATTATTTATCGGGATTTTTAGATTCTACCGGCTTCTTTGAACTACTTATGGGACCCAAAACAAATTAAATCAACAAATATTGCTTTAGCGTGTTGTAAAGGGTTCATAAGTACCCGGCAACTCACTTCTAAAAAAACACAGACTTTCTCGCGCATCTCTTGCACATGAAGACAAAATTTCGAACCAACAAATATTCGAACCAGAATCTTTAAGATGGGGGGCTTACAAGAGGTAAGTAATAGAAAGGCAAGTTAACACGTAATGGTAAAAAATTTAAAAAATGAGGAAGTAGCACATTTAAGTGCTTTTCACATAGAGGCAAACCCAGCGGTTTCGACGTTAAAACAGTTCACGATACACGGAAGACAACTCAGAAAGGTTGCAGACGTTTGGAAATTCCGGATTACATGAAGTGATTTGATATGTTTAATTATTTTTTTAGCACCACGTCTTACTAACCATTCGGGCGATAAATTTATGCAATAATTACGCTAATGACTTAAGGAATTAGTGAGGTTATATTTCGAGGAAATGTACCCGCATTTGCGTGGAGGGGTAATGGAAAACCATTTTGGAAAAAACAACCCTTGGTACACCAGACCGAGATTTGTACCACGATGTCATCGGCAGTCTATTCTGCAGCGAGAGTAGTGCGTTAGATCACGCGGTCATCGAGGTGGTTTTTTTTTTAAATATGGTTTTCACCAAAATGTAAGTGAAAATTCCGACCAGTTAAAAAGCTTAAATTTCAAGTTTAAAGTGTTACAAAAAAATGTGTAAAACGTAACTAAAACCCAATTCCACATAATCTTAAAACGTCTGTTTGACACTCTCAAAACATAATTTATTTGATAGAGGAAGGCTAGATTAGTTTTTTAACCTTTTGCTTTGATCTCAGTACAAGTACAAAGCTTTCGCGAAAAGAGTCGGAATTTTTTTTAAACTTAAACTCAAAATTTAAACTCTTTAACTGTTCAGAAACTATCTGATAATTTTCGCCTACATTTTGTTAAAAATATATTTAAATAAATTAATCAACTTTTAAATAAAGCGGGATTTCTAAACATTTGTAACGCATTTTAGTTGCTCTATAATGTTGCATAATTAACATAATTATTTTATATCATTGTGATCGTATGGTTTTAGAAGAGTGTATTATTTATTCTTTTTTTTTAATTTGAGGTATTTAACGTTCACTTTTTGAACTGACAGATTATCAGCACACGACTTATAAACTAACTCAAATCTAGAGCAGTACACAACATCCAGTCCCCAGCCGTTAATTCACCACTATGAAAGGGGAAGCCCCAATTCCACTAATGAAACAAACTATTGAATCCATCCCGGTCGCTAGATAGCCAAGTTTCTGTCACCGTTCTTGGTCTTTTTAATGTCACGCCATCTTAACTATTCAAAACTAGCAAATATAAAACACGCAGCAACCTTCAACGTAAATTCGTCAGCTGAAAGGGTAAACTCGCATTTCCCCAATGATATTTTTTTTGACCAGGCAAGGAATCGAACTTGGAATATCTATCTTTTTGCCAGTCAATACTTTGAACGCGGTATTAGTTTTTCCATTCGAGCTGCATGTACTGCACACTGTAGCCAACAGATTTTATTTCAAAGCAGATAATATTTTTAAACTCTATCTTTTGTCAAAACAATATAATTAATCAGGTTAATTCATAAAGCTAGCTAATCCTATATCTGACTGCAGTGATTTATTTTTTTACTGTCAGATTATCGATTAACCCTGATAGGACTGTCATTTAATAAGTTATTGATAATGTTTAAGTATAATTAAAAATACTATTGATATATAAATATGTTTCAATCGAACACTTTAGGGACATAAAACGTTGCCATGTTGGTGTGTTTGTTTTTTATGTACACATTATCGGTTGCTGTTGCAGGTGAGATGTATATTGATTTTTAACCTTGATATGACTCGTGCTAAATTAAATTGCTTTATAAATTCTCGGTCTAAACTCTTATTACTATATGTTCTGTCTTTCGACAGATACATCGCCTGGTTCAATTAAGTCCTCCGGCATGACCTTTCATCAGCTTTTTTTTTTATCCAGAAACTTCATCTCCTTTATTTGTTTGAGATTATTAATCAGTTACATTTGTGGTATCCCTGGTCCCTTTCTCCTTCCTACTTTGCCTTTAATGACGTCACTCATTTCGTTTTATAATGTGATCCATACAATTGGCCTTTCTTCGTAGAATAACGTGCAGATTTGGTTCTATTTTCATGGACTCTTCTTATTTTTTTATTGTGGGGTTATAATTGAATGTAATTTGTAGAGAGTTATTCTATAGTCTTAACTTCACTATATTGTTTTATTAATAAACTAGGTGTTCCTGTCGTTACCGAGCAGACCCCACATGAAGAGACTACTTCTAGTGAGAACTACCACAATGGAGGATCAATGAAAATTATTAAACGTACAGAAGAACCAGAAGATTCGTTCAAGCTGGGTGTTTATTTTTCACTGGCTCTATTCTCGTTCTGTATTTTCCTGATGCTATTAATAAGACTTCTTCGGAAATTATATCAACCTCCCTTATGAAAGAAAAAAATATTTATTCAAGGTTCAACGGGGTGGAGTGATCTTTAAAGGTGAGTAAAGTTAAACAAGAATAACATATCATTCTACTTTATTAATATGATCATTATTATTTTTAATAATAATATCATGTCTAGCGTGGTAGATTATATTTATGATTTTGAATCGGGAGATCACAATTTAATTACAGTCAGGTATACAAGTTTCTTAATTTATTTTGTCCACTTTGCGGAGTTTCCCCATCAATTCTTAGGGCAAATTCTGGATAATTTATTTAAAATTTCCTTTCATCATGCCGTTTAGTTAGATCAATTGAAGCGTGACGTAGGCTTATAATATTTAATAAACGTTCATTTTAACATAATCAATATTAAGCTATCATCAAAATTGCATATGTTCATGATCTATTTTCCTTCTTGTAAGCTATACGAGATATATTTAGTGGCGATGACTATTTTCTGATTAATCTGCATAATGTTGTTGTGCCACGTTTTTAAAAATTAAATTATATCTATGAATAACAAAAATAGCTCTGTAATTAATCTACAAATATTTTGGGCTGCCAGTTGGGGGGAATAAAATGAAGCCGTTTGCCCTAAGCTCTGAATATTCAGGAAGGGTGGGGTAGGGGTGCAGGGAGATTCTCAACCCTCAACTATGTTCCTTTTACAGTATTAGGTTTTCTAACAAGTTCATAGTACTCGTGCATAAAGTATAGTTTTATTATAACTAAATTTCAAAAATATCTATTTTTAAAAGCTTTACGTAACTTAGTAATTGAAGTAAATATTTATATTTTTTATGTGCACCCCATTTACCTTGAAAGATAGCAGTATAACCTTAAACTATGATCCTATCTTATAATCTGTGCCATAGTGGAATAACGCAAGGTAAGTTTATTACCTTTCAGGATAAACAAAGGGTACATAGTTTAGATTGATAAAAATTAACAAAGTAGCAAAATTAAATAAATTATTTCTTGAAAAAAGGAGTGCCCAAAATCCTATTAACGTGGGCACCCCGAAACATCTAGGTGGTCCTGCCAACATGTGCACAATTTTATGGACAATTTTTCAAACATTAATTTATTAAAACTATTTTCGTAATATATTATAAATATAGCTTCCTCATCGACGTATTCGCCTTGTAACGATTCCCGACTTTCCGTCTAAAGGGTATTAAATCAATCTCGTCAAAATCCAAGTCGTCCTTGACGCCGTTGTGTGCCACTTGGGTTCTTCGTGCATTTGTGTCTGGCCGTTCCTCTTTGACTCCTGCCATTTTTTTGTCACCCTCTTTGAACGCCGGCCCGGCGACGGCTCTGTCAACCACTTCTCCGGAGTCGTTTTGTTTGCAGGCTAACTGATTGCAGCACTTGGGGTGTTTGGCGCCAGTCACAAAGTACGTGCAAGCACCAACACCACATCTGAAATCAGCCAGTTACAGATAAAATAAAATTGGTACTACATAATCATACATTCTTTCACGAAAAGGTTTAAACAAATTGTATATTAGTAAGCAACTACAGTAGCCTCATGGCTTCTTTGGTGCTGACTGACAGCTGACAGCTGAGGCTTTGAAAAGTTACCGGACCAAATTATGTATCCCTACGCCGACTAGACTGCAAAAACTTGTTTAGCAGCTTACTTCTACAGTCAAATTTAGTATAACCATGTGTTGTCAAAGCAGCTGTGAACTTCAGTCAGACAAAGAATCATGGTACTGTATAAGTGTATAGTGATATTTGTCACCCTGACGGTTATACTATGGTCTCTCAAGATGAAAAGTAAGGTACTGTCTAAAGTTCAGTGGTGAACGCAGGGTAGCATTAAACATGTACGAACTTATGAATATTTTTGGGTTCATAACGGTGTTTATGGCGCTTCAGAAACAATAACAAACTCAAGTCGTATAATACCTATTATATTGAAACGCAAGGTCGCATTAACATTTACTCTCTGAATATTTGGTTAAATAACTAGGCATTTAGGCTAGAAATTATATTTTATTTTTAAGGTACTTTAAATACTTTCTAAAGTATCTATCATATCAACACAGATATATTTTCTTGAATAGAGATGAAAGACTACCCATTTCTATGGAAAGTATTTTATTTTATAGTTTATTTAAGGTATTAACATCCACTTCTAAACGATCTATATTAGCCACGAGAATTTCTATGAAGAAGTGAAAGAGCCTCAATTTTTCAAGAAAGTTTTCACAATCCTTCCATAGTATACTGTTACAAAATGGCCACGATTAACTTCCCAATCAAAAAGATTGTGCCACGATTCTATCTCGAAATCTTGATCAGTGGATTAACCGTAAACACCGTGTTCTGAGGCAAACACTTTACCCCAAGACCACCGAGGTCGATAAGGATTACTAAAATGCACGTTAAATATCCTAAGAAAAAATAAAACAGATTACATGTATTGGCCTTCTACTCATTTTTTGTGCGGCCCCCTACCTCTATACTAATATACTGACCCGGTGTAGCGGATATACAGTGATACGACGCCATCTTCCTTGTGATGTCGACATTCTCTGGACACTTATCTTACCTCTATATTAATATACTGACCCGGTGTAGCGGATATACAGTGATACGACGCCATCTTCCTTGTAATGTCGACATTCTCTGGACACTTATCTTACCTCTATACTAATATACTGACCCGGTGTAGCGGATATACAGTGATACGACGCCATCTTCCTTGTAATGTCGACATTCTCTGGACACTTATCTTACCTCTATACTAATATACTGACCCGGTGTAGCGGATATACAGTGATACGACGCCATCTTCCTTGTGATGTCGACATTCTCTGGACACTTATCTTACCTCTATATTAATATACTGACCCGGTGTAGTGGATGTACAGTGATACGACGCCATCTTCCTTGTGATGTCAGCATTCTCTGGACACTTATCTTACCTCTATATTAATATACTGACCCGGTGTAGCGGATATACAGTGATACGACGCCATCTTCCTTGTAATGTCGACATTCTCTGGACACTTATCTTACCTCTATATTAATATACTGACCCGTGTAGTGGATATATAGTGATACGACGCCATCTTCCTTGTAATGTCGACATTCTCTGGACACTTATCTTACCTCTATATTAATATACTGACCCGGTGTAGTGGATGTACAGTGATACGACGCCATCTTCCTTGTGATGTCAGCATTCTCTGGACACTTATCTTACCTCTATATTAATATACTGACCCGGTGTAGCGGATATACAGTGATACGACGCCATCTTCCTTGTAATGTCGACATTCTCTGGACACTTATCTTACCTCTATATTAATATACTGACCCGGTGTAGTGGATATATAGTGATACGACGCCATCTTCCTTGTAATGTCGACATTCTCTGGACACTTATCTTACCTCTATATTAATATACTGACCCGGTGTAGTGGATATATAGTGATACGACGCCATCTTCCTTGTGATGTCGACATTCTCTGGACACTTATCTTACCTCTATACTAATATACTGACCCGGTGTAGTGGATATACAGTGATACGACGCCATCTTCCTTGTAATGTCGACATTCTCTGGACACTTATCTTACCTCTATATTAATATACTGACCCGGTGTAGTGGATATACAGTGATACGACGCCATCTTCCTTGTAATGTCGACATTCTCTGGACACTTATCTTACCTCTATATTAATATACTGACCCGGTGTAGTGGATATATAGTGATACGACGCCATCTTCCTTGTAATGTCGACATTCTCTGGACACTTATCTTACCTCTATACTAATATACTGACCCGGTGTAGCGGATATACAGTGATACGACGCCATCTTCCTTGTGATGTCGACATTCTCTGGACACTTATCTTACCTCTATACTAATATACTGACCCGGTGTAGCGGATATACAGTGATACGACGCCATCTTCCTTGTGATGTCGACATTCTCTGGACACTTATCTTACCTCTATACTAATATACTGACCCGGTGTAGCGGATATACAGTGATACGACGCCATCTTCCTTGTAATGTCGACATTCTCTGGACACTTATCTTACCTCTATATTAATATACTGACCCGGTGTAGTGGATATACAGTGATACGACGCCATCTTCCTTGTAATGTCGACATTCTCTGGACACTTATCTTACCTCTATATTAATATACTGACCCGGTGTAGTGGATATATAGTGATACGACGCCATCTTCCTTGTAATGTCGACATTCTCTGGACACTTATCTTACCTCTATACTAATATACTGACCCGGTGTAGCGGATATACAGTGATACGACGCCATCTTCCTTGTGATGTCGACATTCTCTGGACACTTATCTTACCTCTATACTAATATACTGACCCGGTGTAGCGGATATACAGTGATACGACGCCATCTTCCTTGTGATGTCGACATTCTCTGGACACTTATCTTACCTCTATACTAATATACTGACCCGGTGTAGCGGATATACAGTGATACGACGCCATCTTCCTTGTGATGTCGACATTCTCTGGACATGCACTCCCCCTCCCTCTGCCACTTGCTCCCCAAGGGCAGGTACGTCTTCAACTGTTTGTCGTAACACATGTCGGGGTAAGCTGGACCACAACAAGAGATTTACAGAGACGGGGTGCACGCAGGCTTTGGTTCAGAAACAAGACTACACCCGTACAGGCACTCACATGGGTCAAGGCGTCAGTATCGCAATGTACCGGGTTGCCAGGTGACAGAGGGTGAGGCTGCGCATCTCGACCTGTGTGCTCTGAGGGGTGGTTTTCAACATGTTATTTAGAACAGTGATTTTATCTTCCCTCTATCCATACTAATGAGAGCGTATTTTCTTCATGATAATCATTACGTTTATCAGTAAATGACTTTGGTGTTAAATTTACTCATAGAAATAAAAATTCGCTGTCCTCAATTAATTAATTTATGTAAATAGTTAAGTAGAATAAAAAAAACAGTTTTTAAAGTGAGATGCATATGAACGGGAACTTAGCCTAATGTGTTTACAATTTTTTAAGCAAAAAAACTTTGAGGCCATAGTAAACTCTTTTCTTTTCTTAAGCACCACAACTTTGGGTTACACGCTTATGTACTAGATACGACACTGTGTTAAAGGTAGGGAAGGTTGAATTTATAAGAAGTGTAACCGCATTTTGATTAAGGGAGAGTGGAAAATATATTTAGTTAAAACCACCCTACGTACACTTGAACGAGCCCAACACCTTGGCTCAGTAGGTAGCGTGTCTACTGAACTAAGGGTCCCGGGTTTAATTACTGGCACGGTCAAAAAAAAAGGTATCATTGGTGAAATGTGGGCTTCCACTTTCACAGTGATGAACTAACGGCCGGGGGTTGGTTGTTGTGTCTGTTCTAGATTTAAGTTAATTTATAATTCGTGTGCTGATATAATCAGTCAGTTCAAAAAGTGCAAGTTAAATAACTCAAATAAATTTCAAATACACCCGACCGGGATTTGAACCTCGATCTCCCCGTAATTAACAGTCGAGTCTATTGTGAAAGTTACACCTTCCATAGGTCAGCAATCTCCGTCCCGCAGGCCTGATCTGGCCCGCTGACTGATTTTATCTTGCCCAAAAAAGATTTAACAAACAGTTGTGTTCATAAAAATATACTAACAAGTAACAACTAATTACTATTTGAGATATAAAAAGCTAAAATATTTTCTCGATATTTTTTTCAAACTGGCTCACCAATTCTTTTTTTTCAACCCATATGGTCCGCGATCTTATAATGGCTACTGAACCCTGCCTTAGACCATGCAACCACTGAAGCGGATAAATAATATATTGGTTCAGTAAATGAGTTTATTTAAATCTTTTACAAGTAGTGACCTCAACAGTTATCGAACACGTATCATGAGCATAGTTCATCTGTCAACCTTGGTGGTCTTCCGGTAAAAAGCTCGCCTCAGGACCGGATGTTTGTGGGGTTCAAATCCAGCCGAGGTTGAAGGACTTTTCTTGGGCGGTAAAAATTCTTAACAAAATTTCCTTGGATGGGTAAGTAAACCCGTCGGTCCCATGTTTATTGTGGCATGTAAAATAAACCTGGGAGGTATGTGAAAATACATATCCCGGCCAAATTGGTAGGCCCTTTCGCTATTGCTCATAGAAACTCTCTTGTGATCATAATATCAGTCTTTTTGGAGAGTGAACTTTAAATACTTCAAATAAATAAAATAAAGTAAAATTTAACAGAAACCTTTTAAAAAGAAAAGGTCATCATCAAATGCCATTATGCTCTTGTTGAATATTCAATTATAAACTTGTATTACTTGTTAGTATATTGCTATGTGTAGAAATTTAAACTAAACTTATCTATTGAATCAATATTTTATTTATTTTGTCAAAAATAATTATTTTAAAAAACTGCAAAAATACGGACCTTAGCTCAAGTTCCCTTCGACACACCCTTATAATTTTAAAATGTGTTGGTGACCTGGTGGTGTAGGGGTAAGGTGTCAAGACTTCTGTGGTGGGGGTCCGGGGTTCAATCCTCGGTCCCGGCACAGATTTATCTGATTGACCAAACCCTTCCTTCACCTCTGACAAGATGTGTATTAATCACAACTTGTGAATGTGTGGAATGCCAGACCTCAACCGTGGTTCGGAGTCCAAGTTAAACTGTAGGTCCTCCATTTCATCTCACAATCACCCTACCATTACACATTAGCGTAAGTGCGTATAACCCGAACGGGTAGTAAGACGCGGTAATAATAATAATAATAATAATAATAATAATAATAATAATAATAATAATAATAATACAATGTGTTAGTTTTAAATGCAGCTTACAAACCTGGATTTTCATTTAAGATATCAACCGCTTGCCAACAACATATTCGCTGGAAAAACGCCAGCAATAGAAGAAATAGAAAAATCATACTTTTTTAACCCAACTCCTTGAAAATAATTAAAGTCGTGAATAGTAAATACTATGATTTGTGGTATCTTTTATAGGCTGAACATTTTTCATTTATTTCTTTACATGTTAGAGTGATTGCCGATTCGGCAATGTTCTAAAGTATCTATTTATATAACATTGTCACTTAACTGAGAGCCTTGATTGCATTATTGCAATCATTTCATCAATGTAATTATTATTAATACAATTTTATTATTGTCATAGAACGTATGTTTCTTTTTTTTAATAAGCTAAATAAAATATACAATCTCTAAACAATTAATTACAAACAGATTGAAGAGAATTGAAGTGGAGATTACAACTCTAAAAAGTAATGTTAATAGCTTAACACCTTTTGTCAAGAGATACGCCTTCCCAAAATTATTCTGTAAATAAATTATTATTATCATCACAATAGGACGATTCGTAGTAAAGTTAAATTAACAATGGATTTACTTAGATAAATATTATATGCCAATCATAAAATATATTAATGTCCAACCAAACTATAGCTGTAAGAAAATATATTGTGACCAATCCGAGGTTTATATATTACATAATCGAATATTATAACCTCTTGTGTTTTAATTAAATTTTGAAATTGTATTCATTTATTAAATTACGATTTTATTTTAACAACAATTCAGTTAACGCCAGTACCCGCTTCGGTGACCGCATGGTCTAGGATGTCACACTAGCAATATATGAGATTGTCTATGAAGTGGAGATCGTGGCTCAATCCCGGTCGGGTGAACTGAGGGAATTTTTCCTAAATGGTTTCCCAATCTCTTTCCACGAAAATGCGGGTACACTCCCTCTAAATCCAACTTAATCATCCTTAATTCCTAATAAAGCGTAATTAGTACATATCCGTACAACCCGAACGGGTAGTAAGACGCAGTGCTCAAAATAACGCCAGGACATTAATACTAGCGCAGGTAAATGGTAACTTGATTAAGGAATCTTCAGAAGCAAACAAAATTGGTTGGAATCTATTTAATTACTCTGTGATACTAGGAACTCGAAAGTTCATTGCTGCATTTACAAACTTACGTAATCTATCCCTAACTTGATCTAGTTCTAACCAGTCCACCTCATCACACCCGACCCCTATCTTGAGATAGTTCTATCCAGTCCACCTCATTACATCCTACCCTTATCTTGAGATAGTTCTGACCAGTCTACCCCATTACATCCTACCCCTATCTTGAGCTAGTTCTATCCAGTCCACCTCATTACATCCTACCCCTATCTTGAGCTAGTTCTATCCAGTCCACCTCATTACACCCTACCCTTATCTTGAGATAGTTCTGACCAGTTTACCCCATTACATCCTACCCCTATCTTGAGCTAGTTCTATCCAGTCCACCTCATTACATCCTACCCCTATCTTGAGCTAGTTCTATCCAGTCCACCTCATTACACCCTACCCTTATCTTGAGTTAGTTCTGACCAGTTTACCCCATTACATCCTACCCCTATCTTGAGCTAGTTCTATCCAGTCCACCTCATTACATCCTACCCCTATCTTGAGCTAGTTCTATCCAGTCCACCTCATTACACCCTACCCTTATCTTGAGATAGTTCTGACCAGTCTACCCCATTACATCCTACCCCTATCTTGAGCTAGTTCTATCCAGTCCACCTCATTACATCCTACCCCTATCTTGAGCTAGTTCTATCCAGTCCACCTCATTACATCCTACCCCTATCTTGAGCTAGTTCTATCCAGTCTACCTCATTACACCCTATCCCTATCTTGAGATAGTTCTGACCAGTCTACCCCATTACATCCTACTCCTATCTTGAGCTAGTTCTATCCAGTCTACCTCATTATACCCTATCCCTATCTTGAGATAGTTCTGACCAGTCTACCCCATCACACCCGACCCCTATCTTGAGATAGTTCTGACCAGTTTTACCCCATTACATCCTACCCCTATCTTGAGCTAGTTCTGACCAGTCTACCCCATTACATCCTACCCCTATCTTGAGTTAGTTCTATCCAGTCCACCTCATTACATCCTACCCCTATCTTGAGCTAGTTCTATCCAGTCTACCTCATTACACCTTATCCCTATCTTGAGATAGTTCTGACCAGTCTACCCCATCACACCCGACCCCTATCTTGAGATAGTTCTGACCAGTTTACCCCATTACATCCTACCCCTATCTTGAGCTAGTTCTATCCAGTCCACCCCATGCGATACTGATTAGGTGTGCGCCAACATAAAAAAATAACAAGTTAATACGATGCGACAAGGACTGGTGTGTTCTTTCTCCATTCGGGATATGCACACCCACCGAACCTGCTAGTGCTGTGCAAACAGTTTCAATAATATATTTTAATTATCTTACTTGTTTTTAGGCTTGTTTATGACAGGCTTATGTCAAATACCAACCAACTTAACAAAACCGAACCTTCAATTATTTGTAGATGCATGAAAGGTTAGGGCCCCGGGAGAATGATTTTAATATAATGACTGTACGTGAAAGGTTACTTTGACTTTTTAAATTCTGGCTTATAATTGCAAATGTTCACGCACAGGAGCTGTTAATTTTGTTATATTTAGATCTCGTCATGCGGTATATATCGTGAGATGTTCATTACAGACAAACAAACCTTTCATTTTATTAATATTGCTTTGCTTCCAACACGGTTTTTGATTAATTTTAAAAAATCAAATTAAAACTTTCAATTTCCTGCTTCGAGGTGCATGTGTTCGTGAACAGATGATAGTATTTATTTAAGATTTCAGACCTTTGCTTGTGATCTATATATCGCGCAATGCTCATGACAAGCAAACTCTTCATTCTATTAATATGGAGTTTGTAATCGTAAGGCATTAAACATTCAACTATTGTATAGTGGCAAAAATCGTATCCTTAGCTCATATTGTCATTTTTGGTGGGACTTTTAAAATCGCTTGGATTAGATATTAACGTAAAGTGAAGCTAATCAATCAAGACTTAGTTTTGTTATCTTATCAAATAATCGTTTGAATGAGCTAGATTTTAACCATATCAGAATACACTTCACATACACGATACATCACGACATCACAGCAGTGTCAAATTAATTATCAGTGATTTATTAATGTACAGTTTCAAAGATGACACGTTCTACTAACG